>MU619698.1:0-563146 GCA_025201785.1 Xylaria longipes
TATTTTATTAAAATAATTAAAAATTTCTTAATTAAAATTTTAAAATAAAAAAAATTTTATTTTATTTATTTATATTTTTTTTATTAAAAACTTAAATACTTAAATAAAAAAAAAAAAAAAAAAAAAAAAACTATATAACTTATATAAGCCTGTAAACTTATATAAAATATATTAATACTTTAGCTAAAAATTAAACCTAGGTTTTTTAAAGCTTAAACTTTATAAAAATATAAATAAACATTATATTTTTAAACTATTAAAGCTTTTTTTTTATATTATAATTATAAATAGTTAAAACTATTTATTTATTTATTTATAAAGTAGGTTTAAATAATTTAATTGTTTTTATTATTTAAAAACTATAATAAATTATATAAAACGTTATAAAATTAATATTAAAAATTTTTTAAAAAATACTAATATAAGCTAAGTATAAATATATATTATTATATAAAAATTTAAGTCTTTTTACATAGCTATAGAAACTATTTTACTAGTTATATATAAAAAAGCAAGTATAAAGCTTTTTTTATTATATAGTTTAAGGATTATAAACCTAGTTTTAATAATATAAGTTTCTTAGTAGTATAAGTTCTAAGGAAAGCTTTATAATAATTAATATTAGTTCGTAGATTTAATAACTACTTTTTTTATTAAGCTTTTTATATTTATTTCTATTTAATATTTATATATTATATTTTTATTAAAGTTTAATATTTTATTTACTGTTATTTTTATATAAAAAAGGAAACGTAGCTATAAATAATACTTTAGCTTAACTAGTATAAAAAAGTAAAAGTTATTAAAACTAGTTAGCTATAATAGTTATATGTACGTATTAATAAAGCCCGCCTTTTTTTTATATTTTTTAGTTAGTGCTAAAAATACTATATTATAGCTTTATTTTTATAACTTATATTTTATAGTAATAAATATAAAAGTTAAAAAATAGCTTTTTTTAATAAATAGTTTAAAGTTTTAAACAAACTTTAATATATAAAGCGTGTTTAGTAGTATTAATAATACTTTTTATAAAAAATTAAATAACTAAATATTTTTTATTATTATTAAAAATATAAAAATTATTAGTAGTAGTTAAATAATAATAAATATTTTATTAGCTGTTTTATATATATAAGCTTTAAAATTAAATATAAACTTTTTAAAAATATATTTTATACTATTAATTACTTTAAGCCCTTAATAAATATTATTTATTATAATAACTGGTATATTTATTATAAAAAAAAAATATATAAGTATTTTAACTATATTAAAATTTATAATTAAGTTTATTATTTAAAATATAACTTTTTTAAAAATACTTTAAGCTATAGTATATTTTAATAAAAATATATATACCGGCTACTTTTTAAACTAAACAAAGCTTAAAGCTGTTTAAATATTTAAACTATATTTTAAAATATTTAATAATATAATAGTTTTAATTATTTAATTTAAAATAATATTATTATTATATATTATTTTTATATTTAAAATATTAACGTTTCTTTTTATTTATTAACTAGCACGTAAATAATAAAATAGCTAAATATATGTTTTATTTATTATATATATTTGCTTATTTAAAACTATAATAATAATAAACTTAAGCTAAAATTAATATTTTAAATATTATTTATTTTTATATAACTTGTTATATAATAATTAAAATTTATTATTAGTTTTATTAAGTTTAATTTTACTAGTTAATTTATTATAATATAATATTAATATTTTATTTATAAACTTAAATTAATAAAAATTACTGTATAGTATAATAACAAGTATATTTTTAAAATTATATTTATTTTATATTTATGTTTGTTTAAGCTATATATTTATTTTTTATAAGTTAATTTTAAATATTATATTATATTTATTAATTACTAGAATATTAATTGCTTGCTATGTTTAATGTTTTATTTTTAAAAGTTTCCTTTTTATAATAAAGTTATTATTTAAATCGGACGAATAAAAAACTATAAGTCCTAATATAAAATATATTATTATTTTATTAATATTAGCCTTTATATAATTAAATGTTATAATAAGGCGTATATATTTTTGTTGTTTTTTATATTTTAATATTATTATTAAAGCTTTAATAACGCAACTTTTCCTTATACTACTTTTATTTAAAAAATAAAAATATAATTATAAATAAATACTAGTATTAATATTTTATTAATTTTTAATATTAATAATACTATTATTTTTTTTTTAATAATAGTTTATTTTATTTAAATATTATAAAACAAAATTAAAAGCTATTATTTATTTATAATTTAATTTATATTTTTTTACTACTATTTTATTAAAATAAAACTATATAGTTTTAGTATTAATTAAAATATTAAATTATATAAAAATATACTATTATTTATAATTATATAGTTATTTTATTTATAGAATTAAAATAAAGTTTTTATTTAGCTTAAATAGTTTTTTATTAAAGTTGTTTTTAAAAATAGTAATAAAACTTGTTTTGTTCCCGGTAAAACTATAATTATTTTTTTTTATTAAATTCTACAGTATTTTTTAATTTAAAAACCTAGTTTTTATTTTTTACTGCTTAATAACGTTTTTTATTATATTAAATATTTAATTTATTCGTTTTATATTTTTATTTTATAGTATTAATAATATTTTATAATATAAATTAAAATTGTTTAATAAAAAATAGTTAAATAGCTTAAAGTATATAATATAGTTAATTTTAATATATAAATTTATTATTTGTTTAAATAATAAAATTTTTATTTTTTATAATTATATAAATTAATTTAATAAGTTTTTTATAAATATAATTAATATATTTTAATATAAAAAATTATTAGTTTTTTTTTTATTATTATTTTTATTAATAAACTTACGCGCTATATTTATATTATTATTATTAATATTTAAGTTATAGTTTATTTTTAAACTTTATTATTTTATATTATATTTTATATTTTTTTTTAATTTATAAAATAAATTAAAATTAAAACAAATAAACTATAATTTATTTAAATATTAAGATTTTTTTTGCTTTTATAGCAATTTTAGCTTTATAGTTAAAACTTTTATAAATTATTTTTAAAATATAAATAAGCTAAGCTTTATTATTTATAATTATATATATAATATATTATTATATTTATTAAATAATAAAATATTATTAATAATTAAAGTTGTTAGTTTTATAAAATATTAAACTTATTAATAATATTAACTATAATTTTAATTATTATTAAAATAATAATAATTTATAAACTATTTATTTTTTAGCTTTAATATAATATAAATATAAAATATATAATTATATAAGCAAAAATATTATAGTTAAAAACTTTTTATATTATAAGCTTAAAGGATATTTAAACGAATATTTTTTTTTAGCTAAAATAAATATATTTTATTTAATAATAAGTTTTTTAAAGTTTTTTTATCTAACTTGGTTATTTAACGTTAAAAGCTCGGCTAAGTTTTTATAATTTTTTAATATAAAGTTAATATATAAATTTATTTTTAAATATTTTAAAAAAAATAATATATATTATAATTAAATATATAGTTTGTTATTTTAATAAAAAAAAACTTTTAGTTTAAAAATATTTTGTTTAAAATCTTTATTATTAAATTTTTAGCTTTAAACTTTAGCTGCTATATATTTATAAAGCTTGGGTTTTTTTTAAATATATTTAAATATATAATAATAAAAATTAGTTATTAAAATATTAATAACGTAAACTTTATAATATAATTAATAATATATTATATTAATAATAAAGTTTATATTTTTATAAAAATAAAAATAAAGTTATAGTTATATTAAAAAGCTGTTATTATTATTTTATTATATTAATTATAATAATAATTATTTTATTTAATATAAAAAATACTTTTATTATTAATATAAGTATATAATATTAAAGCTTATAATTATTTAAACTAATATTAAGTTTTTAAATAATATTTTTTATTTTTAATATTTTTATATTTTAAATATATTAATATATACTTATATTTTTAAATATTAATAATAATAAAATATGCTTTGTTTTTTTATTTTATTATAATTTAATTCTTTAATAAAAAATTATTATAAAGTTTATTTTATATATAACTTTTATTTATTTATTATTTTAAAATAACTTTATTAATTTTTTTTAAAAAATATTTATTTATTTATTTAAAAAACTTTGCTAGTTTTATTAAGTTATTTTTATTATATATAAATATAATAGCTTGTTTAATATTTATATTGTTAAAAAGCTATATTATGCTATATAAATAAAACACGCTATAGCTGTTTGTTTTAATATAATTAAAAAATTAATTAATAGGGCTAAATATTTTATTATAAAAGCTAATATTAATAATTTTTAAAAAAAATATTTTAATATATAAGTAAAACTATTATATTATAATAATAAGGTTTTAGTTTATTTTTTTTTTTAATAAAAATAATATATTATATATATAGGTTTTAAATTAGTTAAGTTGCTGTTAATAATATAAATACTTATAAAGTTTTTATTTTATTTTAATATATATAAAGTTGTTTAAATTATTAAAGTTTATTATAAACTATATTATAAATAAACTATAATAAATAATTATATTTTAAATTTTTTAACGCTATAAAATTTTTTTTTTATTAAAAAAAAGCTATTATTAGCTATAAATTAATATTTTTTATAATAGTTTTTTTATTTAAAGATTATTTATAAGTATATTATATTATTTTTTAAAAACAGCTGTTTATAACTCGGATATTAAAAATAAGTTATATATTTATTAAATTAATTTAAATAAAGATTCTTTTAATTAAATAAAGCTAATATATGTATTATTACTTTTTATAAAACAATTAAATATAAAAAATAAAAAAACCGGATAAGTTATAGTATAACCTTTATACTAGCATAGCTTAATAAAAGCTTAATTAAAATATTTATTAATAATTAATATTTAAAAAATATATATAATAGTATATAATTTATATTTTTAAACTAAAGTTTGTTTTTTTAATAGTATTATAATTTATAAAATAGTTTATAGTAATATTTATTAGGTTTTTTTATTTATATAAAAAAATTTTAATAAATATAAAAATAAAATAATTTAAGTTATAGGTTTTTAAAAATTTATTATTAAATATAACTTAAATATATAGTTAGCTTTTAAAACTTGTTTTTATATATTATATTTTTTTAATATTAGTAGTTTTTTTTTAATTTATTAAAAAAAAGCTAAAAAATATTAATATTATTATTAAATTAGTTCTATTATTAAAGCTATAATAATTATTATTTAGCTAGTAAATAAATATTATAAGCTGGTTTATAATAATAATATTTTTTAATTTTTTAACTAATAATTATTTAATACTATTAGCTATTATATTAATAGTATTATTAACTACTAATTAATTTACTAGTATTAATAACGTAAAAAAAGTTTTTATTAAGTTAACAGGAGTAAGTAGTATAAAACCAGGTATATTAAATTTACTAAATATTAAAAAATAGCTTATATTAAAAAAAATATAGCCGGAACGCTCGGCAGCTTTTATAGCAGCATTTAGTATAATAGTAATATTTTTAAAAATAAATAGTAGTATTATTTTTTCTGCTGTTTTTTATATATTTTAAAATTATATATTTTTAAAAATATTTTAATATAAATAATTATTAATATAAAGTTAAAATAACGCTTTTATTATAATAGTTTTATAAAGTTTAAAAAAAAATAATATATTTTTTTTTATAGTTTATTTAATTTAACTTATATAATTTTAATTTTATTTTTTATATTTTTAATTAGTTATAAAAATATATTAATAACTAAAAATATATTATTAGTAAAAATAAAAATATATTTAATAACTTTATAATAAAATAAATTAATAAAATAATTAGTTTTAAAATCTAAAGCAAACTTAGTAATATAGCTAAATATAATACTAAGGGTTAAAAATTATTTTTTAAAAAAGCGTAAAATATCGATTTTTTTAAGCTAAAAATATTTATATAATACTTATAATATATTTAATTAATAACAAGCCGGCAAGTTTTTATTTATAATATTTTTATTATATAACTTATAAATATTAATATTACTAGTTGTTATAAAATATTTTTTATAATTTAAGCAGTATAAATTATTATAATTAAAATTTAAAAAACGCTGCTATAACTTATTCTATAGCTGTTATAAAAACTATATAATTTATTTAATTATTATATTAATTTTAAAAGTTTAAATTTAATAAAGCTAGCACTAATTTAATAATAATAGTTTAAAGTTTTAAGTTTTAATTTAAAAACACGATATATATTTAGCTTTTTATTTATTAAAAACAAAATTAAAATAATTTATATTTTTTAATTTTTTAACTTTAAATATATAAAGTTTATTTAATATATTTAAATATATTTTAGCTGCTTTTTTTATACTACTACTGCTTAAACTATAAGCGTTTAAGTTAAGTATTTAAGCTATTAATAAAAAGGGGGCCAGTAATATAAAAAGCGATAATAATATAAAAAGTAATAGTAATATTAATTTAAGAAATATATTAGTTTAATTTTTAA
The DNA here is from genome assembly GCA_025201785.1 of Xylaria longipes. NCBI lineage: Eukaryota > Fungi > Ascomycota > Sordariomycetes > Xylariales > Xylariaceae > Xylaria > Xylaria longipes. The sequence goes on from MU619698.1 coordinate 6,585, forward strand.
TTAGTTATAAAAAACAACTTAAGCGATTATTAAACAAAAAAATATAAAAAAAAAATAATAAGTATATTTTTAATATAGGGTTATTAGTAGTAAAATATATAATAAAAAGTATATATATTATAAATATTAATAATAATAATATATAAGTTTAAAAATAACTTAATTTTAATTTTTATTAATTAAATATTATATTTAATAAATATTAAAATAATTATTAAGGAATTATATATATAATAAAATATATATAACTATAAAGAAATTTAAAAATATAAATCTTTTATTTAACTAAGCGGGCGAACTTAAAGCTATATATATAAATAACTTTATTTAAGCTAGCTGCTTTGTTTTTTTTTACCTTTAGATTATATAATTTTAAATAAGTTAAAACTTATATAAAAATAAATAAAAGTTTTTATAATATAAAAGCTTTATTATTTAACTAAGTTATTAATTATATAATATAACTATATAAATATTTTTATAAATATAAAGTTTTTTAAACCTAAAAACTTAAATTTAGTCCTAGGCTTTTATATCCGTATAATAAATTATTTATATTATAATTAATAAGTTTAATTAGTAATATAATAAAAAGCTATTAAAACTATAAGCTAATATTTATAATAAAATATTTAATTATACTATTATTATTATATAATAAAAAAGTTTACGTAATTAACTATAAAAAAAGTTTATATATTTACTTTTAAATTTTATATCTTATACGTTATATAGCTTTATAGCAACTTTAAATATAAAACGTCCGGTATATTAAAAAAACCTTTAGCTAAAAACTAACTTAAAATAAAAAAACTATTATATTATATCGTAAAATAATATATAATATAAGTTTTTTTTAGTTTTATATAATTATTTAAAATTTCTAAATTCTTTATTTATTAAAATAAATAAACCGTAGGTATTTTTATATTATTTTACTTAAAAAATTAAGCTTAAAATATATATAGCTTATATAAAAGCTATTTAATATAACTTAATAAAGAATAATTAATATAAAGTTATAAAGTATTATATACTTTTTGTTTTATTTTTTGCCCTGCTCCGTATAAAAAAATTATAGCTATATATAACGAAATAAAAAAATTTAATATTATAGCTTATTTTTTAACACGGAAATTATAGTAAAAGCTTATAACTTTTAATTTTATAAATAAAAATTTATAACTACCGGTAATTTATTTATATTAAATATAAAGCGCGTGCTAAAGGTTTATAGTTTATAAAGTATAAAATAATAAATTTAATATTATTTACTATTTAAAAGCTTGTTTAATATTAAAAGCTATAAGTTATTAAGTATTTAAATAAATAATAATATTTTATTAATTATAAATATAAATAATATATAAAACGTTAACTAAACATAAATTATTTTTTTATTACTTTAATAAATTTTTTTTTTTTATAGTTTAATAGCAAGTTTTTCTGCTTTTTTTTTTAATTTATATTTTTAACTTTAATATTTTTTATTATATTTATTTTTCCTGTTATAACAGTATTTATTATTTTTTTAACCTTTTTTAAAATTAAAAAATATAAAACGTTAACTTTATTTTATATTTTTTTAATATTTAAAGTAAAAAAATAGTATTAGCTTATTTAAAAAAATTAATTAATTAAATATAATAATATAATATTATAGTTTTTTATAAAAGCTATAATATTATTTTACAGCTTTAAATAAAAATATTTTTTAAATTATATAATAAACTTTAATATTTTTTATACTATTTATTACTAAAAAAACCTAGCAACTTTAATTTTTAAAAATAATATAGTTTTTATATAAAACTTATATAACTTATAAACTATTTTAACTAAAAAAAACCATGCTAAACTACTTTAAACTAATATAATATAATAGTAAATTATAACTTTTTAATAAAAACAAGTTTAAATATACGTATATAAGTTTTACTATAATTTATAAACTAATAATTAATAGTTTAAGTTTATAATAACCGTATTTATTTATTATAATAAAATAAAATATTTTTTATTTATTTATTAATTAAATTAATAAAATCCTAACCTAAAAAAGGTTAAACTTAAACCTTATAATATTAATATTATTTTTAAAAATAAAGATTTTTTTAAAAATTAAGTATTTTTTTCAGCGGGGTAAAAATATTAAAAAAGTTTATTTTTTTTAAAAAGTTTTTAAAATATTTTTATTTTTATTTTTTAATACTAAAGCTAAAAAACAATTTAAATTTTTTTTAAATAGCTAGAAGAAATTAACTTTATTTACCGGCTAATTAATATATATTATAAGTAATATTATTAAACAGCTTAAAAATAAATATATTTAAAAGTTTAAATATAAAAAATATACGTTTATATAATATAGCTTTATTTATATTATTTATTTAAATAAAAAATTAAAACTTTTTAACTTTTAAAATAATAATATAAAAATTAACCTTATAATAATTATTTTATTAATAAAAACTTAATATTTTAATAAACAGTTGTTTATAAAAGCTTAAATAAAAATAACAGGTTTTATATAAAATAGATATATAGCTGTTTTTTTAAAAAAAGCCAACAATTTATTTATTAAAAAAAAGTTAACTGTTTTTAATAATATTAAATTTTTAAATATTAAAAATATACTAAAAATAAATATTTTAAAAAATATAATAATTATAGCCCTAGTTTAATTTATATTAATTTTAATAACTTAAATAATATAAATATTATAATAAAACTTATTAATAATTTAAAAAGTTTTTTTATTAAAAACTTAATATTAAATAGTTTTAATATAAATATATAATAATTTTATATATATTTTAAAATATTAATATTAAGTTGTTATATTATAAGTATAAATTTAAAAAAAAAGCGGTTATACTTTAAAATTAATAAAAATATATTTTAAAACTAATAATTATAATTATTTTATTTTATTTAATTATATATAATTAATAAACTATTAAAACAACTTAAATATAAAAAAACTAAATAACAAGCTTTATATATTATTTTTTAAAAATACTATTTTAATAAAATAAGCTTAAGATTAGTTGTTTATATTAAATAAAAGTTTATTAAATATATTATATAATAAAACGTTTATTTATATATTTTTTTATTATTATTAATAAAATAATATATTATTAATATTATATAGTTTTATAAATTATATTTTAATATTAAACTTAATTAAAGCGTAAACTAATAAAAAACTATAATATTATTTTTGCTATAAAAATAATAAAAAAAAAACTAACTTAAATAATAATTTTAAAAATAAAATTAAATATAATTTTTTAATTATATAATAAATTAGTTTATTTAATTTATAAAATAAATATTTAAACTTAGTTTTATTATAAAAACAATTAATATAAAACTTTTAAAATAAATAAAAATATTTTAATAATATAATAATATAGCTAGTTTATAAGTTAAAACTTTTATAATATTATTAATATATAGTTATTTTAAAGTAATAATCTTTAGCAATTTATATTAACGTTATTTTTAAATTTAATTTTTTTTTAAAATTAAATTTTTTTAGTTTACCCAGGTTATTATTTAAATTATAATAAAAAAATAAATTAAAAAAAAAACAAATATTAAATATTTATTTAAAAGTATTAAGTATTATATAAAACTCGGGATATATATAGTATAAAGTTTTTTATATTATATAAAAACGATTAAAAATAAATAAAAAAAGTAAAAAAAAAAAAAAAAAAAAAAAAAAAAAAAAAAGCAAAGCGAATAGGTTGGCTAAAGCAGGCAAAACAGCTAAAAGAAGTAAAAAAAATAAAAAAAACAAAGCCGGCGAAGCGGCTAAAGCTAATAAAACAAGTATTAAATATTTAAATATTTATAATATATTGTTTAATTAAAACATATTTTTTAAAAAAAAATTTATAATAATTATTTTAGTTTAAAAAAAGTTTATTAAACGTTATAAAACTATTATTAATAATATTTTTTTTATAACAACCGCTTATATATTTTATATTTAAGTTAATAAATTATTATTTAATATAAAATAAATAAAAATTAAAAAGTTAGTTTTAAATATAATAAATATTATATATAATTTATAATTAAAATAATTAAAAATAATAATATTAAATTAAATTAAACAAATTAATAATTTAAAGATTTTATAATTTATTTATTAATAACTTTGTTTATATAAATAAATACGTATAATTTATACGTTATATTTAAAAATAAATTTATAATATATTAATATAATAATATATTTTATTTAATATAAATAATTTATTTAATTAAATTTTTATATAAATATATATAAATAAAAATTAACTTTTATATTAAAAGGTTTATTTAAAAATTATTTTATTATATAAAGCGTAAAAATAACATAAGTAACTTTTTTATAATAAAATTAAAAAATTTTAAAAATAACTTACTTTATAAAGCTAACGCTTATTATAAAGCAAAAAAACAAAAAAACCCCGGCTTTTATTATTTATAAATAAATATTATAATAAATTCGCTTTATTTAACTAAAACGTACTTAATATACTTAGTTTTTAATAATAAATATAATAACTAAAATAATACTTTAAACTAAAATATAAAACTATTTATTATAAAAGAACTTTTTATTATATTTAACTTATTAATAAAATATTATATTTTTAATTTTAGTTTTAATTATTTAAAGTTTATTATAAACAGTAATTAATAATAATAAATATAAATTAGTATTATATATAATAACTAAACTTATTATAATTATTTATTATTTTAATACTGTTATAAATAAACCGTTTATAAAAATATATTATTAATTTTTTAATATTTAATATATAATTTTATTAATAATTTATTAAAAATAATAATAAGTTATAAAAATATTAAAATAATTATAATTTATATTATAAATTAAAATATTAATATTAAACAATATTTTATATATTTTTATTAATTTAAAGCTTTTACGAATTATTTATTATATTTTATACTTTTAATATATTATATATAATTATTTAAGCTTTTGTTTTTATTATTTATAAATAAATATTATAATAAGTTTATTTTATTTAATTAAAATATATTTAGCTTATTTAATTTTTAATAATAAATATAAAAACCGAAATAATATTTTAAATTAAAATATAAAATTATTTATTATAAAAAAACTTTTTATCGTACTTAACTTATTAATAAAATATTATATTTTTAATTTTAATTTTAATTATTTAAAGTTTATTATAAACAATAACTAATAATAATAATTATAAATTAATATTATATATAACAACTAAACTTATTATAACTATTTATTAGTTTAATACTACTATAAACAAACCGTTTATAAAAATATATTATTAATTTTTTAATATTTAATATATAATTTTATTAATAACTTATTAAAAATAATAATAAATTATAAAGCTATTAAAATAATCGCTATTTATATTATAAACTAAAATATTAATATATATAATATTAATACCGAACTATTAAAAAATAATTAATATATATAATATTAATAACTTATTTATAAAGTATATTACTAGCTATAAAACAACTTATTATTTATAGCTTTAAACTTATAAAAACGGACTAAAAAAAAAAACTATATATTTTTAAATATTTTTGTTTTATAAAATAATTAATATTATTTAACAAAACAATAAAATATTACTAACTAAATAGTTTTAATAAAAACAACTATTTAAATATATTATAGTACTAGGTATTAAACACGTATAAAAGGACTACTATTATAAAATATACTTTAGTATTTAAAACATACCTAAACAAATATAGCTAGGTATAATATAATAAATAAATAATATATATAAAATATAAAAATATTTTTATATAGCAAAATTATAAAACATAAACAAATAAAAAATATAAATAGTTATAACAAAAATAAAAGCTAAATAATTAAATTAAATAATAACTAATATTATAATAAAACTAATAAAAATATTTACTAACTATTTATTTATTTAGTTAAAAAATAAAACCGAAATAAAAACAAAAAAAAAAATAAAGCACGAAATAATTATAAAAGCGGTTAAAAAAAGCAGTTACGCTTAAAAAAAATAGTTGCGCTTAAAAAAAATAATTACGCCTAGAAGCTAGTAAATATAAGTTTAGTATAAAATTAATTTTTTTTATTAAATACTATATATAAAAATTATAAATATAATAGTTCTTTATAAACTAAACTTTAAACGTATTATTATTTATTTTTAAAAGTATTACTACGTATTTTTAAAAATATTATTATTTTATATTAAAAATATTATTATATATTTTTAAAAATATCGCTGTTTTATATTATAAACTATATAATAAAACTAAAAATTAGTAGAAAAACAACTAAAATATACTTATATATAAAAAAAATAGTTTAGCTTATTATTTTAGCCTAAAATATTAAACCTATTTATTTAAATATAAAGCTTATACTTAAACTACTAGTTATATTATTTTTAAACTTTTTTATTTTTAAAGTTAAAAAACTACTTAATAGTTTTTAGCTTTTAAACTTAAGTTTTTATAACTGTTTAAATATTATATTAAATACGTTAAAAGTTAATACTTAAAAAGGTTTTAATAATTAGCTTTTTTTAATAATACTATATATTTTAGCTAGTTATAAAACCCGTTTAAAAGGCAAGCACGTTTTAATTAATTTATAATAGTTAATTAATTAAAAATATTAAATAAAAATATTAAAATAAATTAAAATAATATATAATAAACTTTACTAAAAAGTTATCCTATAACTTTATAAACAAATATATATTATTAGCTATAATTTTAAAGTTATTTATTATAATAATTTTAATTAATAAATAAATATTAATATTATTTAAATAGCTAAATATTAACCTTATAAAATAAAATAAAAAAGCTATAAATATATAAAATAAAATAAAAAGCTATAAGCGTATAAAATAAAATAAAAAAAAAAACCGTAAGCGTATAAAACAAAATAAAAAAAAAGAGCCGTAAACGTATAAAATATAATAAAAAGCCGTAAGCGCACGAAATAAAATAAAAAAAAATAGCCATAATTATAAAAAATAAAACAAAAAAAAATAGCCGCAAGTATAAAAAACAAAATAAAAAAAAGTAGCCGTAAGCGTAAAAAATAAAATAATAATAAAAAGCTGCAATCGCAAAAAATAAAACAAAAAAAAGTAGCCGCAAGTACAAAAAACAAAATAATAATAAAAAGCTACAAGCATAAAAAATAAAACAAAAAAAAATAGCCGCAAGCGTAGGAAATAAAATAATAATAAAAAACTATAAACGTAAAAAATAAAACATAAAATATAAAATATATATTTAATATTATAAACTAGCAGTAAATATAAAAACATATAAATAAAATAATATATAAATAAATAAATTAATTAAAATATAAATATAAAATATAAAATTAATAAATAAATAAAAAAAAAACAAAAAAATACCAAGGCTAAAATTTATTAAAAAATTATATAATAAATATATATAAATATAAACAATTTAATTAGCTAAACTTATATACTTAGCTAAAAAAAAAATAGCATAAAAGCTGCATATTAATAAGTAGGCCGAGTAGCCGACTATAGCCGCGTATATGCAATAAAAACTACTATACGTAGCTTAAGCTAATTAAAGCCGCGTATATATAACAAAAGCTAATAATTATAAAAAGTTTTCTTAAATAAAAAAACAAAATTTTTTATTTAAGCTATAAAAAATTCCTAGTAAAAATTCTAAACTAAAAAAACCTTTGTTTTATTTAGTTGTACTTTTTTCGCTAAAAACTTAAGCATTAATAGCTAAAGCAGCAAAAAATATTACGAATAGCTTTTTTGCTATACGCTTTATTAAAAAAAAAATTAATAATTTTAAACTAAAATAATTACCGGCTTATACATAAGCTTATAATAAATTTAACTAGTTTAGCTTTTTTAGTTAAACTTAAACTAATAATTAAAAAAGGCTTTTTATAGCGGCATAAACCTTAAGGAGTAAATAACGCTTTATTAATTTAACCCTTAAAAAAAAAAATCCTACAGCTTATTTCGGCTATAAAAAAGCCTTTGTTTAAGTATAATATATAAATATAAGCTTTATTAATATTTGTTAAATACTAGGCTATTATATTTATATAATTTTAATAGCTTTAATACGCTTTAATTAATAAAAAAATACAGCTGTAAAAATAAAGACCTTTATACTTAATATTAAAAAGATAATAATTATAACTAATATAGCTATTTTGCTAATTATATAAAAGCTAATTATATAAAGGCTAATTATATATATAAAGGTTAATTATAGTAGGTAGGTTTGTTATAGTATAGATCGCGTACGCGTATATTAATATTTTTATTAACTACATAGCTCTAGATGTACCTTTGCTAATAGAAAAATAGGGGCTATAGTAAAATAGGTATAGCGGGCTTGGCAATACAGCTGAGATACCTAGCAAGGAACGTTTTTCTAGCCCCTAACTACGTAGTAACCAACAGCTAGACATCGATCGCAACGCCCGGTCCATAGTGTTGAGCACGCATCCAGCTTCTCACGCAAGGCGCAATCCCAATTAGGTCCACCGGGCGAAGATCTCGTCCCCTACGTGCACGAGCGCACGGATCTATTGGAGGTACACTGCTCGGTTCACGCATGGCCGATGACGTTGTCGGCTTCGGCATCCCAGGGGAGGCCGTTGAACTCAACGGAGCTCAGAGACTAGAGGAAACTCAGCCCAGCTTAACATAGGAGTGCTTATGATCCTACGATTGTGATGTTTGTAGCCTTTATTCTGGCCCGTTCCCGGGATGATGAGGCGTCGGCACCGATGCATTATATAGATTCGAGGTATTAATGTCTCCCTCGCCTAGGATACCCTATCTCTGAATCGGGTCAATTCTAGCGATGCGGGTTTCCGCCGCGTCTTCCTTGAACTGAGTCTACTACCCACGCGCTTCTCTTGTATGGCGCGCCTTGGCATTTAAAATATGAGTATCAAGCCGAAAAGAGAGCTATATTCTGGCACGCTATGGGAATTGTGAGACTATTAGTCTGGGAAGACGCATCTAATCTACATAACTCTTAATGTGGCGCAATAGATGTTCTCCCAAGCTGAGTTGAAAATCAACTCAGAAGATACTTAATAGTTCCAGTAAGACAGACCTCCTAGGCGAATCAAAGGTCGTAATCCCGGCGGTGTACCTACTAATCTATCACGGAGTAAAGTGAATTCTTACGCGTCGCATTGAACAATTAGTGGCCTCTTCCTAACCCTAACAGCAGTGCCTCTCTCAAGCTCTTTGATCAATGAAGCAGCGAATTCTTATCTTAATGCAACCAAAAAGACTCAGATCAATAAATCTTCGTCGCCTTTATGCTCCTCAAAGGTGCACCTCAATTTGGCTCGACTGGCTGGACAAATCGCACGTATATACACATGGACTTTTATACCAGGTAGGTAGTTACTCGTCAAGCAAGCGGCTACCGGCAAGCATTGAAACAGTCCTCCACTAAATTTTGCAAAACGACGCATCAATACAAGGGCAGTCAAAAGCACCGTAGAAGACCAGACAAGTAATAATCGAGAAGAATCAATTAAAGTTCTATAATAAGATACATTTTCGTTATCATTACGCCATAAAACGCACGTCCTATGCAATTGGTATCACCTCATTTCATGTGGAGCTCTAGGTCCTTCGTTTCCCCAAAACCTCCCCGCCGAACCAACCCATCTATTCCTTGTTATAACCAGATTACCCCTCATAATATATATCGTGAACTCCAAAATCTATTTACTTCTCTCAGTTGTCCTCTATGATTTCTTTTTATCTTGTCGATCTAGATCTAGCGTGTTTGGCGACTGGTGTAACCTTGGAGTATCGTATCGATCAAGCGACTCGCTTCTCAACAATTGGCTCGCCAGTAGGCGTCATGTTAATGAAACCAGCATTGGCACCACCGTGTTCGTAGACCTTGCGGCCTCTCAACCAGGTCTCCTTAACCCGACCGGTGAAATCATGGCCCTCCCAAGGGGAGCAACGGTTCTTCCAATGCATACCGTGGGATTGTAGTATCCATTCCTCCGCGTCATCGAACACGCAGATGTCGGCATCCATGCCAACCTTGATAGCTCCCTTGCGGTGCGACAGGCCGACTTGTTTGGCGGTGGCCTGAGAGCATAGCCGTACGATATCGAGAATGGTCGGCGTCGACTTGTGGCCAGCTGCCGCACGCTTCTTGGCCGACGAATGAAGGATTGGTAGGCCGAGACCGACAGACGATATACCGCCCCAAGCGGCAAAAAAGTCGCCTTCTGACGCATTGACCGGGGGTTTGGCAACGAGATCCAAGTCTGCCCGCATGTCAACGCCCGAGTCGTTATGGCGCATATTCGGACGGGTGTCCTCCGATTGCAAATGTGGCGGCAGATGCTTGAGCTCAGGTGTGCAAGGCGAATGATCGGACACGACGGTCTTGATGCATGAGTCTTCGGCTTGTAGTTCCTCCCACAGCCCATCCTGGTTCAGCTGTTCCCGAATGGGAGGGCAACACTTGTATCGACAGTCGCCGTCCTCAACTCCTTCAGCGGCCAGACCGAGGTAGTGGAAGCACGTCTCGGCTGTGATGTTAACGCCCCTATCGCGTGCCTCCTTGAGGATCGGAATGGCCTGTGTAGCTGACAAGTGCACAATGTGGAGGTGAAGGTTAGTGGCAAGGTGGGCGAGGGAGATGATCTCTTCAATCGCATACGTCTCGAACGACGGCGGGCGAGACTCGAGGAACGTCTGGTATTCTTTCAAAGTACCCTTTGGTGCTAATGGTGGTTGTGATACCTGAACGGCGTCGCCAACGGAGTCGGTAATAGGTGGGATCATCTCGGCGTGGAACATGAGAGTGGTGGATATGCCATTTAATGTCGTCATGGCCAGCTCGATGTCGGCTGATGATATGGCAGGGAACTCATCCACCTACCAGGATGTTCAGCAGGTCATCCAGCAGCGTCACGATCTGTGGGGGCACTTACACCAGACTCGATCAGGAACCCCTTGAAACCACGCACACCAGCTTCTACTAACGGCAGCAGCTGATCCGCATTTCCAGGGATGACGCCTCCATAAAAGCCAACATCAACCCAACATTGGCCCCGACTGGCCGCCAGCTTTTCCTTGAAACCTGCCAATGTCGTGGTAGGCGGGATTGCATTCAGGGGCATATCAACCACTGTGGTCACGCCCCCCGACGCCGCCGCTCGCGTGCCTGTGTTGAACCCCTCCCATTCCGTACGGCCAGGCTCATTGAGGTGAACATGGGCGTCGACCAAGCCAGGTATCAAGAGCTTCGAGCCGTAGTCGAGATATGTAGTCGTGGAGGGGAAGGCAGTCTTGGGTAGGACAGTTGCTATGACGGCAACTATCTTACCAGTCGCGGGAGAAACGGAAATGGTAGCCGGTGTAAGAAACAGGCTGTCATCTGGCAGTGTCAGTACCGCCCTCGTGGAAACGAGGACGGTCAATGCCTCAGGGATAGACATGGCCGAAACACACATATACAGGGCACGCAAATCACAGTTTCAGCACCGAGGCCTAGACTGGCAAAAATCAAGCCGGCGGACGAGAGAAGAGATGAGGGCTGATAAGGACGGTTGCAGACCAGCGGCTTATCATGGGCAGTTAGTAACACGCGGTAACAAAGGAGCATACAAAGTATTGTAGTCACGTGGCCAAGAGATACCAACATTCACCAAAATATGGTGTGGTGGAAAACAAAGAGACTGCCACAAAGAGAATGGAAGGAAGCAAAGAAGCCCGACTAGCGAGGGGAGGGGAGGGGAGGGGAGTGACTTAAGAACAGCGGATTATCTGACACAGCCATGATGGGGATATAGATGGGAACGGGATGGAGATGCACTTGTGCTACGACTATGGGCTGTGGGGTGATGCAGAGTCAGGACGGAGTGCCGAGAAGTGGACGAGCTCAGCACTTGGCAAGCGAGACAGGAGACGGGATACGAGAGAGAAGCGAAGCACAAGACGGCTGCTACCACCAGCAGAGAGGGCCGGCCAGAGTGGGCTAGAGTTGATCGATGGATCTCGACTAGACGTTGGTCGAAAATGGAACGGGATGCCGGGACAGTGGATGGGTGCAGTGGCGCCGAGATAAGACAGGCCTTTCATGACACAATGGGCCCAGAACTGAGGTTGAGATCTGGAGTCGATGGCATCGGCAGTAGTTAGCGCGAAGTTGTCCAAGACTAGTCTGACTAGGTAATCTAACACATGGACAATTGGACCCTGAATTTCGAAGTCGTGTTTATCTTGGTGCTCTGATTGGCCTGTCTGGGTTAACTCTATCTACCGTTACACCGCGAGCACTTACAGCAGTACCTCCTATCTTGTACCTGCCCTATTGAATTGTCCCCTTTGTCGCACCCGCAGCAGGGTCTTATCATCTGCCTTATCATCGGAGCTCACCGACTTGAATCCACTTCCTTCAATCTAAGTACACTACAACTCCATCCTTGACTAGTGTCTCCCATTGATTCATAGATAAGCAATACCTACTCTTGATCGGCCTTTACCACAGTATAAAGAGGCCAGAGAATAGACATCCGTGAACAGCCAGTCGGTTCCCGAGAACCTACGATGCTCCCAGCCGCAGCAAAGACACCGAGTTAAACGGGATTTCAGTCCGGATATGGAATGTCTCCATTGTATCACACCTCCGAACCATCCAGACCAGCCCGAGCGCACACGTATTCCAGACTACCGGGCGGTGTCTTTCCCTGTGGGTTAGGTCTCGAGTTAATCCGGGCTACATCCGGGCCACCTATCGAAAACTATTGCTCGATCGAATCGAGTAATCTTTCGAGTAATTATATGTCATCACTTGTCCCCTGTTTCAAAATATCTTCACATCCGACCTAATCCGGGAAAAGACTTTTTCAATTCATCGAGTAATACTTAAGTAATGGGTCATGTTTTCCAGCTTTTTTTTATTTGCAATGCCAGGATCCAGCCTGATTTCCTTCGATGTCAACGCTGACCCATCCCGTCTCCGAAAATTTTCGTGCACTGAGTCAGCAGAACGGTAAATGCTACGTCGGTGCACGGTAACTATTTACTTAGTTCCCATCTCTTTTTTTTGATAGCGTGCATTCTTGTCCAACGTCAGAAGAAATTTGTGACCTCGCTAAAATCTATCACAATAGTCGGTAGCAATCCAAACCCCAACTACCACTAAACCGGCTTGACCATCATGACCGTGATGACCGGGTACCGTATGCATGAACGAGGAAATGGGGTATAATGTGACAAGTTGGAAGACGAGACGATGATGCTCACAACATCCCAGTCTCACATTAATACCGAAGAGCGCGAACCTACAAGTTTTGGAGACAGTGACACGTCGACAATCAAAACGGAATCGGTGCCACAACGCCGGTAGTTTGCGCGGGTTTTCTCGGGCGCTTACATTACTTCGGGGTACGCTGGAAATTAACCGAATTTTCGTGTTTATCTGGATCCCGCAAGAGCATTTGGAGTCAACTGCCACGGCCAATAAGTAAAAGACGACTCTATCCCAGGTTTGAGTTCCTCTTCAGATGGAATTCTGCCGCGAAAGGGAGATATCGGTATTGACAGTCAAATCCTACCTCAGCAACGTCACTGCTACCCGATGACCTCCTTAGATTCGTGATAAATCCCCAGCTAGGCAGGCCCCATTTCTTTCGCCGTTTATCGGCGTCGACAATCCTCGGCTAGGTCCCCAAGCTGAAATCAGGCGTTGAAGCTGGCCAGGGAATCCCAGGTTACAACACGAAGTAGCAGACGCTATTTCGCAAGTTGGATAAAAGCGGTGCCACCTACTGAACGGAGGTGGGCAGTGATCCAAAGCGTTAGTCCTAGTGCGATTTGCTTCCGCAAACTACCTAGTTTAGTGCATCCCGAAGTTGAAGCCGCCCTACCAACTCGGTATTCGACAAGTGACGTCGACAGTTTGTCGTTTTGGATTTATACTCATGTTTAGGAAGAATAAAAAAGTCCTCGAGGTTGCTGCCGCAACTATTTCGTCTAGGCTACGGGGTCCGACGCCCGCGACTTCCACGTCCACTGATGGGCTTGTTAATAAACCTAGGAGGCCTTAGAGTTTGGGTCGTAAAGCTACTAGGTAGCCAACCTTCGGAATATGTCAGCAATGTACTCTCTGTCGTAATGTTATGAATTATCAATCGCACTGAGTAAATTGCCTGAACAGTCTTGTAGTGTTTTTTGTTGGTTTCAGGAGCGTAGAGCACCGGAGGATGACTCGATTATTGTTCCAGTACGTGCAGGTCACGTCCTTCGGTATCCGGGGCGCTCCACTCGGTATCCTCGGGGGTTCTTGATTCCGAAGGGTAGTAACCTCGACTTTCAGCACGTATATCTTAGTAAGAACGCAAGTCCGGATTCCCTGGTAGAGCACTACCGAAGAAGACCGGATGCCAAGACGGACCGAAACCCGGTGTACCCCCCGGTCAATCCGGATTAGCCCGGGAAATATCTGAGGCACATACGGGATCTCTACTGATTTTGTCCGTTGGTTCTGTAGTCAGCCGATGACTCTCTGCTAGGAGTATCCTCCAAGGCATTGAGCCTAGTCTGTATCTGTGATCGTACCTAATATTACAGCGTAAGAACTCTAGACGGGCAACGTGAATGGTGTATAATGAGGCACGGACCATGGTATCTCCATCCGAGGGGAGTAGCTTTGGCCGCCGACACGGAGGAGTTGGAGTTCGAGCATGAGGTCGTATTCTATCGGCAGCGTTCTTGTGATCGGCTGGGATATTGCTTAGCTCGTCGTTGGCATCTTGCCTCGAAAGAGCACAGGGGGTGGGCATACTCTCTGTTATCCCGAGGGAGGAGCACTAGCGATATCTCATCCGGGTCGGACGACAATTCCCGTTATGAGCATGAATTCCATTAGCGAGTGATATCACGATCGTAACGATATACAACACGATCTAGTGCTCTTGACTCCGATTGACACATTAGAGGGTGACGGGGACACAAACCTACAGGACTAGAATTTGTGCATCCTGTAGCTAAGCCTTGGTTACAAGCTCGTCAGTTGCAAGATAATCGGCACAAAGCTCGAGAACTTTGCACAGCGCTAGACTGGATATCGCATCTTTGTAGTCCGCGGAAACCAACGTCGTACAATGTAACTGGGTGTAGGAAGTCCGGAAACTTTTCTTCTTGCCAGTGTACCATCGATAGGGAAGGAGACATAAGAAATTAAGGAGATACTAGAGGGCAGCAGAAGGAGAATACAAACGACGCAAAATACATCCAGCCTCTGTCGCAGTGGTCTATTATTACTACTGCTCACCAAGACCAAGCCGACGAGGAAGGTTGTGGTTTGCCAGTTAAGGGCTCAAGTCCGACCCCAACAAGAAGCTTGTAGCCAGAGCCGCACTCCGCACTCCCGAATATGGTCGCCTAATGCTGTTGCCTCGTCCTCGTCCTCGTCCTCAGCGTCGTCAGCACCTATATCTAAAATCCCTGTATCTAATGGAAGTCCGATTGAGGGTCAAGGGACAGGACCGGCGGGGTCACCGTTGGCTGGCTATTCCGATTACTGCTTACAGTCGTTTTATAGTCCTGCAACTCCGATCCCCCAAACTACTCCGAAAGTGCAGAAAATGAAAATGAGTTTGAGGGGTTTTTGATGATACGTGCAACTCGCATACATATGAATGGACTGTAAGAAAATGCCGAAAGGCTGTAACCTGGTAAGATATGTCAATGGGGGCTGAGGGGGAAACTTGGGCTGTCATCTGATGATACAGAATAGATTCACATGATATACCAAATTGACGCAATTTATCACGTGTGTATTAGAAGGAATTCATAATATCCAATCCCTGGCTTAACCAATTTTTCCAGATGTACCCTATCCATATTATTTATCAATCTGTCGTGAGACCCCTCAAAGCCCAGGTATTACGTGCGCCGTCTATTATTGTAGAAATGTAAAATTACTGCTCCCTTTAAAGTGGAATAACCGTGTCCCCCCATACTACAGCCCGGCCATTGGTGGGCTGTGTCGTCAATATTATATAGGCTCTCACATTCGCGTCGCTGCAACAGAATTAGCTTGTTGTTGGGGACACTCTTGAAACAGAATTCCATGTAGAACATACCTGCTAACGCCTCAAATGTCTTCAAATTATCAGGGTAGTAATCAGGCGCCATCGAAGTCTTCGGCTTCGACTTCCCATCCTTCGCCTTGAGCTTAGACTTAAGATGCATCATGGCCGTTGACAACTTCGTCTTCGAGTGACTTGATGAGCCATCACTCATTGAAAGACCGGACAATGTCTTTTCATCTGTGTAAGTGGGTCGTTAGTGCTGGCCTTGACAATGTAATTGACGTGTAATGGTTGGGAATTGCTACTGACCATCGTCGAAAGATTCACGCTTGCCCATATGGTCTGTCATCTTGTCGGTCAAAGTCATTTCTGTGGCGGTTGAGCCTCGTCGCGATGTTATATATGGGGTCGTCATGATGAAGTTGTCAAGTATTGCCAACATCACAATAGTGGATAGGAGTATTTATGTGAAGGATGAAGTCTCAAATGAAGCAATGGATTTTACAATTAACTTGTTGGTATTCTGCGTTTCTATATATAGTCAAAGAGTTTTTCTATAATGGCCGGCATGTCTATAGGCAATGACTGATCGAACCAATTACCTGGATGGACGCCGATCTGAACGGTATGACTCCGAAAAGCTGCACAAAATGATGGTGTGGCATGGTAAGCCGAGAGTTGACTATGATTCCAATTGACCAATAGCATCGACGTCTACGTAGGTAGTCTGAGAGATAAAGTACTAGTACTGGTAGTCGTTTGGACCCTAAGCCGAAGCCGAACTCCGAAGCCGAACTCCGTCAAGCTTCCAACCTATATCTCTATCCTCCCGGCGGCTTCAGACACGGCGTCAATAGCGTAAGTCATTAAACCGATTCTTGTTTATTCGGCAATAATAGGTGGAGGAGTTTAATATCCAGGCAGAACCGTCAGGCAGAACCGTGGTCGGCGTGAGTCACCGCCGTTGCCGTCAATGAATTCTTCGGCCAGCCCGCTTCTCCGCAGGCCCAATGGTCGACCACAAGCATGCGAAGTAAGCTGGAGGATACCGCCCTTTTCGGGCTTGGCGCAGAAATGTACTAACAAGGTTGCGTAGCCTTGTCGCAAGCGCAAGGTGGCATGCGACCACACGCAGCCCAGCTGCAACCGATGTAAGAAGAGGCGGCAGACAGATGACTGTGTTTACCTGGCATCGGGACAGCCCAGAACCCCTCCTGTCGCCCGTAGACCACTACCCCCTTCTCCCGTCTCTTCGGCTTCGTCTGCCATCTCTCGGCCTGCAACCACCGATGCCTCGGAAACGCCCGACACTCGGAGCACCGACCCAAGGCAAATGGCCTCTGGTTATCTCGGCTTCACTAGCTTTTCCGCCGTCTACGAGGAGACGCAGATCAGCCTAAGCAGGCTGCAGGGCTCTCATGCGACACCTTCAGATTCCGGCGACTGGAGCCAAGAAACATCGGCGCCGGATGAGTTCACGCTAAGTGCCCGGACGCGCGACGCTTGTCTCTTCGTACTGCAGAATGTTCCCGAGCCAGCGCGAGGCAAGATTTGTCTACGCGGCAGCCCAAAAGAGGCCTGGTACTATTTTTTTCTCGAACGAGTCCTAATTTCTTTTTATGAAGCCTTTGGGCACTACTTCGGGCCCCGGAGGAGTGACCGGTCCCTCGAAGAGCTGGCTGTTCTCTTTTCTAAGAATACGATACGTCGCTTCTCCGATGACGATGACATAACCCCCAGCCAATGGATAGCTCAGTTTTCTGGCCGGAATACGCGTTGGGAAACTTTGGGTTTGCTATTCGGCTTCTGGGACTTCAGTGTGAATTCCATCACGATTAACAAAAGCAGGACGCAGGACGAGTACGGTCGACCAAGTGAAGTCACGCAGAGATGCGTCGACTTTTGTGTTGACCTGTGCCACGAATTCTCTGCCACTGCCAATAGCATGCTGCTCTTTCTGACGTATAGACGCCTTGTAATCGAGACCGTACTTCATGGGGAGCTCGGCCGCAGATCATGGCTGTTCCTCGGGGAACTCGTTACACTTCTGACATTCTTGGGCTATCATGCACTTCCTGATTCGCCAGACTACCGGCCTAACTTCATGACCGAGGTCAAACGGAGATTATACTATCAGATATTCAACACACACAGTAAGTCCGCTGGAGTCTTTATTCTCCCTTTTGACATGTCTTAGAGACATAAATTGCCTCAGCGGCCATGTTTTGCTCTTGCTACTCCTGCAAGCTCCCGAAACCCTGGGTAATTCTTACCCTAAGTGGACACTATTAACTCCAGTGTTATATCTATCAGTGACCATAGTATCATTAACAGGACGGCCACCTCTGATGAGCCAAATTTATAACACCACTCCACTTCCCCTCGATATCGGCAACTCTACCTTATTCGGCGACAAGGGGGAGGATGCTCTTACGAGAGTAATGACTGATATAGACGTTACGGGGTGGGACAAAAACGAAACGAGATTCTCGGTCTCGTTCATGCGTGCAAGAGCTAAGCTGTCGTTGCTCCGCGAAGAGATCATGCACTTCGCTTTGAATACCAAGCGTCACGTGACGGTCGAAGAGCTCCTGTACGTGTGAACGACGGCTCTATCCCCCCGTCGTCTGCTGTCTTTCCAATCCGTTAGCTTTGGGCCCGAGGCTGACCTAGCGATGATCAAGAGAGCTGAAAGCTAGGGAGTCTCGCACAATTGAGGAGTTTCCGGCTTTCATGAATTACAACGAGTCGGACCTAGACGATCGGGGACAGGAAGTCTGCACCCTATACTGGAGGCTCTTGATGCGACTAGAGCATCTCTTGAACGTTTTTTTCATCGAAAGACTCTTGCTCAAGCGTGGCCACACCCAAAGCGAGCTTCTGTCGGTTAGCTTCGATATGATCATATAGTAAGTAACCCTCGGGGAAGATTTCGGCTAGGATCCTACCCAAAAGCTTTTGGGATCTCACAAACCAGCCTCAAATGGCAGTAACTGACTCCGAGTTGCAGCACTCTGCCTTTCTGGACTCATCAGGACACGCTTCTCCCATTGCGCGGCGACTGCGAATGGATCGTAAGTGATTCTCACCGCCCTCTTACCAATATATCTCCATTCGCCTACTTCGTTGACTAACAGCACGTATCTCAGATCATGGCCTACGGCGTTCCCGCAGGCGGCATCCTGTGCCAGGAACTGCTCAAGCCAACGCTGCACAACGACTTGCGGATCACGAGATCGAGTCTTATCCAAAAACTGAGTCTCCTTGTCGGATTCCTAGATTGGGTCAAACCGACGGCGCCCAACGGCGAGTTATGCGGCAAGTGCAAGACCATTATCAAGCATGTCCTCGATCAGGCCCTTAATGCGCCTACATCAGGATATGAGAGTGCACCTGGTGCGGCGTTCGACTGGGACTTCACGACGCAAGTAGACTTTGACTTCGACCTCCTCGATACTTTTGGGTGGACTAGGTCGGAACTTTCGCTGAGCCAGCACACCAATGCGTGACGTAGGTCAACTATAACCGCGATCTGTTCTAGATTATGGTTCGTCAAACTTTGATACGGGTTGAAGAATTTCCTTACCAAGCTCCGGAGACACCTCTCAGGCCGTAAGAACAGGGGGAGTAGGACTGGCGGAGGTCCAGCCAAGGCCATCGCCGACGCCATACTATTTATTGCATGTGAGCTCATCTTCGAGTGCCGTACAGAAGGCGTCGTATATCCCGATACAACTGATCGAAGCACGGCGCCGCGCTACTCAGTTTAGTTGACAAATCTCTCAGAAGCAAAGGCACAGGTGCTCGATTGTCTACTAGGACATGTGCCTGCATATATACTTTAACATTTAGATCGTTGTCTGCGCAACCGATTATGCGATCTCTCCAATGTTCTCGATGCGACTCAACACGCCAGCATGGATATTGCTGTAATTCAGTATGCAGAATAGCCGCCCAAAACGCCCGAGCCCCAGACCGTTAAAAACATGCAATATCTCAACGATTAGTTGTCCGCCGGTGTTATTCGCCTTGGTATCGAAAAAATGGCCGTTATATCCGTGACGAGTGTGCGAAGAAAAATGGGTATAAGCGTCTAGACGTTGCTCCTTCATGGAAACAGGTCGTAGAAAAGTTCAGAACTCAAATTCAAAAGGGGTGAAATGTGAGGATAAAAACCGCCCCGACCATATTCATACGTCATCGAGCTGCCGTAGCCCTTGAAATGACACGTCCCAACCTGCCTTAGCCTCTGCGCCTGGACTGTGAAACGCCTTAACGTGCTCCCAAGCAGCATGACCGAGATATTTCGGTATGCTCATGTATGTTGGTTTAGCTGGATATGACAACGAAATAAGATGCCCTCAACGCAATAGCTGACCGCGACATGCGCCATAAGCAAAGTACCACCTCTTGAAAAAGATACACGACTCCATAGCTATCTCCTTGTTCTTGATCATCGACTGTGAGACTTGGGGAGAGGCACTTCTAAACTGGGCAGCCAAGAGGTTCGAGAAATAGTAATTCGTCCTCACGGCTTAAGCACATGTGAAATCTAATTCCATACCATGCGCCACGCCCTGCCAATCCCAGACCCTTGTCCACTCGGCCCGACCCATGAGTCGCCATACTTCCTCCAGCACTTGCGCGACGCGGTCACAATTACGCATGCCCGTGTACCCGCGCACGGTGCGCACTGCAGTGCGAACACGATCCTGTTGTGTCGGCGCAAACGCCGCGCAGCCAATTACGAGGCAGGGAACTAACAGCAACGTCTGCACTGGGTCACTCGGCTTGAAGGACTCAAGGATCGCGAGAGACTCATCGACAGCGACAGATATACGCGTATCGTGGTGTGGGGGGTATCGGATGACCGGCGGCGGGGACCCTCCGTTATTGCGAAATGGCGGCGTCGCATGGTGGCTGCCGCTCGATAGGCGGCGATCGGATATCGAAGGAAGCGCGGCAGTAGGGGGAGGCGAGAGAGTGGCAGAACAGGGCTGTGATGCTGGGGACAGAGGCAGTCTGCTGCTACCGTCACCTATACCCGCGCCAACAGCAGCAACGCTAGTACCAGCACCGGCCCCAATACCCATGGTGGTGGAGGTCATTGTTTCTGGGACCGTCGACGTTAAGAAGAAGGGCGGTGGCGACGTCGAAGGTGGGTAGATGGTCCGATACAAGTACACCCACATCATTTGCTTGTATAGTAGACTGACACGGTCTCGGTTGTCGCCCGCTGGCCAGGTCGGCGCCCACTCGCGAATTCCATTCTCAATCTCCATCACATTATAATACGATGTGTAGCTGACAAGTGGCTCGACTTTAGCAATCATGTTGGACCGTATCTCGTTCCGGATCGTCGTGATCTTTGCGAGATAATGAAACAGTCCGTCGCCGACTCCGATCAGTCGGGCGGGTTCAATCACAGTCCACGGTACCCAGTCTTCCGTGGCTAAGCGTTTCCATTTCCCACCGGGATACAGGATAAGCTCATCTGCGAAGACACGATACTGGAAGAACTCGGTGATGAACGTGGTGAACGCCTTGTCTGGCGGTGGGTTCTCCTGAATCAGGGTCTTGTAGGCCTGGAGATGCACTCGATGCGCACCACCCAGAGACCCTTCTGCGGCTGTCTGCAGTATTAGGCACAGCATCTGGCCATACCGAGGTGCTAGGTTGGCTTTCTGTTCCGGTGCCGCTTCATCTTTCTTGCCCCATTCTAACAGCTGGTGTACGGCTGAGTCATGATGGAACCGCGATCGGGACACCAGAGACGAAAGGTTTACGTTAGGACTAGAAGTAAGAAGCTTGTTACCGTATGGGGTCTCGAAGTCAATGTGTTTGCTCGCTAGTGAAAGGATGGAATGCATTAGTCCACGATGCTCTACTGCCATCTGAAGCAGCATGTCCTTGAAGGCATTTCTGTGTTGACCTTCAACAGTTAGCACGCTGCTGAGGTGGTTGATATAATGGCCGAAGAATATTCGGTCTTCGGCCGTCTCAACACCTTGGAAGATTGGCTGAAGCGTAATGTGCGGAAGACTCTGCTTCCTTTGGCGCTCTGGCGAACTGGTAAGTGATTGATACAATACAAGAAGTAATATCACGGCAGCAGGACTCCTCTCACCCTCTTCTGCCTTTTCTCGGCCACTCTTCCAGAGTGTTTTCTCGTGATAACCCTCGCATACCACTGCGTTCTTCTCGCAGTTCAAGCCTGTCCTAGCATGAGCGCGAGGATTATCAGAGGTGTCAAGCAAGGATTGTTCTCACAGCGTGGTTTTGCTTCATCGCATTTCTTCTTCCTCTTCCGACAGGTGATGCAGCCGGTTTTCGAACGGCCCTTTGCGATCTTACTGTTCGCTACCTGGGGGGTTAAAGGATGTTTCCGCGGCCGTCCTCTTGGCCGCTTGGGTTTCTGTTGTTGACCTGACGATAGACGGTCCGACCTGGGTGCTGACGTGCGGGGTGCTTCCTGAACGTCATCCATACGAAAACTGTCGTCCTCCACAGGCTCTATCTTGGGCACAGTTGGCCCATCGTCCGCGTCGTGCTCCCAGTTCACGTCATCATTGGCATTCCCCACCGTTCCATCGTCCTGGTAGGTGGTGTCCCAAGTGGTATCTGACGAAGCCGCCGACTGGAGACTGGGTGGGACTGGTGCGCCCGAGTCGACCACGACACAAGGTATCTCTTGTTCTGTGCTAATAGGAGACAATGGAACCGCGTTCATTTGAGCCGCCGGCACGGGATTTGTCCATCGTGAGCTTGTGGTTAAGACGGTTGGGGATTCCTCTCCGGCTGCCAGGTCGCGCCTCTCTTGCCATGCCAGACCAACAGTGCTGGTGACGAGGGTAAGTGGGCCATCCATGATTGAGGTGCAAACCAATCCTCGTCTTCCTTATGGGAATTCCGACCGTGAAGCAGATGTATTTGAGAGACAAAGGGTCAGGGAGCCGGCAAGTGCGCGGCAATGTTCACCAGTTGATTCTGGTTTGAGAGCCCATTCCAACACTCGAAATCGGGAACATCAGCCTAAGCAGGTCATGATCAAAAGCCGCCACACTTCCTCTCTAATCAACACGGCTCATGAATGTTCGCTGCCAACAGAATGAAAAGGAAGGCTGGCGGACGAATCGGAGACCTGATATGTCTGCAGTGATAGGGTGTCCCCTTCGAATCATAAAGAAGGGTGGACCAGACGAAGGAGGGGTTGAGCTGGGGCGGTGGATGTGGAGTGTAGGTCTATCTTATTTGGATGTGAAGATGATATCGTGGGGCCACTTGGGACACAACAACATCCCCGAGAGATGCTATAGGCGGGAGACGAACATCAAAGTGCGGATATGATGGGCAGGGCCAGTAACAGGCCCCGAGGTAGGATGAGGATGGGTGGAAGAGGCAGAAGGGAGTATTTGGCGGATGATCGTCCCCACCCACATCCCACCGTCTAGCCAGTTCAGGCGGCGAGACGAGATGAGAGACTCGAGGATGAAGAAGTCTTGGTCAGATACGGTACGAGCACCTGTGCAAGCCGATACCTCATCGAATAAGGTAACTTGTAGAAGGAGGGCCACCAACCCCGATATAGACGCGCCGGGTACTCTGGAGTTGGGTATACGACGGGTCATTTCGAGACTTATCATGTCCCCTTGCCGCAATCCATACACATGGCACAAACGGAGCCGGGGTCAGAGATGGGTAGAGGGCAGGCAGAGGAGGTCAGAGAGGACTGGCCTACTGTAACCAGCGGTAAGAGGATAACTACCTAGTGGCCGATGGCCATGCTACAGTACAGCATATCTGTACATCTGCTACCAGCAACAGATGCATGCAGAGAGGAGACATGGGGTGGGTGCTTGGCGCCTCTTGGATCCATGCCAGCTCCCGCACGTTGCCCCAGAACCCCCCCATCGTCCTATGATCTTAGCGTTCATCTCTGTACACTGCGGCGTGGTAGCGTGGTAGTACTCTGTAAGCGATCGCAAGGTATCCCGAGATACCTGCGAAGCACAGCACTGTAGGCGGTTTGGTTTGGTGGCTTGTAGCCTCGAAGGGACTATTCACAGCAGGCTTATCATGGCCCGAGATGATTGTGATGGATACTTGTTAGTGGTCCTCGTTACTAAAATCAACCGTGGAATACCTAGGTAATGCCCAGGCCTCCCTTAGCTACCTAGGTATAGTTAGTGCTGTGTACCAGGCTACCTAGGCGTTGGCATGGTCCCCTACAGTAGGTACCTAGGTACTTGTAGAGTACTTAAGTAAGTAGGTATTGGTCACAGCTTAGGATCAAGGCTCAAAAGCATTACCTATTACCTACAGCACAACGTACCTATGTAGGTAGGTTAGGCCAAATTGGGATAGGTTTACTCAGGCCGATCTAGCATGGTTTACAGTACTATAGATCCCCTGTGCCGAATATAGTACAGCTTCAAAACAGAAGTGTCTATCTTTCTCTCTTTGCCAGCAGTTGCTCGCTGATCGCCATTGGTGCGTTATTAATGTTGATATCGCTGTGTGTCACCAAGTACTTAGATATAGAGCAGTTTGTCATTCTATACTGTACTTACTGAATTATAACATGTAACCCCGGCGAGTTTCGAGGGCTTTTGGGCATGTTTTGGGGAGCCCTTGGCTCTGCCCTTAGGGATACCTACGCTTGACGGATCGGGATAGCGCAGCCGCTGAGTGTTTTAGTGTACATCCAGGCACTAACTTAGTTACCTACTTACCTAGGTATTGAGGGGTTGTCGGCTTCTCATTAACTCCTCTCAATCTATCCTCGAGGAGACTCATGCTCAGCCAAATTGGACCTATAAACCCTAAACGTACCGTAAGTGTTGCGCAGTCTAAGTAAGTACCGACTGGCTTTGACGCGAGATGGCAGATGACTAGGTGGGATCGCACATCCTGTGCGTGTCGCCATATCATGCCCGAATGGCGACGGCGTGTGAAAATGGGGTTCTGTTCGAAGAGAAAGCGTGACAGCAGGCTGGGAGAACACCGAGGAGCTGATTCGGTCGCGGTTGACGGACCTCAGCGCCCGATCCTAGTAACGTATATAGCCAGTCATATTGTACAGGTTGCAGCGTGACAAACTGGGCGGCTACCGTATCATTGTTATACCTTCTAAGTTAGGTATGCATGCTGTATGTCCGGGGCTACTTCACATTGCTACTTTCTTGCTCACGGCCTGAGCTTGTCAGTTTGCGCGGCGATCGTCCGATGCTAGCATACTGACCTAGCAAACTCGAGACGTCTTCGCCGTAGGTGGGAATCATACCATGATCTTTTTGCGGTCTTGAGGTGAGAATCTCTCGGACCGACGCGGTATGTGATCCGCCGTATGCCCTGGGATGCTCCTCGCCAGGAAAGCCTGACCTTATAGGAAGGTATATTCAATGACCACGCAATCCATACCGCGGCCAGCTCACATCAGATATTTCTCTGAGTTACTACCCCGAAGAGAAGGTTGACTGTTGGCTATAAACAAATTCTTAAGCTGTGCTACCACGTACAAGATCTGGGAACCTTGCGTCTGTCATTGGCCCGAAGATATTAAGCCCTTGATTCCACGTTGGTGCGCTTAACTCTCAGCTAACGTAATGGGAACTTCAGCCCGGTCTGCCATCTATAAAAGGATCGCAGAGCGATGCCATGTTTTCTTACTATGAGCTTCTCGTCACTACAATATGCACATCTACGTATTTGCTCACCTCCGGAGGTCCACCAGATCCCCCCCCACAATGGGAATGTTTGCGTCCTGCGAAGCATCCATGGCTTTGCAGATGCTCTAGGAGTAATATTCCGATGAATGCCTAGGAAATTGCGGAGCCTTTGGAACCAATATGATATTAGGAGCCATGATTATCGGGCTTCGGCACATCGAATTGACCTTGGTACCTTCTTTTTCTCTTGCGCTTGTAGGTAGGTGTTACATGTTCATGCGATGATCTTCTTCCATACGGGCTTCAGCACGACCACCAAGCCGTAAGAGGGTTTAGTCGACGTTAATAGGGAGCAAGGGCTTTTTTGTTGGGGTCTCCTTGGCTTTCACGGGAGTGTCGGGTATTACAGGATGCAACCGTAGTACCTGTCTGAATTAATGGATAATGCAGCACCTCAACTTCTTTCCAAGTTACATCCACTCAGGTTTCACATATCACTCACCGAGCCGCCTCCGATGATAAACAACAAATTGATCAGGTTCAAATGAAGGGCTGCCTCCTGACGAACGCCATACAACTATACCTATTTTGCAAACAACGGGTTGTAAGTTACCGTGAACGCGCAACTTCGGTGTTATTCGACATCTCGCCGGCTATCAGCAACCATCACAACATCTCGATTCGATGGTATTTTTGCTTCTCTCCTAACATTTCACGTGGGCAATTAAATGCGACCATGTACCTAGGTGTGTCCTTGCTGTACCTATTAGCACGGTGCTATAGACTGTCTACAGCAGATTTTGCGCTACTTGGACTCAGCAAGGTCTATGCTAGCACAAATACCGACAACTCATCCTTATAACTACTACTTCCTCCATACTTGATGTAATAGCGAAAGTTGAATTCGGTATGAACCCAGTTAAATCGGTTCTTTATAGCGCGAGCATATAGGCGATGTAACGTTATGACATACTTCCGTCTGTCTCTCAATATATCCCGGGTACTGCGACACCTACTTGACGGTAGCAAACCCCTGGTGGGCAAGAAACGGGTGGCCCCGTGCTGAAGTTGTTTGGCGATGGTGGTGAGGATCCACTCAAGTGGACTTTGTGAGGGGTTGTTTCTTGACATTTTCTCCAGACAAGAATTATGGCGCCTTGGCAATGTCAAGACCCTCGCTATACGAAATAGGTATACAACCTACAGAATTATGTTACGTGCCAGAATTTGTCGGGATTGACCTTGACGGTTTGTTTCGGGTTTATTTTTAAAATGTTACCATTCAATCAGCACCAGATATTTCGATTTTTCTGGTGTGTGAAATTCGATGCTAATGACACGATACGCTAGGACAAACGGGAAGGCTGAGGCCCCTCGAGGACCCAAATATCGGACCATTATAAGTAGACTTCGCTAAAGCAAGACTAGTTGTGTACAAGGAAGTACTCGGCAACGAAGGACTGAGCTATCATCAGATGGCCCAGACAAGGAAGTCGAAGCGTAGACAACCTACGCTAGGCCTCTACACTATCCGGGTAGGAATACGGGGACTCTGTATTTAGGTGCCTGTACCGTCCAATGTAAACAAGAGGATCGTCGTGATATGCGACATGTCATGACACGACATCTGAGATCTGCATAAAGTTCCCGCTTCAGATATTGACTCAAGCATTGCGGATGTGAACATCGAACTATGTAAAATAGACTAACTATACAAGTTAACCTAACTGGAAGAATCCTCACATCAACTAAGATAGATATATCAACAAGGCCGTGGAACATGGACGTCTGACATGTCCCAGTAATAAATGGCGGATGTGGTCTACTAATACTAATCAGTACCTAATGAAACTCCTTGGCTTGAGCTATCTTTTCTTATTCTTTGCCTGATCCGGTCCTGGTAACCAATCTGGCTTCGCGAAATTAACAGATCCCTTTCCTCAGCACTGATGGCTGCATATAACCGCCGCCAGGTCCCAGGTCCCGAATTCTCTGGATATCCTGCATGTGATATCATATAGTAGGTAGGTTGCGCGACTCTGCATGGGACAATGGCCAGAGGTCGGTCAGGTATTCTGGAGAGAAGTGTAATATATTCTGCCGCTTAACAAATTCCGTGGGTCGCTAACTACCAAGAGGATTGTTGAGCTGTCAATCGTGGATGTAGATGATGACCATTGTTATTGTCCAAAGGGCTCGAAGCCTCCCGTCGGGTAGTGCCCTATCTATATGCATCATGTTTACTACCCTTGTGTCGGTACAAGTCCTATACATGGCTGTGGCTTCATGGTATTGTCTAATAGAGCAAGATACGGAACTATAAGTTACTTGCCCCATGTAGCCGATTATGCGTAGCTGATATTTACCCTAAAAATTATAGTTTGTTCTTTTGCTTATATAGGAAGTTGGGCCAAAGTACTGATTATGTATTGTACGAACTGTCATCTAAATCGAATACTGATGTAAACGATTTCGAGGGACCATACTTCTAAATATTAGATTATAGCTACATTGCAAGTCATAGTCGACAATCAAGATAAGAGAAAGGCCTGATTTCGTTTATATTTCAGCCCCTTTCAACTATGACATTTGATCATCTTGGAAGTACTAAGCAAGTTTGAGCCAACTCGCTACATTGATGCTTGAGACTTCGCCATGCACGGTCGCACGGCGAGTCCACTTGATTTAGGTAAACGGGATAGAAAACGAATTACAGAATTATCAACGCTTTCCATTAGTAGGTATCCGTAATATACGCAATGCTCATCATTGTGTAAATGAAGTAGACTCGAGGACAACAACTTCTGTCAATTAGCTTCGCCCATTCCCATCAATAGTGACGCCACTGACATTTAATTATTTTCCGGAACGTTGAATTATCGAATTATCGTCAACTAGTTTTTGGAGGCCTTACTCTTAGCGTAGGAGGGACCGTGCGTATACGTCGGTCCGGCGTGGCTTACATGCGCAGCCTCGGACAGCAGTCGTGGCGTGATATCACAAAAGGGCTTGCAGGGACAACTGGAAATGTCAAAGAGAGCCACGTGCGATGTGATTGATCACCCCGGTCGAGTCAGCGTAGTGACTACAGCAGCAGAAGTACAAGGTACTCTACGAGAGAGTTATCGCGCGGGATGTTGTTGCGTGTCGCAGATGTTTGCTAAGTGCCGTAATGACCATCAGTTGAGAAAACCCAAATCTCTTATGCACAAGCCGGCGAAACAGCCAGCTACAGTAGCCATCCCGACGGCAGAGCCTCACGTCTGAATGCCGGAAGACTTCCGCGGAGGCCGATCATCGCGTCAAAGTACAATCCCATGTAACAGCGACAGGCATACGACCAGGTCTCCGACTCAAGACTTGTCAGAACCTGCCAGGACCCGATTGATGTCCGAGGGTCGCGCATTGAACAGCAACTGCATCCCGCGTATCGATCGACTACCCTAGCTTTGTCGCGACTCTAAGTACTTCTGATAACAATCTCTCGTCGCTCATTTGCCAGCGGCGTTGGGGAAAATGCCGTTCAATATCAACCCCGCATCTCAGGGTGTCATTGGAATCCCCACGCCTGAAATGCGGAAGAATTCTAGGTAGACGGTGGTGTGTAGCAGTTAGTAGCTCCCCCTGCAACGTCTTATCCTCTTCTTTGCGAGCACCACCCAATTGGATGAAGGGAACAGGATGAACAATGTTGCTGCGTATCAAACCAGTACTGGCAACGGCGACGGCGTCGACTTTTGTCTTGAACTCATTATATATCTTCCCGGCTGCCCTGCGTTTGGTACGATACTGTAGACGATTTAAGATAGATGATAGCCTTGCTTATTATTCGTCCTCGAGACCCTGTTGAACGGTGCAGAATATGCCGCTTCCTCGGGCGTGGAACGCGAGATAGAAAGTCGGCAGAAGATACGAGAGGCTTGTCTACACCGCCACGGCACAATTCATGTTTCATAGATTATAGCTTATGTCAGACACTCCCAAGCAGAGCGCATCATCGTGTTCCTACGCGAGTGGGTGGTGGGAAGTAGTCTTAGAGGCATTAGCATTGCCGCAACTCCAGAGAGCGGAAGACAGAAGCAGGCATCGTATATCCGAGACACAGTCAGGCATCTTCACAAAATTAGGTCGTCTGGAGTAATAGAGAGGCGAGAAGTGTTATTATTGACGAAGACAATGCTTGGCAGATTGATTTTGGATGCGGGTATACGGACGAATGAGATGACAAAGGAGCTAGCCGACCTGCGGATCGTAAATGGGCAAGCCGTAAAAGAGGGCATGGAGTTCTTGAGCGCCAACGAGGACAATCGCGAGAGACATTAGCTCCTCGATAGACTAGCAGATCATCAAATAGACTTAGTAAATGGGATTCGTCAGTGATGGATGCAAGCAACAAACAACGGTACGAAAGAACAAGCCTTTTAGAGACGGGTCGCGGTCAGGCATCCCGTGATCCAGTTAGTCAAATTCAATGGCTTGAGATGCCGGGCGTACCACAAAATGCTTGTCTCATCGCAGGCTCAGCCGTGGCTCAGGTTGGGGGTCAAAATTCGGGGTACGAACATGAACCCGGCCAATCTGTGTGTAATCATTTTCTTCGCCTACCTCATTAAGGACCACCAAACGATTTTAGCCTACGAAGCTATCTTTAAAAACTTATCAGCTATCTAATTAACATAAAAAAACGCTGTGGAACAGGCCATCATTGGCGCGCGCGTGTATAGGATCGCTGTGTGGTAGTTTGTCTATTACGTTATTTCCGACGGCTAAATCCGGGGAATGGTGTACAGTAGCATATCGTGCGGGATGTGCAATCCCTTCCCTTGCGTACCCCCATCCTGAACATGCCAGCCCGATCTCTCTTGTTGCTCCGGAGGGCTGAGGCACTGCAGGTTCAGCACGCCTCCGACTGAAGAGGTGGCCCCGGGACCTGGAGCAGCTCGTGCAGGAAGCGAGCATGCTACCTTTTCCTCGACGTATCAAGTGTGAGACCGATTGAATGCCCGAGAATAACATGTGGGATAGACAAGGGTGTCATCAGGCGATATATGCAAAAGGACAGGATCTATATCCACTCACGAACTCCAGAGCCGTGAAGCTCAACCTTGCGGGGGATACAGCAAGGCACTCGTCGCCGAAGTGGTTGGCCTCGTCGGGCTCCCATCTCAACCTTGCCAGCGACGCCAAGACAAAATAGGACCGGAAAACCTATCAAGATATTTCTATCGTCTCATCAGAACTGGCCTCGTCCTCGTCACAAGACATGCGAACAGGGAATGCGGGTATCGCCGGGCAATTGGGCATCTTTACAGCCTCCAAATTTATCTCCCGTATCTCGATCTCGAGTTTACATAATCACATATCGATCGGGTCGCGTTGCCATGCGGGAATCGAATGTAGACGCGCCGTCTTACTTTCTGTGTGACCTAATGAACTCCTTTAATGGCCCTTTTGGTCTTGGCTGCTACGTCGATCTTATCGAAACACAAATCTAGGTTTATTACATTTGTATCCCAATCCGTCAGGCTGCAGTAGCAATTACGCCCCAGCCCGGTTTTCAGGTAAACGGTGAGCGAAAAAGAAACAAAAAAAGAAGTTCCATCTTCAACGGCGCGACAGCGGTGTGGGTTCATGTGGCATTGGCAATCATGGCGTCCTGTCAGAAGTGCCATAAGCAAGGAGCGTCTAGACCGGTTGCTGAGTGACCCCAGCTTTAACGTCGTATGCGTCTGAAGTATCCGGTGAGGCGCGGTGCAAAACAACAGGTATAATTGCGATGATGATTCCTAGCTCGAAGACTTGAAGTCTACTGTGCCGACGCTTCCGTTGTAAGAGCTTTGAATACTCATGATAGCGTATCGTGGCCACTCCTTCGTATGGGGAGTGAGGGGAATCCCATGTTTGCCACAGCATGTGTATAGCTCGCTGCACGCATCTAATTGGTATTGAGTACGCAAAAACGTGTGAAGCTTTAGAAACAAGCATGCGCCGAGAGCTCCCCATAGCTCGTCTGATGAGCGACATGCAACTTACCCGACTCGTTACAGACCGGCCATCGAATCCACACAACCAGATTATGCACCCAGTCTATACCAATAGGTACCGCACATATTCCACTCAAACCACCTTATCAATTTACAACGAAAGCACCGAACTGTAATCCGGCGGGTAAACGCGGCCGGCAACCAATCGAAGGCATCGGGTGTTCCGGTGTGGTTCGGATAGCACCAAAAAGGGGATCTGACGGCAAGGCTTCCAAATATCATTTTATACTGCTCATACCAAGTCAAATCCCAACAGCGGGGGAGGGATACAACTAAAGGCTAAACGCCAGGGTTTCGCCGAAGACACTCGGGGCCGGGGTCATCATCGTAGCTTACTCCTACAGTACATCCAGGGTACTGCATGTAGTATACATCGCGAGCTAAATATACCTACACCACTCTATAACAAAAGGCCAGCACACTAAACATACCGGCAAGTCTTACTTAGATAGCAGACCTTGGCAACACTAATTCGCATCCTGGGGACTGTCGCGAAAACCCAGGTGCACGTCACGCTATCGATGTCCGGGGTTCGGTACCATCACAGTGGGATATAATAAGTAATCGCGCTTCCTGTGTACGTATGCGTGAACTTGCCAGATCTAGATAGACGTGCAGCTTCGGTTGCATAGAGGGAATGCGTAGCCGATCACATCGTAAGATGACAATAATAGTGTTTATATATGTGAGCGTACGCTCGCAGCGGAGATATAAGCTTTCGAGATCTTGCCGAATGACCCGACGCCTGCGCCGTTTTGGGAACCATTCATGCGATGTGACGGGATGTCGGTATACGGTTGTCACCGCGGGGTACGAACAGAATCTAACGGTGTACTGCGACCATAGTAAAGGCCCTGGAAATCTGAGCACCGTGGTACTCCTCTCAAGAGTAAGCACGACCTATATGACACGATGCCCCGGATACTCGTCACCCTAGCGTGAATACAAGCGGCGAGGGGCTTCCTAACTGCTTTACTCTTCGTTTTCATCAGATAGCTAGTAAGGTTCCAACTCCGTGTAATCGTGCGGTCTAAATAACCGTGAAACATAAGCATATGAACGTCATTATACTATTAACTATGCAGCCTAACATGTACATCCGTTATCTGCCTCAGAAATGCTTTTATCATTGTCGGAATCCAAGCCCAGACCTGCCAAACTCAACAGGGTATCTTAGATTATGTGGCAGCGTCCTTCTAGAAACATCAGTGCCGTTAAAGCCAACGTACTCGCCCACGCTAGGCGGCAGATCTTTAACGGCCGTGCCCCATGAGCTCTCGTTCGTGCCAAGAGTAAGCACGAGTTCCTTGCCTTCGGTGAAGAAGCTATGGTCGATCCAGTTCTTGGTGTACGGCTCGCCATTCAGAGTAGCGCTCTGGATGTAGATTGCCGCGTACGTGGGATCAAAGTTCACAGCCCGGATAGTCGCCGTTTTGCCCGTTACCGGACTGGTAATGTTGATGCTCTCGAAGAAGGGAGGGGTGATGAGATAGACGTCTTGTCCTGGGTTGGGGAAAAGCCCCATCATGGAGAAGGCGACGAAGGATCCCATTGCGCCGCTGTCGTCGTTTCCGGGAAGTCCTTCGGGCGTGGTGTCGAAGAATCTAGGAATGTAGAAATGGCTGCGTTTAGCAGATAAGCCGGGTCGTCCAGCATAGTGATATTGAAATACGGTCAGGAACGCGGGCTCATTACCGATATAGGTAATGTTCTGGTCGTGAAGGTAGTCTAGTCGTTTAACGAAATTACTAGGACCACCATATAGTGTGACGAGTGAACCCTGATCATGAGGCACGAAAAAACCATATTCCCAAACACTGCTTTCGAATGTCTCAGCTCCCGTGTTCTGTAATGAACAGACGGACCCGGTGTTGTCAATATTGCTGCACTTCAGCGGATTTTGGGAGCCCCAGGTCCCGTTAGCATACTTCGGCTGGAAGAAACCAACAAAGCCGGTATTGGCACCTGTATATAAGCTCGAAGTTTGGTTCTCTTTGTATAGGTTTCGCCAATTGTTGCTGGAGTCGAGGTATTTCTCTGCGTCGGTAGTCTTGTTCATCGCATTGGCCATCTGTGCGATAGTGAAATCATTGTAGCTGTATTCTAGCGTCCTGGAGAGACTCCGTGTCAAAGTTCCAAAGCCTTTGTGGTCAAAATCTTGGACTGGAATGTAACCAAGTGCCTTCCAGCTATCAATGCCACCTCGCCCGTGACAGCACCAGTCAAAAGGCTCGACTTCTGCGTCTTTCACTACTGCCTCATATCCGGCGTCCCACTAACCTAGAGTAAGTAT
The DNA here is from genome assembly GCA_025201785.1 of Xylaria longipes. Lineage (NCBI taxonomy): Eukaryota > Fungi > Ascomycota > Sordariomycetes > Xylariales > Xylariaceae > Xylaria > Xylaria longipes. The sequence continues at coordinate 40,734 of MU619698.1, forward strand.
TCGTTTGGCACGCAAAAGGTTGGCAACTCACATCGATACCGCCGTCTAAACCTTTCAGATAACCGTCGACCAAGACTACGTCGGCGTTGGACCCACCCTGGAACCGTCAGTAGGTGAGAATTAGAAACGGTAAAAGGGTTGGCTACCTGTGTGTACCCCTTCGAGAAGCTCATATGGCAATCGGGTAACCAGCCCTCGTGCTTGTATGTGTCGATCAAAGAGCTGATCATTTGCTCGACTGACGAGGGATCAAGAACTGTCAAAAACGGAATCTGAGACCGGAAACTATCCCATAGACTATCCAAATTCATCATGAGTTACACTATCCCAAGGCACACATGTGATCAAGACTTACCAGTAGAATGAATCGAAGTACGGCCCTGCGGATTGCCATTTAGGGTTTTCTCCCGTGTAATTCTGAGGGTTCACCATTGTCCGGTAAATTCCACTGTAAAAATTCTTGATTTGGTCTGGATCAACTCCTCCGCCAGTCGACACAGTAATAGGGCTAAGCTTCTCTCGCCAGGCGGCCGTAGCAGCCGAGTCTACGGCGTCAAAGTCAAAATCCGGGATTTCTTCCTCCGCGTTGGAACAGGCCTGATCCGAGCTGATGAAGCTCAAGCCTACACGTGCAGTGACAGGCTTTTCAGGAGACTCAAATCTGACGAATGCGCCACCGGGGAGGGGATACCCGTTGATGGACCGCGAAACCGTCAAGTTCTGGACATCCGCACTAGCCCGAGCGTCGACAAAAACGCCACTGTCAAAGATCTTTGACCCTGAAAAATCAGTACAGAAATAGGGGGTATACTGTCCCTGAGAGAAGCTCGACACGAAGATGGCCTGTCCCTTAATCCTTCCGGTTGTGGGGTCGACGGATACGCTGCCGTTATCCTGACGTGAGTCGGAAAGGTCTGATAAATCTTGCAGGAGAAGAGGGTGAACGCCATTCGTGGCGGTTGGAAAGGTGAAGCGAAACAAAGCAGTGCGCTTGGCAGCGGTCATCTCTGCCTTGATACCAGTATTTAGGGTAACGGAGAAGAAGCCGGGGCGTGCTTCGACAGTGTTGGAATCGAACGACCCATAAGCAACGCGTTTCTTTTTGGGATAGACGCATTGATTGAGGTCGTCGTTTGGACAAGCGGCGTAGGGGAAAAGCGGGAAGTTGCCAAGCGACGGTGAACCACCGGTTCCCGAGTCGTGAAAAGCCGAGAAGCCCTGGATTGGAGCGCCATCGAGGGTGAAGCCACCTTGGTTGCTGCCGGAGTTGGTGTCCTGTTAAAGATTAGGAGTTAGAAATTACCGTTTACAGCACAAAGTTGACTCATGAATGGGTGTTTCGGGAGCATGCATGAGTATATGGCGAATTAGGAGCAGGATTTTTGCCAAATCGGGGAATAAAGACTCAGAAATACTAACTGCAACGGCCTTGGCAAGACCGTAGGGAAGGGTCGCGCCGGGAAAGACATTCCCTCCAGCCCGGGATCCGATCAGCTGATCGACATACTGAAGAGGGTCGAAGTCGGCGGCATCAGCTGTCAAGATGACCGGCGCCAGTAAGAGGTAAGAAATAAAACGGCGATTGAAGGAGTACATGATGATGACACCCAATCGGCCGGGGGATGAGATTAACGAACGACAACGGGACTGAGACCCGAGAGAGAGATATACGACTCTAATTTATATAGACAGAAGGTCTAGTGATCCGTACCAGCAGCCATAGCCAGGCTACATTCCGGCTTGCGGGAACATGTCTCGATCTAGTGGAGTCGAGGATAGTACTGTAGCTATACTGTACAAGACGGGAACGATAGGTATGTACTGAACCTGAGCATACCTACAGTCAGTAGCACGCGAGTCCCTTGTCGATCGTGATAAGATGCATAGGTGCAGCAGTTAAGTCATGTCGTCCTATCGAAGAGCTACGTAATTAACGAACAGGGTGACATCGTCTCCGGATCCATCGCGACTGACCAACTTCTCCGATGGATTGTGTGCCTGGGGATGCCTGGTCATGGGCATCTTGGATCAACGAACCTTCCGTTTCTGGTGAATATGTGGGTGAGCTACGACGGCCATGTCCCTGTCCATAATTCTGCGCAGTTGGGAAGTTGTGGACATGAAGGTGAAGAAGCAAGAAAGCACCTGGCTTAACGTTGCATCCGGCAAGACTGTCACGATGTTCCACGATTCTGCACCTGGCCGGCCACATGTACTGCTTGCTGACTTTTGAAATTTGGAACCAAACTCAGAGTGTTCGCCCCAAAGTTGTTGTTGTTGTTTTTCTCTCAGAAACAATCAAAGAGTCGTCTCTTGTTTGTCGGTTGTAAGGCTGTCTCATGAGTGTCTTGCTTGGTGGCATGCTTCCCCGTGGAGAAGAGGGAGCGCTAAAGACAAGCTTAAGCACACAACCCCTGTCGTGTAGCCTGTAATAACTAGCCCGAGCCCAGTCACCTTGCCCTACCTATATTTGAAAGATAGTGAACCCCTGACCAACGCTAAATAGGGCCTGCCGAGCGGGGATTGGCCTCGAGTTATCATCTTCCTCGTGTTCCTGCATAAGTGTACGCAACAAAGGATGGCGATGGGGCTACAGGCGATTTGCGCAGATGCTAAGGCGCTGACAAGCCTCAAGACAGAAGAGCTTATCCACGAGAAGCAGGTCCTCACTCACTCACCTACTTGTTAAAGGCTGGCATGATAATAGTTGAAGATCATCATCGGGGGGCATTGGCCCGAATGATTCTCTTATCTGTATTCTCCTTTTACCCCTCCTTTCTCGGACAGAGTGCAGCAATAGACCGCGTTTAAGCTCGTCAGACGTCACTCATTGAAACGCCCACTGAAGGCGTAGTACAGTGAACCTAAGTATGTGGCCGACATAGTACCGCCGAGCAGCACTTAAATTATCACTATACTTGATACCGGGAAATCACACACTGCTCAAATGTCAGCATCATCAATTTTTATTAAGCTTTATCTTCGGTCCCATGACCTATGGCTACAGCCGCACGTTCCTCTGTTCAACGAGCATTGCCTATCATCATCGCTTACTATAGAAAGTCAGCCATTGGCGCCGAATCGCAGCATTTGAATCGCAACTCTCCCAAGGCGAGTGCAAGGCGAGTGCAAGGCAAGGCAAGGCAAGGCAAATCACAGTTTCGCACCACGCACCTCGTCCGGCGACTTGATCTCGACGAGCAGCTTGCCGGTGTTCTTGCCATCGAAGAGGTCCTTTATGGCGAATTCGGCCTTCTCGATGCCGCCCTTAACGATAGTCTCCTTGCGCTTGATCTTGCCCTCGGCCAGCCACTGGCCGATCTCCTGGCGCGCGCGGGGGTGGTCCTCGGCGAAGTCGAAGACGATGAAGCCCTCCATGCGGATGCGCTGGGCGACGACCTGGGTCAGGTTGCGGATGCCCTTGGTCTCCTTGCCGGCGGCGTTGTACCCGGAGATGGAGCCGCACATGACGAAGCGCGCGCGGAACTTGGCGCGGTTGAGCGCCGCCTCGAGGATCTCGCCGCCCACGTTGTCCCAGTACACGTCGATGTAGTCGGGCGTCGCCTCGGCCAGGTCATCCCTGAAGCTCTCCTTCTTGTAGTTCAGCGCCGCGTCGAAGCCCAGCTCGTTCTTCAGCCACGCGCACTTCTCGTCCGACCCCGCGATCCCGACCACCCTGGCCCCGCGCAGCTTCGCGATCTGTCCCACGACTGAGCCCGTCGCGCCCGCGGCGCCCGACACTACCACCGTCTCGCCGGCTTTCGGCTTGCCGATGCTGTTTAAACCCGTCCAGGCCGTCATGCCTGTCAATCCTGTAGAAAGGGAAGTACCGAGTCAGTGCCTTGTTCATCACATACAGTATCCTACGTAGATTTGGCGTTCTCCGCTGTTGTAGGTCTCGCGGTGTGCGCGACCACGTAGACCGTATCCAACATCGTAGCCTACGCCGACAAAAGTAGGTAGACACAGTGATGGACAGGGCGTACCTAAGATACCCAGGAGATCGGTAATCTGACCACCCTTGGGAACCTCGACCTTATGAAACTCCTTCTCACTAGCGATGGCGACCTCGGTCCAGCCGATAGTTGCCGTGACGAGGTCGCCCTCCTTGACGTTGGGGTTCTTGCTCGCGAGCACGCGGGAGATGGTGCCGCCGCGCATTTTCTCGCCGATGCCGACAGGCGGTACGTAGGAGCGTGCATCTATAAGCTATGATTAGTCGACTTTGATTTTCTGATTGTCCCGTGGCAATCTCGAACACTCTACCGGGAAACGCGGCTTGGGTAGATAGATAGAGAGATAGATAGAGAGATCGATAGACAGATAGATGCCTAGACAGATAGACAGATCGATAATAGGTAGGTTACACACCGTTTCTGCAACACTCGGAGTCAGTTATCGCCATTTCGGGTGTGATTTGAGAGGGTTTCAGAAGCTTCTAGGCACCCCCTTGTCGCAAAGAGGAAAGCTTGTGCTCTGAAAGTTGCCAAAACAAGAAGAAAATGGTTCCGAATTACTCACAACCAGCCTCGCATAGCCGGGTCTAAAGATAAATATAGTGATTCTACGAGGATTTGACCATCTTGCAGGTCGTCGGCCGTGGGCGCGGGTCCCTTCTCGAGCTTGAAGGTCTCGCCGGGGACGACGTGAGTCTTGGGTCGCTGAGCGAGGACGAAAGTCTTGTTTTCGCGAGCCATGCTTGCTGTACGTTCTTACAGGGAGACGAAGATGAAAGATGAAAGAAAAATGTAAGGCTAAAAAATCGAGAAGCTACTAGTAGCAATGCGCAGACGAACAAGGAGCTTTACACTCAGAGCCAAAGGACGTTATATAAACAATTAGATGCAGTAGATACGTATCAATAAACAGATCGGTAGCCACAAGAGCGAGGATCGCAACGCTATATATACGTCATGCGAATGCTCCCCAAACCTCCGTGTCACTGTCTGTATACCTTAAGCTAGCGTTGCAAGGATGCAGACGAGGGGAGAAGCTAGATCTAGATAGACTACCTACCTATCAGCCGGTAGCCGGCAGTCAAAAGACGCATGGCAACGCCAGACGAGAATTGTGATTTATAATATACGACGCTAGATGGTGCATCGTGAGACCCTAGCATAGCGCCTGATCCGACGGATCCATGATGTGTAAGTGGGATTTCGCGGGGAATATCTCAACAAAGAAAACCCTTCTAACCTGATAATACTAATCGCCATGCCTCGGCACTTCCATCGATCGTTGGAGCCAGCCGAGGAACTTCGCCAACGAAACGAATATTTGGGGCCATCGCGGGAGCACTTACTAGAAGCAGTTGGCGGCTCCGAAGCATCGGAGGTTACGAGACATCACGTTATGTATGCCCTTGGCAGCTCCACAACAAAGGAATGCATACTGTACGGTACTTTTAATTTTGGTAGCCCGTTCACAAACATATTCCTGAATACATTAGCTATACAAACCTCCAAGAGAGTTGGAAGAGATAGATACAAACCAACCTGATTCCTATCATCGTCTCAGTCAAATTATGTGGTGGATGATACCTCACTGTATTCATGTTCTAGGTATTCTAACCTACGAGTATCCACTACCTACATCAACATATCTGCTGCAGGCTACTGCATTTATAAGCAGGAAGATGCAGCTAATTACCGTCCACATCCATGGATACTAGTTTAGACGGAGTGATGGATGTGCCGAGTAATCAGAATCTAGGATCGAGAATATAAGTAATCGCGATACAATCACGTAACATGAACGCGGGAAACACTTGGCAAAATGTATATACTTTAACTTAATTTATCAAAATGCGTTGCCATGTAAACCCGGATGGCAGGGCAAAGGATTCGAGGGAATTCGTCAGCCTCAATGTAGACATGTTCCCACACCCATGAACATAATCATCATGAACTCCAACCTGATTGAACGACATAGATGCAAGGTGTATCAACGCATGCCGAAAAGACTCAACCGCCCCGTCAACTCACACCTGTCATGACCTTCGACAACATCTACAAAACCTCTCGCGACTGCCATGCTATGTCACATCCCTGATACACAATAGCAACATGAGGCTACTTGCTCGAGGCAATTGGAAAGCGAGCCAAATATCTACGACTGAAGCTGTCATCAGTTCCGGCGGAATGCACGCCCGTAACCACGTGACTTCTCATCGTCCCGCGTCTAACGAATCAGCGGGCAGGAATGCTTGAAACCTGACTGGCATTGGTGTCACTGCTCTGATTGTCGTCGTCAATCTTTTGGACATCTTCGGGCTTGAAACGGCCCCCTCTAGAGCGAGTGAGGCGTCGGCGACGGCTACGGGCCTTGGTTTCAGGCTCGGAGTCCTCTATTACTCGCTCTTTCTCACGTGTTGGTAGTTTCTCACGGGTCCTACCAACACCGAGGTCAACGCTGCGAGGGCGTTCTCTGTGTGATGCCTCTGCCTCTGCCTCTTCGCCCGTCGCATCAAGTTGGTCGCGAATGGCTTCCTCCGCCTCCGCCTCCGCCTCCGCCTCCGCCTCCGCCTCCTCCTCCTCCTCTTCTTCCTCTTCTTCTTTTTCTTCTTCTTCTTCGTCTTCCTCCTCCTCCTCATCCTCATCCTCATCCTCATCATCACTAGCCTTGCTGACGAATGCGGCGCTCTTGGGTGCTGAGTTGGTCTTCCGACCTCTCTTGATCTTGTACTCGATTTCACGATATTCGGCATCGTAATCGAGATCACCACTCTCTTCGCTGGGATATTCGAGCTTATGAGTCTGTTGGAAGCGTTGCAGGAGAAGGGTACAAGTCTCCTTCACATTCAAGCTCTGCCAGCCCGGAAGGGTTCTTTTAAGTCGGAACCAGACGACCATTATAGGAGGCCTAGTCCATTTGCCCTTTAGTTCGGTGCGTACTTTGAGCCAAGGAATGCGGCTGTCGGCGTTGGCATTAGTCTTGAGAATTTCATTGATGATCAGGGAACGGTTGCGGTATGACATAGTGGTTGCCGTCTCCCTAGCCTGTTGTATGATCTCCTCGATAGGAACAACCTCTCCATCGAGGCCACCCCCGCTAAGTTGTGGCTTGAGAGACTTCCATTTGGCAATGCATTGCAGGCGGCTGCGTGTTCTGTCCATGCCCAGACTCACTAGTTGCCAGCTGATGTCTTCCTCGACTGGCCGGCTATCGTCCAAACCATGAAGGGTTCGCTGGCGACGTATCTCTGCAATAGCTTGTTCAACTATGGCAATAAGCCTGTTGGTCTCCTCCTGACTCCATTGGTCCCTTTTTAGGTTGTCTCCACAGATGATGTAGTTCCTTATACGATCTCGGACGTCTTCAGGATGGCGATTGATCAGTTGACCTATCATAGCATATTTGCTTCCGTGATGCTCATACAGCTGTCTGAGTTCCTGGTCCTGCTCTGTGGTCCATGTTCCACGTGCTACGAAATTGTGGAATTTGCGTCGAGTCTGATTGATAACCTTCTGTCGGCTTCGACCAGGACAAGTTGCCATAATGCGTTCCCATAGCTCAGTGTCCCTAGCCTCTTTGGGATTTCGATGAATCAAGTCGTTGACTGCGAATTGAGTCATGCCATGGTCTTCTCTGAACCGTTCAATAGCTTGGGTCAGATTTCGAATCTCAAAGTCACTGAAAGCTCCAGATAACGTGGCAGGGGGCCTAGGCGTCCGCAAACGAACTACACTCTCACTTGTTGGTGTCGCAGCAACATCACCGTCTCCGTTTGGACTGTCCCCGAGCATGCTGCTGATTTTTGGTTGCCTGGCTTGGCCATTGGCAGTGGATGGACCGGCTTGCGTCTCATTCTCTGAGGCGGCTATTTGTTTGCCTTTGCCGTTTCGGCGCGATAACGCGGCACTGGAAGGTGACTGGGAGTTGGCGTGGTCGTCAATCTCGTCTACAATACGACTGAAGAAATCCGGCTTAGCTACACGCTTCCGTCCGGTGCCGGTCCTATTGTTTGCATGGCTTTTAGCACTAGGCTCGCCTGCGCTGCCGGGATGTGGCACAGAAGATGGCACCTCAACATCTTGATCGGTAGTGCCGTTAATTTGGTTTAGGGCGATCTCTTGGTTGACACCTATTCGATTCTGCTCTTCATGATCAGCCACATCACCTTGTATAGCATTGGCAATAGCAAGCTCGCCATTATTAGCACCACCAATAAGCTCATCTGAGTCCCTGGTAGGAACGCTGGGCTGGTGAGCGAGGAAAATATGGCTTGTAGATGGTGCTTCCGAAACAATATTACCGGCGCTATGGTGATGATTATAGGCATGGTGGACGTCGTCATCCTGGTACATTTCCACCTCGTCGTTTGCCTCTGATCTGTTTCCGGTCAAATCGCCTTCAACACTTTCAACATCCATAGCCCCCACGGGTTCTTCATGTTCTAATCCAGTCGCGATAGCTGGTGTCGACTCTTCCTCCAAAGCATCAACGGATGACTTCCTCTTGCGGTCGGAATAGAGTTGTTCGGCCAGGTCATTAAAGTTGATATCATCATTGTTAGATGCTTCAGATTCCTCAATAGCGTCGCCGTGGACCTGTTCATCGCGTTCTGCTGCACTATCATTTGTGCCGTTGTGAAGGTTCTTGTGCTTCTTTGGGGTGCGTTGAGGCGCTTCCTCAGCCTGCGTTTGGGACTTCCTCTTCCGCTTCTTTGAGGTAGAGTTCTGTGATCCTACCGACTTTTCTACGTAAGCTCCAAAATCTTCCTGGTCTTCTCGCTCACGCTTGGCAGCAATGGCACGTTCTTGGGAATCCCAGATTTCGGCGAAGTGACTCGGTTCTTCGGCAGTTTCTAGCGCAGCACTAGCTTCGGCCTGCTGCTTCGCAAGCTTGGCGGCGCGTTTGCTTCCTTTCTTGTCTCGCTTGTGTTGACTAATGAATTGGTCTTGTTGCTGCTCGCCGTCGTATGCGCGTGCGTTGAGGCCGGTGGAGGAAGGCGGAAGAGGTGGGTGGTCTTCGTCGGGGTGGGAAGCAGAGCCTCGTCGTTTCTTGTTCCGTTTCTTCTTCTTAGAGAGATGCGCGGGGTTCCCGTGCTCGCCGGTCTGGACACCGAGCTCCATAGAAGAGCCAAAAGCGGGAGAGGATTGGTATGGTGAAGAGGCGGACATCTTGCGGCGCGGGGTGGGGGCGGGAGCTTGGGAGCTATTTAGGCGTGGAGCAGGTGAGCTAGAGTATTGGGTTTTGATGGAACGTCGGGGGGGCGGGATTGCAGGATTGATGGAGCTCCCGATCTGGCTCGAAAAGACGAAGTCGTCGCTGGCGGGGTGGTGGTTCTGGTGATTCTCAAAATGGGCTTGCTCGGGTGTTTCGTCTTTCGGGTCGTAGCCCTCGTCCTTCTCCTGACTATGGCTCTGGCTGTTCCCCATTAGGTTTCACTGCATGGCTGCGAGTGACGTAAGAACCGTCACGGCAGGCTATATGACAGCGTGAGTGCCGGTTCGGCGTGGACGATTGTGCCTGTGAGTGGGCTGATCAGCGAACAGGCCGGGTGGTCGCGACCGGAGAGTTGAGTCGGGTTGGCAGGAAGCGTGGTTCAGACAAATACAATGTCGGACAAGGTTCAAGGCAGACAGGGTTTGGATCTGTGTCAATTGAGAGTTGGCGTGTGCAGGCGCAGGCGCAACGGGTTACCTGCCCATATAGGAGCTGTCGCAAACGGAGGGAACGGGCATGTGCATGGGCACGCGGGACGGGGGACGGGGCCTTGTCGGGGTAGTGGTGAAGACAGCGAGCGATAATTCTTCGCTTGAAGCCGAGGTGAGAGGTGTTCCCAGTAGTAGCTGGCAGCGAAGCATGCTAGCAGGAGCGTGGTGGGAGTGGTGGGAGTGGTGGGACGTGCTGGTGTGGTGTGTGATAGCTCATAATGCTCGTGACGAAGATGCTCGCTGTCGAGATTGGGGCAGAGCGCATAGCTACCACTCACTACCTCCACTACGGTCGCAACCGAGGATTCCGCGAGAACATGGACAAAGGTGGGATCTTACCTACTTGACGAGGCTATTATGCGTATTGCAACGGTGCAGAAATGGTGGCGTTACAGTTATCTAGACAGTTCGATATAGTGTGCGAAGTCGAGAGGAGGATGAGTTGGAGATGGTCGCAGCGCTGTCGACACACGCGCCCGCGTTGCAAAAAAACGCGAAGATGGGTCTCAATCGTGCAAGCTGAAGTATATATACAGGCGGGTGTCCACTGGAGGGGAGGTGGCCTGACAGCTAGCTCCGCCAATAGGAAGACCTGATTGGATGAAACCAGGCCTAAAATGGGATGTTCTGGGGTCGAGTCCGCCTGCGCCTCGAAGTAGCAGTACCGGCTATCCAACAAGATGTACCTGTGTTCTGTCTTATTCAAGGCCTGAATTAAGAGCGAAGCTACGGGCTGTCATTTAGTGGTGGTCAATAAAGCTACGATACGACAGCACTACCTAGTAGGTAGTATACAAAACACTGCGTTTGATTCGCCCAAAGCTCTGCTGTAGAATACCTATCTCGTGTGTGCGAGCATTATTCCCTCATTGCGTCGACCCCTTATTTTCCAAAGGTTGGCCCACCCCACCCGGTCGTTCCGGGTAAAGCCTATCACCCTTGGGGTCCACCAGCACCTTTTTCCTTCCTAAGCATTCCAGTTTCAAGCGCCACCACTGTTGTACCGCCTCCGCCATCTTTTCCCACTCGATCGAGGGGAACATCCGTTTATGTAGTTTAACGGTATTCACACAACTGCCAACTGTCCATAAGTACAACACGACTTGCTGATGTTACTACCAGCCGCAAGACAGAATTCTGTCTGAATGGAATTAGCTCATTACAGTGCACTCCTCCGTTTAATGTATTAAACGTAATCTTTGACACACCATTGGTCAAGTTTGGGTTCTTTGAGGCCAGTTTATATATTCCCAGAGGGAAGATGTACGCAGAATCACTGATATCAGTCTGGAAACGATGAGGAGTAGAGTAACATCTCCTTGTGTGATGTTTAGTTGTAAATATTATCTAAGCACATAGCATACATATTATTGACTGTAACATCACCCTAAGTTTCTGATCCAAAAGCCCGTTTTTGTACTGATTGCATATTTGTTTCGGTTGTTTATGAGTAAGGAATAGAAGGTAAACAAGCATGGTATTCAGCTTCCTTGACCATGTACTACATTCCGTGCTCCTTGACCTACCGAGTTAGTGATTCGTGATCAATAATCGAAACAAGGTAGCTTCTCTAAGTTTGCAACTAAGATAGTCAGGATAGAGTGTCATGTAAACTTCGGGTAGAAGACCGCCATGTGTGTAGGGCAAAGTAGAGGCTGGATGATATTAAGGAGGCTGGGTACCTGTTTCGCGGTTGTCTGGTGCCATTTACCTGGCGTATCCTTGGCTTGTAATATCTGTATCAGTTTCTGGCTACAGTACCAATCATACCTGGGTGAGCTGTTTGCGTTAATGGCAAACCTACTACACACACTTGTGCTACATGCTGTGACCATTCCATGCAAGGGCAAACATACCTAGATACATTAACTATGCCCCTATTCTCTTTATGGCGAACATTCTATTGTTCCGATTTCTATTTTTGGTTCATTTACAGCAACAAGGTCCGATCAAGGTACAAAGGCACAATAGTATTCACTGACACACTGAATTGTTGAATATATAAATTACCTCTCCATCCCTCCTCCTCCTCTTCTCATCTCTTCGCTTGTCACTTAAACACTATACTGGTTCTCACAGAAAAACATCACAATACTAGACAAGTCGTGAGACTATCACGTCGCCCTCGACCTTCTCCATCACCCTGGCCTAGACGCCACGTTGCTCACCGACAATAGCTCCTTGTGGTGCTGACAAGTTTGAATCTTATAACAACATCACTTGCTTCCAAGAAGCCTTGACTGCCTTTACACAGCATCCTTGTCAGTATACCAGTTTTAGAATTTCGTCAAGTCTACTATACCTGCTAACGAAAGTATCAGACTTTCATCACACCAAGTCACTTGTTCTTAGTTGTCTTTTGCTCTATAATTACATCTCTATTTTATTATTATCATATGGATTCCAAATCCCAGCAGACACTGGGCATCGAGCTCGAGTTCATCGTGTTCTATACAACCCCCGACAAACGGGCACCCGCCAAGGACGATGAACGATATGGGCCGGCCCTCGAGTGCCCACACTACAGTGAAATCACACCACCCCCAGGGTTTGTGCCTGACGAAAACGAAAACTGGCCCTGGCGACTTGAAGCGGCCTGGGTCCGCCAAAAGGTGGCAGACGTCATCGCATCAGCTGGCTTTAAGTCCAAAGCAAGCTTGCATGCAAAGGGGTCCGAGTCAGACCTCTACGAATTCTGGAACGTCGTGCCGGACATATCGGTGGGTCTCCCTTTAGATTTCGACCAAGCATATAGTCCACTCAAGCATGCCGGCGTGGAGGTGAACTCACCAGTCTTCGTCGCCGGCGAGGACGCTTTCAAGGAGATCTCGACGGTCGTCAAGGCCATCAACTCGGCTTTCCGCAGAACTGTCCCGCCTGTGTGCGGGTTTCACGTCCACGTCGGTCGTGGTAACAAGCCCCTGGAGTTGCGGGCGGTCCAGCGCACCGCGAGCTTGTTGTGGATTGCCGAGGACCTCATCGGCATGCTTCACCCAGGTTGTCGTCATGGAAACAGGCAATGCCTTGGAATTAGACAGTTCAGCAACATGACCTCTTGCATGGAGACTGAACAGGCAATAAGCCATCCCCACGGGCTTGGGGAATCACAACAAGCCGAATTTTCCATGGACCGTGTTGATAAGGATAGGAAAAAGCCGACAAATTACCGGTATAACAGTCCTGTGGATGTCACTGATAGCGAGGAGGAGACACTGTCCCGTTGCTTCGCCTGGGAATACTCCCTTTGGTTCTGGGACCCTTGGTATAAGAGATTACCCGCGGGCCTCTATATGATGGACGGTGTACGAAGTATCTTTCGCACCAGGGATACTGCAGAAATCGCCCGTTTCACTTCTTTTAGAGACGGCCATCGAGGGGCGTACAACTTCGCGAACATGGAGAGTGACCCGAACGTAGGAAAGGGGCCTCGGAAGCCAACAATCGAGTTCCGAGGAGCCGCGGGCTCACTTGATTCTAACTGGTAAGTAATTCCCGGAATCGTCTTCTTCTGTTTTCGAGACTTTCAGGGCACGGAATTTCCTGTTTGGACAGGAGAGTGCCTAGAAGCTTCCGAAACCCTCATTAAACACGCTCCAAATGGCGATAACTAACTCCAAGTGTTGCAGGATCGTTATCTGGGCCAAAATCTGTCTCGCGCTCTGCGGGCCCGCAGCCGTGGAGTCTTCCGATGACGACTTCTTCCAACTCCTGTACAATTGCGACGAAGGTTGTGTTTCGCCAGATAAGTACGATGTCTTCGACTTGCTCCACGATATCGGTATTTGCAAAAAAGATATCGATGCTGTGCACAGACGCATCGTTTCCGGCAGATATGAGGCAGAGCCGGGACTGGCTTTCCATCGGGAAACTGAGAGCTGTGCTCTAGATAATGGTTATGGGCTGGGTTGGCAGCGGGCTGTCCGGTACGACGAGTTTGTGCCCCCCGCGGATGACGATTGGTCCTCGAGTGCTTGGGATGATAATTATAGTTGTAATGATGGTTCGTCAAAGAGCATTGAGACTGACGAAAGCTCGGTTAACCCCATCGTGGATGGGCTCTGCGGCCTAGGTTTCCAGGAGAATGACTGTTTGACAGGGTCTCAGCATCTTATTGAGTGCGGACCAACGCTGGACGGTTTTGGATGGGTGCCAGTGCCGGATACCCCAGAGATTGATCTAGGAATGGATGCGTGGTGAGTGTCACGGAACAGAACTGCAGCTCTAAACCACGACACTATCAAAAGATAGAACGTTCCAAGTTGGAGACTTGGCCGTCTGCAGTTACTTATCTACAGTACCTTAACAGTGAGCGCTGGCCGATTCAGGACTTTTCTGGGAAAACACTATCTACAACTGTCACGATACTAGTACTAGAACAAAGAAGATGTATGTATATAGCAAGAGATTAGCCCACGAAGGCATTTAGGCCCTTCGTCTAACAACAAGAGTCTATATGTACCCCATATACGAGATCCTGACAATAACAACTAATAGGCTAGCCCCCTTAATTTTAAATACCATAGAGTATTCAGTTGCTGTGCTATTTGGCCCGTTTCGATAGATATACTATGGGGGTTTCTCTGGAGAGGGATAGAAGATGGATTCCACATAGATAACCTGTTTTCTTCTTAGTAGCTCGTATCTAAAGCCTGGCTAAATAACGAAGTACTCGGTGCTTGAAAAGTAGCCGTTCCATATGTTTATATTAGATATATACAACAGACAGGTGAGGTGCAACTAGCTATAAGGATATCGAGATCCAAGAAGCAGAAGCTAACTTCGCCACCAGCATTTTTATGCCTCAACCTAACAACTATTGGCTCCGTTGCCCGTAAAATTTCCCGGCTTATACATGCCATCTTTGTCATCGAGGCACTCAGCTATTAGCCAGAACGTCAGCATGTCCAAGTGGAGAGAAGCTCGAGCGGACAAACAAAGCAAGTCAACAACATACCAACAGTGACAATCTGGAGATTATTAGTCTTGGCCCAGTTGATGAGCCAGTTGGTGAGCGTCGTGACAGTAGATTGGTACGTCTCATGCATGAGTGGGATGTGACCCATACCAGCAAAGCCAGCCTGTTGAAATTTCTGCTCGCTTTGCTGCGGCGACTGGTTGTTCCAGTCACCTGTGTCGATGTCGTCGTTGATGACGCTATGAGTTGCGTAGAAACAGGTTAGTCGAGATCTCCAACTCGCACAATAGAACTTGCTAGATCATACGCAGCCTGGAGACTAAGGAATCAGGCACAGGAGGTTTTTATACACACCTATAATTCATCTGCCGCATGACGCTGAGGAACTGGCCTCCCGTTTCCAGGTAGGGCGGCCGCACGTATGCTGGCTTGCGGCCGAAGATGTTCACCATGGCCTGCTCGACCTTCTCCATTTCGCTCTGGATTGAAGAGGCACTCATAGAGCCCATGTGCGGATGGGTCCTTGGAAGGAAGAGCTTGTTAGCGCTATTATCCATCATTTTTACGGTTGCTTTTGTTTGCTGGCAGCTGCATTTGATGCTCTCTTTCGCAATTGCTTCTACTGCTCCCTTTAACGTGACAGCTACTCACCACGTATGACTAGCGACCTGGTCTAAGGGTCAGAGGTGTTAGCGATAGTCATGCGGTCCGGCTATGATAACACGACTAGGAGAATACGTACGCCCATTGTCAAATGCTTTCTTGACAGCAGCACGTTGGTTGTAGATACATCCACTGCAACGCTCCTGATCAGTGGATCATCCACATAACAAGCAGTTCCTGCAAACAGGAGCCTCGGTCCTCCCAGAACGACCTACTATAATGTTCCCGTAAAGAAAAACGTCCCTTTGACACCAGCAGCATCAAGCGTATCAACGAGGGAAGATGTGTACTGGTACGGGCCATCGTCGTACGCCAGCGCCAGGACGCCAGACTTGGAGCACTTCGTGATAACGGTACCAGGGGTGTGTGTCCGCTTCATCATCTCGACCGGATTCGGGACAGCGCGCGCCGAGACGCCGGCCGCGAGGGCCAGCGCAGCAACAGCAGAGGTAAGGAGCATCTTGGATTTATCGTACAGCGAGTCTGCTCTCGAACGGGGGATATCTTGGATTTAACCAATATGTTCTTGCGGTGCACCAGCAGTCGTTGTGGCGGCTCGGTTTTATAAACACCCTCGGGATGGACGAAAGCCCACTTTCCGTCTGGTTATACGTACCTAAGTAAGGAGGTCTTGAATGTTCCCATGCTATATTACTTCTGTCCTGCCTATGCTCGCAACCCCTTTTTGCCAAGGCACGCTGGCCTTAGGCGAGATCCACGACATACCCAGAAATTGTGTGGGGAGAGAGCTTGGATTGTCTTTCCACGAGCCCGGCTTAGTGGTACGGGAGAAGGAATCGTGGCCGCTTACCTGGTTCTGTTTTCTACGTGAGTGTGTCGCTAAACTGAGTACTTGTAGAGCTGGGAATTTAGCCGCGAAAACTAGTTTATCGTATTAGGTCGTTTCCCGAAACGGACCGGAAGAACGTGTGCTTCAAGGAGGGCCGTGTCCCGTGGGCTTGGCATCTTTCCTTGATATAGCTGCTTATGCCATTCATGCCATGGGTTACAACTTGATTGTTTTCTTGGAAAAAGGAATACGGCTAAGTCCAGAGGGCATGGTCTGGGAATGTAAAGGTAGCACGGCATTGCAACGCACTCTACCGCCTTGAGATTGATCACGATATTACAGTACGTATCGGTAAATGGTATTTAGAGGCCCCAGATGGTGGTGGCGCGAAAAAGCCGTCTGTGCTGCGACTAACTTTCGCTTCATTATCCTTTAGTTCAAAGCGCAGAACCAAGTTCAGCCAACGTATAATAGCAGACAGATGCTCGGCCGCCGTACTGAAATCGACATGTGGTGCGTCTCGCTGTTGCGTTATAGGCACATTATAATAATCGTGGGCTCATGGTATTAAGAGGTGTTTATATTTATTCATATACACATTGGCTTTGGTAACTAGACCGGTAATGACTGAAAGCATCATTACTATTCATAATCCGTATGTGTGATGCGTGTGGGATGATCCTAGTAGGATTCAGTCACTCATCATGCGATACCCAAAATCTTTGTCCAAATCATACCGTATCCCAAAATCACCCCGTAACCGTGTAACGCCATATGGGGTCATGATGATGCTGACTTCACGTAGCGTCATGTAGCGATTCTCTATATACCTAATTCAGATCAAGTGGTATTAGACGTCCAACATGCTTCTGATTTGCTGAGGAGGCCCTGTCATAGACATAGTACTGCCTGTACTTGAACTCCTGTCGACGGTTGCTCGATGCCCGTTATCCCGACCTCTGTTTTCAGCAGGAGGCGGGGGCGGATTACTAGCATTTGGGAAAAGAAGACCGGCGGCCGCCTGGACTGTGCGGTCATTTCTGACCCTGCCAGAGGTAGAGTAGGCCGGTGGAGCTGTGCCACTAGCGACACTCGGCGATCTGTGCAAAGTGCTCATTTCAAAGGTGTTGCTAGTAGCAGGAGCAGCCTCTGCATCTGCAGCTCTCTGCTCAGCCATTTGCTGCACTCGCCGGTTGCCCCCTACTTCTCGCACATTACGGTAGAGTTGATCTCGCACAACATCACCAGTGCCAACCTCACCACGGACTCGCCGCCACCAGGCCGGCCTTTTGGTAATGCCAAGGTCGTGATCGACCTGAGCACCTCTTTCGCGTCGCTGGCGAATGAGTTCTTTGTCCTCGTTAGGTCGCAGGAAGCCGGAGACGCAGAGAATGATGACGATGAGCAGGGTCGGGACGTAGCCTCCGACGTACATGGCAACTAGGTTGGTGTCTTTCTTGAGGGGCGAATAGTCGAACTCCCAAGCAGCCAATGCTTGATAAGCCACAACCACCAGTGCGAGGGGAATCATGAGCAGGAAACGGAAAGGGACGTATCGAAGGAATCCAATCACTCTGTTTAACCAACCGCGATTTCGAGCCTCATAATGCCTAACTGAGTGCCAGAGAGATACTAGAATGGTAAGCCAGCTGATAAACAGCAGGAATGGAGCAATCTTAAAGCGGGCGTCCGTGGCAGCAGGCTCGGCCTTTGTGATAGTCTGTTGAGGCGACCGTTGAAGTTCGACGGCACCCCAATTCCGTGGAATGACGACAAAGAAGTCCTACTTCAGTTAGCCACTGATGTAAATCTCGTGGGGAAAACAACATACCAGCCACCACCACAAGTAAAAGAATAAGGGTAGCCAGAATTCAAATGTGCCTCTCCTATCCGTCTGCTGTAGCACGAATGGGTTGGGATCGATGAACTGCCTCTCCATCCAGCTGCCCCAATGGCGCACCGCCTCCCACACCAAGGCCAAGGAACCCATGTTCATCAGGAACCAGAAGAATACGTTGAGTATGAGCGGCAACTCGACCACACGGTATCGATCCACATCGATACCGGTGAAAAGACCAATCAGGGCAACGGCGCAAATGAATATAGCCCAGTACCACTGCCATCTTCTACCAATCGCGTAGAAGCGCTTTTCTGCTGGTAGATAGAGCTTTCCATGACGAGTGAGGTTGAGTAAGACGGGAACTAAGCATAAACCAAATGCGACGCCTATACCGATTCCAATATGCGCGCGGGGACCGCTTGGCTGCGTGGCAAGGTAACACCATGTGCTATTGACTAATTCGCGGACTATTAGCGACGTGCCCGAAAACTCAGCAGGGCGATTCAGACAATACCGAAAGTGCCGTTGTCCAGGAGGAGAGGCGGCGTGTAAGGCGGATCTGCTAGGTAGCACCGCGACCAATTGCTCAACGTCCAGTTCCCCTCGTACAGGGTGTAGTTGAAGTGGTTCAGCGTTGTCACATTGAAGTGCACGCCTCCGATGATAGTGTCGGTCGGGTTGTTGCCGGGCGGCCAGCTCGGCGGATCGCGTGGAAGTATGCCAGCCATGGGGAGAGACTGGACTTCGGTGTCCTGGTTGTCTGTTTGTTGTTTGTGCCGGTGCAGCGGTCGGCTGCTCGGGAGGGGACAGACTCTCTCTCTCGGCTGCGAAGCGCGGTCTTTCTACACAATGTCTGTACACTATACAAAACCACGCGATCTATTTGATGGTAACAGCACGAGGCAATGTAAAGTATCGATGGTTGAAGGGTCGGCGCGGCCTCGAAAGCTTAAAGCTTAAATAAAGCTTAAAGAAGAATGTCAATGCCAAGCCAATGCCAATACCTACCGCAGCTTCCGGGCTACCGTGCAATAAATTCACTCAGACGCCCCACATTGGCCTGTCTCTGGCCTGTCCGAGCCTATCGTTAGATGCTCTGCCGACGTCATGCTGCCATTCCCCGATTCCCCGACTCTGTTTTTCTCCGCCAGGCCGATGCATGCCAAGCATAACTACCGCAAAATTCAACAAGTGGATTTTGATCAACTAAGTGAAACGAAGGTTACCTATGGGGAGCGGACGGGACCCCGCGTTTTCTACATCCTGTGGTTGTACGTGCTATTTAAAAGCTAGCATTAACTTTTCTTGTGTTGTTGAAGCCCTTCTACGATAAGTTTGCAATTGGCTAATTACCGACTCGGATCTCGATAGTATAAAATCCGCAAGACACCCTACCGCTTATCTCACCCACCATGATTGCTAGTGACGTGACAAATTGCCCTCTCTTGTGGTTGGTTGGAGGATGGACGGGTTTATCCAAGTGCGTCCTTCAAGGTTCTTCTCCAGGTAGTCAACCTAATTCCAGCTTCACCAATCAATGGAGAGGTACAGCTCGGTACGGCAAGCGGCTGCTCTACCAAGAATGCTTAAATTCGATCTTGGGGATTTTCTCGGTGCAAGTTAGACTATGTATGTACCTACCTAGTTATTCTCGTCGTTATTATCGTCTCGACAATTCAACTAAAAGAAAGTGAGCGATATTCTAGAAGTACCTACTACGTGGTGGAGCTCGTATAAACTTCTTTTGCAGGACGGATAATCACAAGTCAGGTAAATAAACAGCAATGAATAGCACACTAATAACATTGGCTTCTAATTCGACCGCTTGCGTAAGAAACGTTATTAACAGCCCGAGCTGTTATACCATTTTGCGTACTCCTTATCATCCAGTGTTCTCTCCACACCAACTACTATCATGATTCCCAACTTTTCCAACACCGCCTTGGAGGAAGATTGTGCCTTGGCACATTAAGCGTAGGACTGACAGCAGAAACGCCACGCCGATCTACTGATACAATCGATGGATAGTCGATATACGACATCTGTCATACTTCTTCAAAACTGGGGCCGGAATGAATGATTAAGAACAGGGTCAATGCGGCGGTCAATGCCGCCGCACAGCCCAAGCATTTCCTATTGTGACAGAGTGCGGTATGACCAGATACGGGCTCTCATGTCGCCAGAGCCCGTGGCAAAGAACCCACCCGTCGGGCTAGGGGCAACCGATATCACACTGTTCTTGTGTCCTTGGAGCATTAACTGAGTGTAACCGGTGCGCGGATCCCAGAACTGTACACCACGATCTTTGGAACCAGACATCACCCAGCTGGCATCCGGAGTAAGTGCAACACTGAGAACAAAATCCTGCCCATAATTAGCACAGTAAAAAAGATGCGCCCAACAAAACTTACTCGGTGACCTTCAAACGTCTTGATACATCTTCCTCCCTTTGGTCCAGTGCTACCGGGAAGACGAGAGGGAGAAGGCGAAAGTTCCCACATCTTGATCGTCTTATCTAAACTGCCACTCACAAGCTCCTTGCCGCTGGGAGAGAAGGCGACAGAATAGACGCTGTCTTTATGACCCTCGGGACCTTCCAGGCGCTCTAATAGGTATCCTTGATGGATATCCCAAACACGCACGCTCTTGTCCAGGGAGCCAGCTGCCACATACTTGGTATCTGGGGAGATAGCAACAGTAGTAACGCCATCCTCAATAGTGAGGGTCAATATGTTGGAGCTAGTATCAATATCCCAGAGGCGTACGGTGCGATCTCCACTACCAGACGCTATAGTCCTGCCGTCCCGGGCGAAATCGAGCGAATATATATCCTGCTCATGTCCTGCGAAGGTATTACGGATGGTTCGGTTAGCGATATCCCAAACCTAAACATGTCAGTATCTATAACAGAGAGCTAGGCGTTTGAGCATGAAAACCTACCCGAATGAGTTTATCTTCTGCTCCAGTCGCAAGATACTTGCCATCAGGACTAAAGCAAACACTTCTAATATACAAATCACCAGTAACATCGACGTTTTCGTCTTGTAGAACGCAGACCTTTTCGCCGCTAGAAACGTCGTAGATTTGAGCCGAACGATTGCAACCAGTTGCCACATATTTTCCATCGTGACTGAACCGGACACAGCAGACCACACTCTCATGAGATAAGGTGTGGACGAGGTCCACGTCCAGGACACGTGGGACATGTTGGTTGAAGATAACGAACCAGTCATCGCGAGTCTTCTTCACATGTGCAGGGACACGGTCGGGGTCCAGCTCTCCAAGTGCGTTGTTCACCATAGCGTTCGGAGGCGGATGGACGACTCGGTGATCGGGCGTGGGGTGGTTTGGAACCTGAGGCGATGCGCCCGGGCCGGCATATGGAAGAGGCGTGTTGATCTGG
Organism: Xylaria longipes; assembly: GCA_025201785.1. NCBI lineage: Eukaryota > Fungi > Ascomycota > Sordariomycetes > Xylariales > Xylariaceae > Xylaria > Xylaria longipes. The sequence continues at coordinate 62,004 of MU619698.1, forward strand.
GGAGTGGCGGGACCACCAGCAGGAGGCCGTCCGATGCCGCGCTTACCGGGTCCGGGAGAAGCCGTAGTCTGGGGAGCCTGGCCAGGGAAGCCGTTAGGACCTGGGCCTTGCCCGTAGCCTGGTTGAAAGGGGGGCGCCTGTGATGGCGGTGGTGGAGGGGGCGGCGGCCCTTGCAGTCCCGGGGGCGGCTGGGGCATCTGGTGCTGAGCTTGAGGTGGCTGGTGCTCCGGAGGTGGCGGCTGAGGGGGCAAACCAGCACCTTGGCCTCCCTGGCCGGTCATGATACCGCCAAAGAGGTTATTCCCAACGCCAATCGACGGCGGTGGAGCGGAGGGACCGCCATGTTGCGGACCGGGCATACCAGGCTGCGGAGGCGCGCCTCCTCGAGCGGCTTCGAGCTGACGGCGAAGCAGACTGATGTCCTCTTCATACCTATATCGAGTCAGTTATGTCTCAAGAAAGATAGCAATGCCATGAGATACCCTACTTACTTTTGCTTAATACTCATGTGAGCCTGCTCCAATTGATACACCTTGTCCCGGATGAGCGACGCTTCCTGAACTTGTTGTTGGACTTCCGAAATTTTAGCTGTTTGTCTTGACGGGTTCCGGGAGTATTGTATGGGGGGAGGGCTCCAAGAATATGTGAAATGACGCTCAAGGCGCTAGGAGAACCTACTTTGCTGCTCATAACCCTCGTTGATGCGAATCTGGTTTTCGAACTCGCTGCGGATTTGGTCCAGCAATTCTTGGAGGCGAGCACCGCTCTGCGGCAGGCCGCGGGCGTGCGGGTACAGAGACATGATGGATCAAGCTTTGCGTGTGGTAGCTTGAAGCGCGCTTGTCGGCCCTTGTTGTAACCCCGCCTTTGTTGTGTCTTGAGAACAATGTACCGGTTTATATTTCGTATCTGCTTCTTCTTTTCATGCGCAGGCACAGGCGTGATTTCTAAGCAGGGCGTATCAGGCGACGCGACATGAGAAAACCGTGCTGATTGTAATCTAAGGGTAGCCTTGCAGCCCACCGACTGAGGATCACGTCGTCCGAGGTTCGTCGCGGTAGAGAGAAGACGGACTTGCTCCGGTCGACTCAATCGTGGTAAGCGACTGACGAGATTACGCAAAACTTCGAGATGGGCGGCGTCAATGGGTGGATGGGTTTAATCAGATGGAAAGGGGAGGAAGCAGGTTTGCTGCTGGCGCTGAAGGAGCAAGGAACGGCGGCAGAGTGGATGCGAGGACAGGATCCAGAGCCAGAGCGGATTATATAAGTGTCCCCATCGGTATTAAGATTTTGTTGGACTGCAGCTGCCCATGCTGCGGGTGGGTTCCATCTTGCTGCATCCGATATGTAGGGTACCTACCTGGTACAAACGTATGTACCCGTGCACTAGGTCGGTACCTAGTTAGGCGGATGAGTACCTGCAAGTAGTAGGTAGCATACTACCTAGGTGGTGTACTGTACGCAGCGCCCCATGTAGCCAGGTGCATGCCGATGCAGAGGCTGTAGGTGGTACCGTACTACCGCACATCTCTGCTAGTACTGTAGCGTACGCCCATATACCGCTGCTGCAGGCTGCTAGTGGGCTTTTGCTGCCTTAATGGCGGCTGCCTTTTCAGGTGCTGCCTTGTACTAGGTAGACGGACAAGGTTCGAGGGAACCGAGAGACCCACTTTCAACAGGAGCCTGCTGCTGGCCAAGCTCCTGCAGGTTGTGTGAAAAGCTGTGCTGCATGATGGACGATGGATGCTGCAAGGCGGGTTACAGGGGGGCCTTGTAATGGCGATAAAACAAAAACATTGGGGGGTTCGTTTACTCATGTATGTACGTATACGCTACGTAAATACTTAGCTACCTAGGTAGTATAGGTATACTGTACACTAGGTACGGCATGTAGGTACTAGAGCTACATCTATAATCTGGACTCCCAGCTTGTGCTTCCACCTGTAATAAGTGTGCGACCCAGGTTAAACGTGGTGCAAAGTTGGTAAATACATATGAAAGAGAGAGTAAGTACTTTAGTAGGTTTTAAATAATGGTGTAGTATGAGATAAGTCCTACTAGGTATTTAAATAGATAGCGAATTAAATGTTGTTTCCCCTTAGTGTTTTTTCTTTCTTTTTTGTCCGGTTTTATGTATACCTTGTTATAATACTATACAATGACTTTTAATTCTTTTTATTCGTTGCTACACAAGACTACTTTATATAAAGAATAAACCTTAACAGCTCTAGGAGGTAGGCCTATTGATTGCCTCGGAGACATCCACACCTTCTTAGAAGTCGGTGCATATTGCTAAAGTAATGTTCTTGGTCTTGCTGAGGTAAGTTCTGCTGTCGGCTCTGTGGCGTGCGCATGGTATTTTACAGTGCTGGTTAAAAACATCCTAATACAAGTACCTAGGTATACAATGCGAGCTGCTTTGTTAAATACCTACAGGTATGATTCTTTTGAAATACTGTCAGCAATGCATCTGCATCTTGTGTTCGAGGTGGGGTATAAGACGGTCCAACGTAGCTGAGTTGTAAGTATGCTGTGTCCTAGGTACCTATGTACTGTAATTAATATGCCATGATGTGGAGAGAGCTTAGTATCCACTCCATTGCCCAATGCGGCAAGTACGGCTTGCCAAGGAATTGCCTAAGTACGTGCTTATAGGACTTATTCAGCTATTATGTCGACTGCTGCATGCTAGAAAGTCACCACTGGGCATGGACCTATGTATTTCAACACAAACTTGACGACAGGGGTGTGGTTGTGCAACAGCGGACCCATCTGTTGCTCCACCAAGAGAGACCAGCTCCCCAGTGTCTGCCCAGTGGGTTAGGTAGGGTGGCAGGCCCGGGCGGATACCTGCTCGCGTGTACTACGTACTGGCCTGTACTGTGGAGCCCCCCGGTGTTCAATTGCCCCATTCCTCATTCGTTCTAGTATCCTCATCACAGTACCTACCGCACTTTGCGATATAGGATTTCCATACGTGAAGCGGACCAGATCCCGAACCCTGGTCTGGCCCTCACCGGTATCATGTAGGCCGTCAGTAAGCCCAGCCTTTCAATGTGCCCTGCTGCTGCCTGTGTGCATTTCATTACGTAGACAACGCGTATATTGCAGATATCGAGGAGCAATATGCGCCAAGAGATTCGGTGAAACCCCTCTTGCTTGTCTGACAAGAAACCATATCTCGGTCCTTTTGTCCACATCTCCAGCTCGGTTGAGTCAACTGCTGTATATTCCGAGACGTAACCTTATAATGCCCTAGTTCCAAAAAAAACTTGAAATGCCTATGAAGAAAGTTCGAGCACACGAGTCCCTAGGTGCGGTATGATAGATGATATTGTAGTATACTACACAGTGTCACATATCATAAAGACTAAACGCACCATTATACTATAATTCTCGGTACATACGTATAAGAGAATACAGCTAGTCGTCTTTGGCCTACTAAAAGCTTCACCTACTTCCCCCCACTTTACAAAATGCCTGCAGATTGGCGTAGGCTTGTTTGTACATAGCGCATTCACAGTTTGCGGCATCTCACGAGCTTGCGCGTTTCCTGGCGGTGTACAGGTAGAAAAGGTGTAAATTAAGCCATATAATGTGGCGGCGACTCTACACCACAACATGAGTCACCAGTACGCATTGCCGACAGGTGTCAGATGAGAAGAAAGTGCCTTACGTTACAAGGAATGGAGGCTAAACATACATCACAGCCTAGCGAGTTGAGTGTGGACCGATGCCGTTATGAAGCGGTCTGAGGGCGACTGCATAGATGCGGCGTATTGAAGACGTGGTGGTGGTGGTGCCTATATCTCTACCTACATACCTACTATAGGTACTATCTATATCACGGCTATAAGATGTGATCGGCGTTAAGCTAAAATCCTCTGAGACGCCCGGCCGTTGTTCGATAATGAGCTCCCAGTCCAGATCCTGATTGAAAAGTTCCGACGCCCGAATGGGAATCGTTTCAACTCCACAACACGGAGATTACGTCTTTCCCCTTCCGCTCAAGCTGATTTGGCTCGACAATTCCATTTCAATTTCACTCTTGAAACAGCCAACCATTCGTGTCCTCAATCCCGTGGGATGTTACCCTCGCGTAGGATTCTTCCACATTCCCACCCAATGAAGTCCTTTGTCGCTTTGGCCCTTGAAACGCGACCAACCTTGGAGTGTTCAGAGTAACAGTGGTCACATCTTACCAGCCTAGACTTATTACTACTATTAGTCCAGAGCTATATAAACAATTCTACTTTACGACTATTTAAGGTATACATCTCTAGGTGTTAACCCATAAATAAATAAATCATTAGTCACGATGACTATTTCTTATCATATCCCTAATCCAAACCCTTTAAAGTGCTTTTAAAATAGTTGCCTGCTTTTTAAATTCTATTACCCACGCGTAGATCTTGTCTTAAATAGTCACAAACTTTGTTGCCAGCTTAATTAAGTATCGACCTGCAGCTTTACAAGTATTTAGATCCAAGGTAGACCTGCTCATATTTGTGCAAGCTTCCAGGATACTTTCTCATGAAAGTGTAGGTAGTAATCTGCATTGCGACACCCCGTTTCCCTCCATTTATGTTACGTGTGCCCTTGTTCAGTTTCTTCCGCACGGATTCCTTCATCTTATCTCAAACGTTGACTTTCAGCGCAAAACAAGCTGTGTGATATAATGTATGTAGCCTTATTAAAAAACGACTCCTTTAGCGTAATCAAGGTAATACACACACTTAGATCGAGTTGCCCAAAAACCAAGACCTTGACAACTCCGACATGATGTAAGATGTCGTGATAGCCAATAAATTAAACTCTTTATTTCAACCCCTTTTTATATGTATATAGTGAAGTCTTTCAACGTCTTGACGGCGGGCGGTAGAGTATAGCAGGATTGCGAAGCATCTGCTCCAACGTCTTAACAAATCCAATATTTCAGAGACAAGACTCCGAGCTAGGTCCGGAGAGCGGGCCTATGAGCAAAAGGGATATCTGTGACATGCGAGACAACTAAGCCACCTCACAACAAAATTCTCAATGTTCTTCTAGGACAGCAAACAAGCTACGTGGACGATCTCAAGTGTCCCTAATACACTCCTGCAACAACACCCATCATCGAGATGGTTTACATCCATAGGTTAAAGCACTGCTCGATATTCTCATATTTGGAAGTGTTCATGTCGCAAATCCCAGACACGGATAGTAACCAATCAATTGAACTGATTATCAAGTGTATATGTATTGATGCTCTTCATCGCTGCGGAGACCTGCGCTCGGAATCGCTAGCAATAGGGAAACGGCATGTTTAGGTAGCACTCTACTCTCAAGTTTGGCACCTATCTCAATAGCAATTTAAGCCATGACTTTACCATAAGCACTTGACGGACATCGTGTGCACTGCCGCCGTCTAGTTTCCCTTACACATGCGTGTTTAACGACTACTTACTTCGCTCCATATCGACCACGTACCGTCGAATACAGAACGCCTCACCCAAAAGGCAGACCGGGCATAACGGGCATAACGAGCGTGAGACAATGGTTTACCCGACACCAACGATAGAAAAGAATAAGGGAAAAAATCAAGAAAAAAGTAAGGTCTAATGCATCAGCCGTGAATCGAACACGGGGCCCATCGATGGCAACGATGGATTTTACCACTAAACCACTGATGCTGACGATGCTGAATTACGGGTCATGTTGGTGCTCGGCAGGAAGATCAACTATAGCTTGGTTACCAATACACGAAGCCGTGCTTCACTACCACATCCTAAAGGCTACTCAAGTTATACAATATAGAATTACTAAAAGATTAAGATGAGATTAAGGGCCCTAAATGCCACGCGTATTCATTTAAATACGCCACGGCTGAGCCACGCGTGGCCCATGCCGCTAAATCCTAGATAGGGTATTAGATGCTATTCTTCATCTTCCGTGATGTCATATGGAGCAGTCCTAGACGAGATGAAAACTACCATGGAAACCTTATGGCATGGTCTCGTCCGCCCAGGAGCGCTCCAACCTCTAACCATAATACGAGAGCAATAGGTCGTACTAGGTACCCAGGTGCTCAAGGGTAGATCTCAGAGTCATATCTACAGCATCTAATAACTTGTTAGCATCACTTTTTTGGCCCTTCATATCAGCGCTTATGTGCCTCGGCTTCGCAATTGTTGCTTCGATTGTTGTTTATGTGTTACTACCTCACTTCTATTCATTGTTAGCAGCTTAAGCCCTCGTTCGTTGTTGACCTTGTCTCCCTGGGACTTCTTGTAGACTCGATGTAGCTCTGATAAAGACCTGAGCTCTGTTTTTCATTTCTTTTCGGCATTGTTCCTTTTGAGTATTATCTTAGAAAGATCGGTTTCAGGTCAGGAATGACCTCGGGTACGGGTTTGTTGTTCGTAGTATTATCGCTTCCTAGAGTCTTCCCTAAGTAATGGGGTTTCCGGCCGAGGTAGATGCTTAGAACACTGCTGGTTGATATACTCGTCAATATTATTTTCCTGGGGCTTGATATTTGAACTAATTGTAGTAAAATATCAACTCTTATTTTAAAACAGGATGCATTGGATTTCCTGACATGAGCTTAAGGTAAGGGGTATAAATAGAAGCAGAGCCTTCTCATTGAGGTTCGAGCTATCGTTAAGGTGTTGTTGGCGTATATCGAGTGGCCAAATCTTGAGGGCTAAGAAACTGACACCTATTCCTAATCGATGTAGCCAGCTCGGTGGATACGAATCTCGGAGCAATAGAATGGGTATCCATCATAATGTGTCGGCTGGTACGCAGTTAAAATACTACATTGCATAGAAGGGGAGAGGACGAATGGAAAGATCGAAGCCTTGAACCAATGACAGGGGATAAAGTTGATGGGGAAGACCGAGATGAGTAATGGGCAGAGCAACTTACGACAGAGGGGGTTTTGGAGGGGTCTTAGACTACACTACCGGTAGCTTGGTCTTTTTTGGTTCGCTCCGCGAACCATATCGTACCACTATGTTGTCGAACACGTTCTCCCGCGGGGGCTCTAGCAGAGACGGCATATCACTATCATGGTTATATCTCCCGCATGGAACCCGGCCGTATTCGCTCTTTAAGACGAAGCCCCCAGAGCAAACTCATAACTGGGGAGAACGCTGATCGATTGAATTTCATAGCCTTGGATCATCTCCTACCTGGAATTTAAGCTTGGGCCTTAAATTAAGACTACGTGTGTGGCTTTAGATGCGGCTATACTTCTCACTAGTTTGGCCCAGCTTGGCTTACAAAGGTGGGCGATCGACTAGTTATCTAGTTCTCAAGTATCTAGATACTGTTATGATGTTCTAGAATTTCGTTAGGGAGGCAGTCATTGCTGCTCAAACGATGGTACGCGTCAATCGTGTTGTAACCTGGGCGTTGTTTGCTGTATGCTGTAGTCTAGATAGATCTACAAACCTCCTTAGGATCGGCATTGATTCATTAAGACGGTGAATACATCTTCCTGAACTTCACATGGACATGGCTGAGTGTTGACTTGACGGAATCCTAATTCAACGATCTTAATGTAGGTCGTGTTGTTGGTATCAAAGAGGAAGCCCAGGAACGTTCTCAACACCCCGGCACTAATTCTGATAAGCTAAAGGTTCATCACATACTCAAGAATTACCAGAGCTGCAGTAGTGTAGTGGTTATCATTCTAGCCTTCCAAGCTTGAGACCGGCGTTCGATTCGCCGTTGCAGCATCTTTTTGTAGATGGTTCGTCCGTAACTAGCTTAGCTAGATATCTAGGGGCAACTATAAACATGTGGACAGAATATTTTTGGAATGGGAGAGACGCTCAATCGAAGATAAGCTTGAGCTTGTCAGTATCAACTGCCTACTAGTGTAGGTGTAGATATTGGGTTAGTATTCTAGAGGTGGGCATGGTTCCAAGGTTGTATATAGGGGACCTGACTACTCCGTACCTATATCAGTACTATTCAAGCTTGTTGGACTATAAGCTCGCAGCTTACAGCTCTGATATCAAGCGCATATTTGGAGATCTCTGCTGGGGCGCAAACCTCTACACACCTTTGCGGATCGGCTCGACTTAACTGGCGCCATCAATCCCCCGGCTTCTCACTGAAGCAGAACGCCCCGCGTTCATGGTAAGGGTTGGCGTTTCATACGAATCCCTGTCATGGCTTCATAAGGTGTCCTAAATGGGAAATACGCTATCAGCCCTGTACGTTTCGACTTAGCACCCAGCGCTAAACTTCATATTTCTCGACCCAACTTGAGACGCCAATGTCGCAGCTTCGCCAAAATCCACGATCTCGTTATCCACCAAGTTTCGCTTCCATGCACCGTTGATCAGTTAGGGGATCGCCATATGATGGTATGTTTTATCGAGGGGATTAGCTAGCCTTCATGGCTCCTTGATTTCTCAATATTAGAGTCTGAGGCGAGTCGAACTTATCTCTCCTCTTAACTTTTCATTCCTCACCTTGCTGCTGGTTCGGTCTATGATTACACATTCCTTTCTAATTCGCTTTATTCACTTCTCCTAAGCACCTGGTGTGCAATTTTGACTTCATATTATTAAAAATGGCGAAGAAATACCACCCGATTTCTCTGGACGAGGAACCCTTCTTAGAAAAAGGCCGACGCACTGAAAGTGAAGAGACGCTCACATGGTCGGGCGAGAGCGAATCTTTGACTTCTTCGATTCAGGGCTTAAGCCCACATTGGGTATGGTTAGCGCATGCTATCCTGCTATCAGCGTCCGTACTTTTCTTCGCATTTAGCTTTTGTGAGAAGACATCCAAGATATCCGACCTGGAATACACGAAAAGATACTCGGCATGGTGTATGTATCCCCACGAAGGTGTAGATGCCCGTATATTAATACTCTCTTTAGCACCGGCAGTGAGCGCTGTCAAATATGAAACGCAGCGTTTCGATTTACCACCGATTGCAGAAGGACCTTTCATTGGCAAAGGGGATGATGTCGACGCAAGATGGGATTACATCTCAGCAAGTATGTACCAACATCACCAACCATGCTAGATGGGGAGTTCTGACATGTCCTGTTAGTCGGCGACACCATGATATCCCACGAAGAGATGGCCAAGCTTGGACTTAATCCGGACGAGTCGTTGAAGATTACGGATCCGCGCAACGGAAAACCGGGCTATCGTGTGGCCATCGAGGTCTTCCACCAACTACACTGCCTCAACTTGCTACGCCAGAACGTGCACAAAGACTATTACGCTACCCTCGGAGGCGACACATCGGCGCCACTGATGGATTTGCGGGGACATCTCGACCACTGCATTGATGCGTTGCGGCAGTTTGTTATGTGTCAGGGTGACGTTGGAGTGTTTAGCTTCCACTACCCGTTCAATGACGGCGATCCGTGGCCGAACTATAGCACGCCGCATACGTGTAGGAATTTCGAGGCCATAAGGCAATGGGGTGTAGACCATACCGTGCCGCGGGGCCCTGACGAGCCTGAACACTGATTCGATTCCTTGGTTGGCGCGACCAGCATGTTTGGTCATCCTAGGTTGAACCGAGATGTGATCATTGCATGTAAATAATCTTTTGAGGTTGTTCTATTAGAAAACGGGCGCGATTTCCCGACACAATGCCTTCGATCCAAAGAGTATATATATGAATGAAAATATGACGGCAAAGCAGAAGTTACCTGAACAAGACGCATGATACATACTGGTGGGTACTTCATGGTTTATAAAGATATGCGCCGCTTGAGGGCTGCTTTCTTTCCATCTGGTCTATTGGTAGACAAGCGACCTCCCTTTCATTCCAACTCGATAGGTACCGGTATACAGTAGTATATATATTTGGTCCTGTGTATGTACTTAGTTTGATAGTGTTTGCGCGCATGTCCCGATCAGGGTCCCGATCAGAATCCCGATATCGCCAAAGTGACAATTGGAGATGGTGGCTGTGGCAAGGTGCTTTGTCGCAACGTCGTTTCTGCAGTAGATAGTATTGCGGGACATCTGTCGAAGCTTTTGAGGAGCTTCGATACGAATACGAAAACGGGTAAGGCGACTTGACCGTTTATTGTCTTGCCTGATAAGGGGCACAGCGGCCGGAACCTTTAACTCCCAGTGGTGTGATGGGTCTTGGAACCAATGGGAGGCTCCAATTGCGGGAGAAGCTGCACAAGCGTGCGCCTTGCGCTGCCGGTACCTAGGTAGAGGCGTGAAGCCCCCGCCTGGTCCGATTCAGCGCGAAGCGGTTCTAGTTTGCACTAAAGGTACAGTACTCAACCCAAATCAGAAAGCCTATGATGCCACATCGAGAATTCCTTTTGATCGTACGTTCGTGTTCGCATTCGACGGAATATCAATTTCCAACGTCAAACCAGCATGGTTCGATCAATTGTGCTGCTGGCGAGTAAGCATATAATAAATACGTGCGGCTCTTCCATCAATCCGAGTCATTATCACTGCAACATCGCCTTCAAGCACCGAGTTGATAGCGCGAGGGAGCAACCTTAATTGTAGCACCCTACCTACCCTTACACGGACGGTCTTTCAGGGGTCCCCGAGTTACAGCCTCTCTTTTTATTCTTGCCAATGATCCCCTAAACCCGGTAAAGCAAACCGAGTCAACCAAGCTGCTGCGCGCGGCTGCCAGACATTTAATTACTCCAGACAAGCACAGGACACTGCACTCCTGATTTAACATTTCTTATATTTTTACCAGATCTGGGTGCCGGTGTGTTAAGATCTGGCGCACGCTCCACCGATAACACCGAAATTGCACCCCCCTACTAGTCAAGGTCTCGTCCGAATTAATAGTCTCCCTTCTGCTTGCTTTTATTCCCTGCCGCAACCAGTCCTCGTCTTGTCTGCGTACAGTTGTTGCGTTCGTCTATTTCCCCCAACGACTCTCGACAACTGCGGTCAACATGGACGTTATTCTCGAGGTTTGGGACACCTATCTGGGTGACTATGTGTTCGCCCATGCTCACCCTGCGCGGTCGGCCGCGTCCGACTATTTTGATGTTCACAACACGACAACTTCGTCATGGCAATACAAGCCCGCGTCCGCGTACATTGAGTTCGAGCCGAGCAAATACGCATTTATGAGCGTGTGGGATCGCGACAACATCTTCCGACAGGCCATCTCGCTGTGGACCATCACTGTGTATGCCCTCTGTACTTGCCATGAAGCTCTGGATGTGCCTTCTCGCTAACCTGGAACTAGCATTTTTGGCAGTCTGCTATACTTCGTATTCGCCTCCCTTTCGTATTGGCTGGTGTTCGACAAGAACAACAAGTCCCACCCCAAGTATCTTAAGAACCAGATTTCCATGGAGATCAGGCAATCAGTCGAGTCCTTCCCCGGCATGGCTCTGCTCACGACCCTTTTCTGGCTCCTCGAGGTCCGCGGGTACACGAAGCTGTACGATACCCCCGCCGACGGGCCCGGCATGTGGTACGAGTTCCTGCAGTTCCCGTGCTTCCTGGTGTTCACCGACGCCCTGATCTACCTGATCCACCGCGGGCTACACCACCCGTTGATCTACAAGCACCTGCACAAGCCTCACCACAAGTGGATCATGCCGACGCCCTTCGCCTCGCACGCCTTCCACCCGGTGGACGGATTCTCGCAGTCGTTCCCCTACCACCTGTACCCGATCCTGTTCCCGCTGAACAAGTACGCGTCCGTGGCGCTCTTCGTGTTCGTCAACTTCTGGACCATCATGATCCACGACGGCGAGTACGTGGCCGACAGCCCCGTCATCAACGGCGCCGCCTGCCATACCATGCACCACCTGTACTTCAACTACAACTACGGCCAGTACACCACCCTCTGGGACCGCCTCGGCGGCTCCTACCGCAAGCCCGACGACGACCTCTTCGACAAGGAGAAGAAGATGAGCGACGCCCAGTGGAAGCAGCAGGCCAAGGGCGTCGAGGAGATGACCAAGGAGGTTGAGGGCGTCGACGACCGCGTCTACGAGGCCAAGGAATCCAAGAAGAGCCAATAAATGAGTGGTGGTTTGATCAAATCCGATCCAACCCGTGGTCTCAACTCAGGACAGCCCGTATGACACAGTATCCCTACATTTAGGGAAAATGTACTTCATGAAGCGCATTCTTACAAAAGGGGCGAATACGTCACCACCAGCAGAGCAGGGTGGGATGACTTGAAACGATTTTAATACTTATACCATAGAACGACCGAGACCAGAGATCTCGGTTGGCAGTAATGAACTCCCCTCTCGGGAGAGAAGGAGAGAATTGTATATAGTTTCGAAAAGGCGAAAGAAAAAGTGTGTCAAGTGACAAGCCCCCGCACTTTGCTTTGTGAGGGGGGATAATGGGCTTGGCCGGGATAGGACTAAACGGCTTCATCCGTAACGATGACGCTGAGAGACAGGTTGAATTGCTAGATAGAGAGCAGTTTCACTTCAGTCTTTTAATTCACGAAGAGATTTACTCATGATTTAAATTTTGATTACTTCTGAATCAACATGTTTTTGACGATCCATCCATATTCTGGCTGACTTTGATTTAGCTTTCAGCAACACTATGTTCATAGTTTATCAAATAGGCGAATGCAGCCACGAGTGAGAGAGGGTCGGCGATATCTTGGTATAATATGAAAGGCAGGTTGGGATGCATGACTTTGCCAAAGGTAGCGTGGCCTAAATCAAGAAATAAAATGATATCATTTCGATTGCGAAGAGCTATCCCTCTCATCAAACAACAAAGTAGAGAATCCAGAGTATATCTGCTACATGTATATGCCGGCGCACGGCAAGGGTTATTATGTGCCACATAGGCCATTCATTCTCTATAAGGACGGTTTTCCGAGACCTAGGTAGGCATGTGTAGGAAAGCCCTCTCAATATCCGAATCCTGAGTTTCTGTGTGCGACAACACTGGTCATGATGCTGCGACGGAATCCCGGAATAACTCCCGAGGAACACCCCAAGTTCCCCGCTATACCCTCAATATCACTACATGGTCTCCAGTCCCCTTGAAAATGCCCTTAAACCCGACGGTAACCACCAACGCCTTAGCCAGACAAGAAATAAAAGCGCGATTGCCCTCGCGTGAGAGTGGGATGTGATGCGGCGAAATGGATCTCCCCATCTGGAGTCCGGCCACGGAAATAATACGTCAAGCTCCTTCTGTGCATAGCGCTGCCAGACTACTCGCTCAGTTCGTCACGGCTGCGCCACACTTCCTCCGCGTCTCTGTTTCAATTACGAGAAGCTGACGAACTTGGGGTCCCTGGGCCGGCCATCGGCACCGATACCGTTGGCGCTGAAGCGCTGCTCCATGTAGACCCGTCGGGCCTCGTCGAAGCGTAGGCGCCTTTTCTTCATGATCTTGAGGATCTCGGTCTTCGCGGCATTGTCGAGGCCGGCGCGGGCGTCGCTCGAGTCGACGTTGGCGCTGAGGTCGAATGTGTTGCTCGAGAGCCCCGCCTCGATGTCGCCGGCGAAGCTGTTGGGTAGCCGCGAGTACAGGTAGGAGGAGCCTGGGAGGTCGGGGAGGTGATGCAGCCACGAGTTCCGTGTCAGGTAGAGCACTGTGCCGAACACGAGGACGGTGAACGTCAGGCCGTAGAAGAGGTAATACATGGCTTTGTCGCAAGTGCTTTTGCTATCGGAAAGATTGTTGCGGCTCGGTGGATGAAGAACGTAGGGAGACGTAGGGATGTGGCCAGGTAGACAGCGATTGAGGTGTCGGTTGCTTATTAAACCTCAAGTCGGAAAGCAGTTGCGATGAAGTTGTCGGGGAAGTCGGACTTCGAAAACAAAAGGAAAGCGGGACTAGAAACAGAATATCGAAAAGGCGTCGGTAGAGAAAGTGAAGTAAGCCGTAAAAGAGAAGTGCGTCGATACTCAGGCCATTTGTGAGGGCGTCGGGGTGCGAGCGGCTCGAGTTCGTTTGGAGCCCGAGAAGCGAGAATGAATGAAGCGATGGGATGATGCTGGCGCAAGTATGCCATAAGTTAGCGATAGATAGCGCTGAGACTCGCCCCCAGCCCCCTGTCATGTCTCATGTCTCATACAGCACACGTAGGCACCTGGAGAGAGTGGCCCGTGCACACATGTCACCCCCGTCCTATTGCGTCTTGCAATTAAGAGAAAGCTAGTACGAATCGGGCGAATTAAGCGATATCCGCACCATCTTTGGTCTGGGCGGGAGGACGAAATCAGAAGCAACAGCAACAAGCAGACTGCCCAATTCCGTCGACATCACCTCCGCAAAGCCCCAAAATCCAACATATATCACAATGGCTTCCGCTCAGGTTTCCGCTGACTTGGTCTGGGAGATTGTTCGTGAGTTTGGGTCCCGCTGCGCAACTCTGCAGGTCCGACTCTGAGGGAAGACGAGACTAATTCCCACGGATTTTATACAGGCAGCAACAACTCCTTCCTCGTCAAGCGCAAGGCTTCCGGCGGTGTTCAGTTCTCCCGCGACACCCTGAACCTGACTAACAAGCACTCGCGCAAGGTGAGGACTCTTGGGTTTTCAAGTCTGGGCAATGGCTAATAAGAACTACCAGTATGCCGGTTTCGTGAACGACAAGGTGCGAAAATGACAGCCGCCGTGCATAATACGACACGATGAATGAAATCGAGGCTTACACTGGAAAACTGAATAGGCTATTGGTGTTGTCCCCGCTGAGAAGAACGGCGTTAAGGTCCTGAGCAAGAAGACTGAGGCTTCTCAACAACCCGCCAAGGCCATCACCGAGACCACCTACAGCGGCGGCAAGTCTGCACGAAAGTCAGTACACCCCGGCCACCAACCCCACGCGCTAGAAGATGCCCTCCGTATATAGACAGCGAGAGATGTTGATACATTTGCTATATAGGACCTACGTTGCTGTTGCCAACCAGACCGCCAAGAACGGCTACCGTGCCGACCTCCGCCAGGCCGCCGTCGCCCGTGCCTCTGCCATCCGCCACTCCTACAAGGAGCCCAAGCCCACCCCCGAGCCCAAGCCCCGTGGCGCTAAGGCCAAGAAGGCCGCCGAATAAATAAGATGAGTAGGCGTGATGATTACGGGATAAAAGAAAGGGACACCGGTGTACAGGGCACGGCACAACATGGATTTTGAGGCTAAGCTAGGCTAGGTCAACTGGCGGATAGGCATCAATTTGCTTCGGTCCAACTGGTAGTCAAAATCACAAAAAGATTCAAGACTGCATACCATGGGCTCGTCGCTCCATCGTCATCCTCCTCGTCTGCGTTTGCGATTGTGGTTCTGCAGGCACATACCTACTTGAAATTAGAAATGAAACCAATAGACGTACTTGTCTAATAGTGATTGTGATAACGCTAATGCGGGCACAGCCTTCGCGGCTCGACGGGATGAGTGGTTTTAGTGCCGAATGGCACGCGCCGTTCACTGGCTGGCCGCTACTATTTACAATCACAAGCTCGTTGGAGAGTCGGAATCTTTTGAAGGCACAGATAGGCTCAAGTAATCCGAGCCGGCCCGATGTTGTAGACGAGCCTCGGGACAACAAGAAGACCAAACGGGGAGTGAAGTCGGTGACGATCGGAACTGGCTAGCTTTTGACATATGCTCGGCTGGTTGCCGAAGCGATCCCCTGAAAAATACCGTCGAGTTACATACAGTAGGTACCTATGGAGACAGCCTGATGGCCTAAATGCCGCCACGGCAATGGATGGTAATCGGGGTGCGTTTGAATGGCCCACAAACCCCATCGCACGTGTGTGCCTCCAAGCCTCCAGTACATGTACACTAGGGCCAGGCAGGTACCGCGCCTAGATCCATATGTAGCTTCCCGAGGTTTGATACAATTTGGAAACAGATAGCCCACCCGCTTGCAGTAGGCAGCCCCCCACTATAGATCTCGAACAATGCGAAACCTTGACGGGCATCAGGCTGCACAACAACATGGACGTGCTCAACAGAACAGGGAAACGGGGGAGGGATTATGTTGTCCACCTTAGGTAGGTACTTAAGGCAGATGGTAAGTACATGTATGTAGGTACTTGTAATGATATGTGCCAGGAACCGGAGCTGACCTGACCTTGGCGGGGTGAGAGCGACAATTTAATAACCCCGCAATTCGCGCATCAGTCTGCTTTCTATCCACCCTTTCCATCTAGTCCTCCTCCGATCCGTCCAGAGTATAAACTCAGAAAGGTTCGTGACTCTGACTGACTTTTAAAACCGCCTCCTCTTCCATTATAACACCTCAACCTTCTTCCACCCTGTTCTCAGCAGCAATCACCAAGCAAACTAGCTAGCTACGCAACTGACTGTTAACCCCGCCATAGTCTTGATTACCCCACCTCAACAAAACAGTCAACATGGTTAAAGCTGGTGAGAACCCTCCAAAATCGGCTCTTCGCCTGATCTAGTGGCGGCATCGGCTAATACGGTCATCGAATAGTTGTTGCCGGCGCCTCTGGCGGTATTGGCCAGGTTCGTAAACCTTCTTGGAGCTTCCCAATCGAACCAACTATCCTACCAAGACGTGAGAGAGCTGACATGTGAGACCATTAGCCTCTGTCTCTACTTCTCAAGCTGAGCCCCTACGTTGACGAGCTCGCTCTTTACGATGTTGTCAATACTCCCGGCGTTGCTACCGATCTTTCCCACATCTCTTCCACTGCTGTAAGCACATCATCGCCCGTAAATTCGATGTCAGCGTGGGAATCGCTAAACTACTCTACAGAAAGTTACCGGCTACCTGCCCAAGGACGATGGCGGAAAAGCCGCGATGAAGGATGCCGACATTATTGTCATCCCCGCCGGCATTCCCCGTATGTTCGATTGTTATTGCCTACAGCCCGTGGAATTGCTCACATATTCTTAGGCAAGCCCGGCATGACCCGTGACGACCTGTTCAATATCAATGCCGGCATCGTTAAGGGATTGATCGAGATTGCTGCTGAGGTAGCCCCCAAGGCCTTCATTCTCGTCATCTCGAACCCCGTCAACTCCACCGTCCCCATCGCCGCCGAGGTTCTCAAGGCCAAGGGTGTCTTCAACCCCCAGAAGCTGTTCGGTGTCACCACCCTTGACATCGTCCGGGCTGAGACCTTCGTCGCCGAGATCGCCGGCAAGAAGACCGGCTCAGAGCTGACGGTCCCCGTTATCGGCGGCCACTCTGGAGAGACCATTGTTCCTCTCTTCAGCAAGGTCAGCCCCAGTGTCACCATTCCAGATGACAAGTATGACGCTCTCGTCAACCGCGTTCAGTTCGGTGGTGATGAGGTCGTCAAGGCTAAGGACGGTGCCGGTTCTGCCACTCTATCCATGGCTTTCGCCGGTTTCCGGTAAGATCTTCGACTCTATCTTCAACTCCATAGTAGCTAACTTGACGCAGCTTCGCCGAAAAGGTCCTGAAGGCCGTCAAGGGCGAGAAGGGCCTAGTCGAGCCCAGCTTCGTCTACCTACCCGGTGTTCCCGGAGGCGAGGAAATCGCGAAGGCCATCGGCTTGGATTTCTTCTCTGTCCCCGTTGAGCTTGGTGTAAGATACTAGCCTTTCTCGGTGTCCCCATATAACGACATGGACATAGTGCATAACTGACATGACCACCTCTAGCCCAACGGTGTTGAGAAGGCCATCGACCCTCTCGCCGGCATTACCGAGAAAGAGAAGACTCTCGTGGAAGCCTGCGTTAAGGGACTCGGGGACAATATCACGAAGGGCATCACCTTTGTCCACAACCCTCCTCAGAAGTAAATCATCCCTCCCTTGATGCTATGAGATATGAATCGGATTGATCGCACTGTTGCGTGGCCTATCATGCAAGCCTCTTGTTAATGCGCATGTGTTGCGTTTTGTCTCTGCCCATATTCAGATGGGGGTACTACATCAAATCTCCATACACCGCAAGTTCTATGCGATTTCGACCATGATTTCCTTTGGCGTGGTTCGTAGAGAGAGAAAGAAGACAAAAGACGCAAAAACTAGAGGCGTAAGATTTAATACAAAGATACAGCAAATCGCGCAATTGTAGATTACAACACACAATTGAGAGATCGAGCTTGACTGACTGATTGTTTGTGTTTCTACTTATAGGTTGTGAAGAGGTTAGCTACCCCCCGCCCCCTCCAAGTGACCAATACAACCCCTCTATCTCATCGAATGTCCGGACGATTCCTTGTCGTCTTTCTCCTCGTACACGCCATCCTGTCGCCCGCCCCGGCTTCCGAAACGAGATTACGCCCGTTCACTACGGCCTGATGTGTTTGGCGTGGGTGGAATTATTTTGTTAGGTTATGGGGAGAAGGTATCAAGGAAAGAGAGGAAACAATAGAAACTGTTGTACATACACGAACAGCGCAACAAGGGCGTATGTATGTATGCATATTGAGGATGGATAGATGTTAAGGGAGGAAGCCTCTGTCATTATCAACCGTATTGTAAATACCTCTGGGATGGATATATGTGTGGATGCGAGATGGAAATAGGACAAACGAGTTATATCTCGAATCAATCAGTTGTTCAGTTCAATTCAATTCGTCGTTATCGTTCTGATTGTAGAGTGGCTCCCTCGACGCCTTTCGTCCTATATACATGGATGCGTGCGTGGATTCTATCGTTGTGTCCGTTATCCGTGGCCGGTAGGTGACCTGTTCTTGTTTGTCCTCTATCTGTCTATACCCGCTGTTGTCCTGTTCTGTTGGGCGGACTTGAAAGGAATTTCCCGCTTCGCCACTGTTGGGTTCGGTCTTGGGAGGTGATATACCCGTACTTCCTATGGGACGGGCGGATTACGGTCTACGCCTTCTCTTCCAAGGCCTAAATTCGCTCCGCTTCATATTTCTTCTCCCGGCGACCGTGGGAGTTGAGGACGGGGCTGTCCTGTCTGCACCCCGACCCCAACTATGCCGGCTCGTATGGAGTTTCGTTCCATATCTTGAGTTAGACTGGGAACTCCATCGAAGACAGAGTGAATCGATCATTCTTCTTTCCGCTCTATTATATCTCTTCGCTACCGTGAGTAGGTCCTTACTTGGGAGCCGCCGGCGTAGTCTTGATCTGGAAGACGGCGCCCGGCAACTCGCTCGTCTCAGCTTGCACTGTGGCGCTGATCCCCATAGCGGCCAGGGCGCCGCGGAGAATACCGCAGGGGAACCAGAGGAACTATACGCGGCGTTTAGCGTCAGATCTCGTGAAAGTGATGTTCGCATAGGCTTTGGGAGTGCGTAGGAGGGACGAAGGAACAGAGGGAAGAGGTGAGCCGGAGGCAAGAAAAAGAGAGACAAGATACATACCGGCTGCGCCCGTGCAACGGCTTGTCCCCCGGCATCGGTGCTCATGCGCGACAGCGGCCGGAAGGCGTGGTCCGTCAGCACGTAGACGCCGCGGTGGTTTGTCTTGAGGTTGTCGACTTGCTTCTTGAAGACGAGCATCCAAATGTCCTTGCATATGAACTTGATGGCGTCTAGCGTGTCAGTGAAGCGCGGGCGATCGCGGGAGAAGCTGCGGGTGTGAGAATTAAGGTTAGCATGGAGAGCTAAGAGAGGTTGGGGGCATAGAGAGCAATTCATATAATCTGGAATAGAGGGAGAAGAGGAGATGGCATGCGAAAAGGGAGAGTTGAACGCAAAGAAGTGGAAGCCATACCGTTCAACAAGTCCCAACCCGACACGATACCCCAGGCCCTCGAGGCGGAAGAACACGGCTTCCCTCTCCTCGTCCTCGTCTAGTTTGCTTTTCCTCCCCGTCGCCGACGACGCCCCGGGCGCTATACTTATCGTGCCAGCTGCTGTGCTTACGGACCCCGTCTCCTCGTTGTTCTTGCTACCGTTATCGTCGCCGTCGCTCGCCTCCTCTAGCTCGTTCGTGATCCGGTATGCCATGGGCACGAGCTCGATGAGCAGGAAGTCGAGGCATGAGGTCCCCATGAATGTCGCCGTGGGGTCGGACGCGTTATATGGCGGTAATGGCTGGTCGAAGGACGACATCTTGGTGTGTATTGCTTGCTTTCGGGGGGGTTGACGATGACGAATGCGACTCTACTCCGGACACTCCCCTGTGATCGCCTTGATTTCCTTCCACCTCTCTGATCGCCTCTTGATCCTGACTGACTGCCGGGATTGCCAACGTAGTCCCCTTTTGAGCTGAATACCAAACCGCACTCTATGAAGTCGGTCGAGTTGGTCGCGATATTGCTGTAGTACTACGGATGCGACTGCGCAGGCTCGACCTAAATGAAACACTGAAATCTCTCGCTTCACTGATAATGGTTGGCAAGTAGTCGTCTATTTGTCTATTCTTCGTAATTACGGCCTCGGTTGCCGGAGACTTTGGGCGAGTTTTAGAGACGGCTGGGGTCCTGAAGATAGGTAGCTAGTCGGTTGGAAGTTGAAGCTGGAGGTGGGTTTAACTACAGGCCTAAAGCTCCAGGTCTGGGGAATGCAAGCCTAGGTGGGTTGAGCTACAGAAGTGGAAGCGGCTTATCGATTGTCTGCCGCCGCTAACTATTACCTAATATAGTTGCTAGCACGGAGCCCAACGTGTGAATAAAGAAGATCACTTACTGTTTGGGCGGCACCAAAACAACCCGTACCCCTAATATGTTTTCTTTTCTTTCATGTCATCAACAATCCAAAATGGTAAAAGAATTCGACCTCGGAAAGCGGATTCAAGCCCTAACCCTCCACTCTGAAGGCTACTCGCGAAGTGCTATCATAGAGAAAACAGGGTACACGCCTAGTGGCCTTAGTTATCTACTGACTACGGCTAAAAAACGCGGTTATGAGCCTGGTAAAGGCCTTATTTTACGGGAATACGTTGAAAATAAAGCTGGCAGAGGCCGCCGGCCTATATTATCAGAAGATCAAAAGAACCAAATCCTTGAAATTATTGCTTCTAATAAGGCGGCACACAAGTTTTCTCTCCAGGAGTTAGCCAACAAGTTCAACGAACAGAGCGAAAATCCGAAAGTTTCTCGAAGTACAATAGCAAGGCTGTTGCGGGCTGAAGAGTTTAGCCAGAAGAAAAAGCATCACTAAAACAACTACATAATAGGTACCTAAGCCCATCCGAATATTCTGGTATGTTCGTGTAACGCGCATTGAATATCTATATGTTACCTTGCTTTGGTACGAGCAGTTGTTATGCTTGTTTTCCTTTCTTTAGTACTAGCTGGGAAGACAAAGGGCTAATTTCGGACAGGGACGAAGCGTCCGCGTGAATACATTAGAGCGTATCGTATCAGGCGGTTCTAGGGTCGAAATCCGTCTGTATACCTAGGCAATTATAGCCTATCGATAATTTCTTCGCTCCATATTGGTATGGACCTTATGGGTAGGTCCAAAAGGACAAAAAGAGCACTTAGGTATTCATGGCAGGAACGTGCAATTCTTTCCGTCAAGGAGGTATCGCTAAGCTCCATTCTCAAAGCGAAGTGGTCACCTCAGGGTATTGGACTCGTCGATATCAAATCCCGCAAGAGCACCAGTTGATTGTGACCGGATTAATCTCCGAAGAGGACGAACCAACCCAAACCGCCGCAAGTTTCCCCTTCGCCGTTATCACGCTAAAGGCGCCCTCATTGTCACAATCTCTACGTACCGTCACGAGATCTACCGAATGTATGACCATCAGCTTGTCCGAAGAGGAAAAGAGACAAGTTGGAGATCAATTAGTACCGCTACACGTTGAGAATGACGTTGCGACCTAGGACGGCAGCGATTTCTGGGTCTTGGACACAGATCTCGACTCCTGAGTGTATATAATGAGGCTTGCTCGTCGTAAGGGCTGCTACTGACAACGCTGGTGAGAGAAGCGTACTAGCTTATCACATAAAACTACGATTGGCGTTACAAGCTCCGGCCAAAGTAACACGTAGACTTACTTTACCTCGCCCAACGTGGCCATAGCTAAATCCCACTATACTTGGTTCTTTGTTGTACGTTGTTAGATGTTAGGTAATAGCTCTAGATGTTGGAAAGTCTTGCAAGATAGAGCATTTATACTTATTTAGATATAGTTATAGTGTCTTATACTTTTCTTATTTTACCGGCAAAGAGTTCTTATACTCTGGTTATTGAAGCTGAATTGTTAGCTTGAAGCTAGATGCACATAAGAATTCTTGCACCTCTTCTTCGCGTATAGGAGGAAATGCCAGACGATGGAAAGATAGCCATCGTTCCGACAAAGGATGGCAAGGACATGATGGTGATCAAGGTGGCACTAATTGCCTTGAACGTCGGTCAACAGTCCCTAGGCATCTGCGTTCGATTTTCCGGTTTGAGTTGATACGAAATCAGAATCGTAGTACAAGAATTAGCGATCCAAGGTTTATATTGGGCCGTGAATATATATATATATATATAGGCCATCAGGCTCACAATATAGATCAAGCTGTAGCTTATATTGGGATGACACTGGTAATTTCCATAATGAATACAACTCCCTCCTTTACCCCTTCTTTTTTGGTGTCTTACTCTGCCCGCTGGAAGCGTGGTATGGGTGTGTGATGATCGTGGTCGTGTTGTTACTGTTACTCTAGGGTGATATGGTAGCACGATGTTGGTAGCTCCGGATTCCGATGACGGGATAGAGTTCAACGCGGCCGCACGATGCGAATAAGCTCGTATTTGTGACCGCCGAGTCATTTATGACAAGACGGTCTCTAGGCATATATCACGTTCTTGCAGAGCAGTTGGTGACTAGTTGAGATTGTAATGTCATATAATGTCAGGGGTTGCGAAAGATTACGCGCCCATAAAACTATTTGCTGCATCTAGTGCGAACGTATAAAAAGTAGTCAAGAGCCGTTGAATTGAAAGCTCGCAAATATTCAGTGCTTAGATCTAGAGGCAGCGACTAGTCTAATGTATAGCAACCCTTCAAAAGAGGCCTTTGAACAAATCGTCGAACTCGTCGCCCTTCTTGATTTTCTTCTTTTTCTTTTTACTCTTGTCATTGTCGTTGCTCTCACCCTTGGCTTTTTCTTTGGTTATCGATGCAGTCTTCACCTTCTTGGCTGCCCTGGCGCCTTCGTCTCCTTGGTCGACTTGCGCAGAGAGCACCTGTCTTTTGCCGGACGGTGTCTCGGTTGTGCCTTTGATTAGGGTGCCGGCTTTTGCTTGATCAGCGATGGTGGTAGGCTGAACGTCTCTCTTTGCTTTCGTTTTCCCCGTTTCTTTTCCCTTCTTGCGTTGTTCGGCTGCGCGCTCCACGTCCTCGCGAGATATAGTTTTGCCTCCATCTCCTCCGCTGATTTTTCTTCGACTTTCTTGCGTCTCTTCTAGCGCTAGTTGGGTTTCATTCGTCGTCAGTCCAGGCCCCAAGGCCGGTATTGCCGCCGTGTTCCCGTTCTGTGCAACTATCGTTGGATTCTCAGTACTCGAGAGCTTGCGCTCAGCTGCTGCCGAGATGCCGCGTACAGATGGTGACGATAGTAGAGGGTCAGCAAGCCTGGGCGCCAGACAGTCACACGCTGCTTTGATCTGTGCCAGAATTCCTAGGAGCACGACACCGAGCGGCGCGAACTGGTTGTCTGCTGTGAGCTGGGAGAAGGCTCTTTACCAAGAAAAAAGGGGGTTAGCGATGAGCGAAAAACGTGATGTATGCATGCGATAGCCGTTCGAAAACTCAAAGTAGAGGTGACTATGAATAGGAGTGTAGGAAAAAAACAAAAAGTATGAATGAGTAGCTCTCTCTGGTCACCCGGTAGGTGATGCGGACCTAGGCCGCGAAACCACCAACATGCCAGACTATCAAAACCATAGCTGAAATCCGCGGAAAACAGAAGAGGTTGACTCACAAGTAGCACTTCGGAGCCAGGACATTGTGTAGCCAGGCAGCGTGACTGGCAACAATTTCTATTTCCGGCTCGCTTCCTTGAACGCCCGGGGCATCATTCCCACTCTCCTCAGTCACAGGTCTACCAGATGCTAGCTCCTCGCGCCTGCGCTTTTTGCTTTTCGTCTTGGCGGCCTTGGCAGCTCTGGCGGCGTTCTTGCGCGCGGCAGCGATGGCAACGACCAAGTTCTCCACGAGCTTCGCGCAGTTCCGGCGCAACATGCCGAAGCAGCGCCACCACGCGGCGCGGCGGTGCTGGTTGTGGTTGCGATGGGCGAGGCCCGCGAGCACGGGCTGCAGCGGCTCGAGACGAGAAAGAGCCTGCGAGTAGGGCGTGACTTCTTGCGTTTCTGCCTCCGCGATAGAGGCATTTACGGATAAGATTTGAGTAGTAGTTTGGGCGCCGCGAGCGGCGCTCTTTTGTGTGGCCATTACATTGTAATATTGCGAGACGGCGTTGTGTCTCGTGATGTTGAGTAGAGGAGTTGGCGTTGAGTTTGAGGTGAGTGAGTGAGTTCAGGGAATGCTAGTGATCCAGAGTCCGGTTAAAAAAACTGGGTGGGGACGTTTTGACGGCCTATGATTGGTGAGTAGCAACAATTAGAGCCGAGGTACCTTACTTTATTTATCTAGGCAGGAATCTACAAATCAGGAGCCAGGAAAGCGTAATGAAAGATGAAGTGAATGAGGGTATGATAATAATTAAGCCTCAATCAACTCAGGGATTTGTGCTTAATACAGCGTCTGTAATTAAGCTCTCCATGAGATCAGGGGAATCAAACCTGGGCATAGATCCCATAGGAGCAACAACCATAGCTGGGGCAGATCCACTTTCAACCTCACCTCCCCACAGCTTCAATTCTTCGCCCAGTTAAGGCTGAGTAGCGCTGCAGTATAGTCACAGGATTAGAGAACGAGATCGGGCTAGGTATATCAAGACATGATGGTCGAAGTCTACCTATTGATTATGATATATGTGACTATAGATCTTGCGACAAGCATTTGACAATTGAGGTTCTACTGTTTCTATGAATTAAATAGATCGGATGACATGTAATTGAAAATTTATTTAGAAAGACTTGAACACCATATTCGACTAGGTAAAACAAGAGGCGTTTGAAATATAAAGCCAAACGCGATTCGTTCCGGATTAGATAGCTCTGTTTCCTTTAAATCTGTTATACACCACCCGCTCACCCGGCCAGGGAGGCCTAGCCACCAAAGCAAGGAAGCCCGAACAAAGAACCAGAAAAAGTGTATATAGCCAGAAAAGGACCTTGAATGCCCTCACTTGAGGCCTCTGATAGTTGCGTAACAATAAAAGTCTTACTATACCTCCATGGAGCGATTCCTGACAATACCCCAGTGCTTTGGTGGACTCGACGCACTCACAGAACAATAGAAAGAAAATTCGGATGCCCCTAAGCTGATTTTTTAGGTAGCGTATTAGGAGGGCAGCTCACTAAAAGGCCTATCCGCTCCAGGGAATGGAGACTCATGAGCTTGTGGTTGTGATTGATGAGGGTCATGTGTGTGATTTATTTCTGGCATCATAGCAACTGGTGATGGAAACGCCTTCGCGGTGCCGTATGTGAAACCAAGCGGCTCGACGGGCCGCACAGTATCCCTCGTTATCACGGGATCATCTGGTTTTTTCTTCGCATGTCTTCGATATAAGAGCCAACCTAGAAGAGATAGGAAAACAACCCCTAGAGCTGTGCCAATTCCGATGCCAACCGTTGCACCCATGGACAGGCCCGAAGATTTTCCCGAAGAGGTCGAACTACTGGTCGTGGTTGCCGATGGAACCATTGAGCTGGATGTGGTACTATCAAAGCTTGACGTGGATGTGTCGAGGGACATTGGGGTCGTCTGTTTTCTTCAAGGTCAGCGTCGTAAAGGGGTCGATTGAGAGACGAAACATACCGACACTATTGTAATGCCAAATGCATGGAGTGTTTCTTCGGCCTGATCGGAGAACGTTGTCATTCGCTGCTCGCCTATCGTATTATCCGTGAAGGTGGCGATGAAAGTCTGGTCTTGATATATTGATTCGCACCCTTCACTCCCGCTTAGCGCAAAACTGGCTTCAGATCTTTCATATAATTAGCAAGACTTCTTGTATCATAGGGAGCTGATGACTTACCCAGGACAGCAGATTGTCGCTGACGCTTCTTGGCTAGAGATTGTTGTCCTGAAAGCAGCCGCATTTCTGTACCCTGGTGGGCATGTTTGCCCAAAGTAAGGGGCAGATGTCACATATGACGGCGGTAAACAATCCCCAGTGGGAGTCGTCGTTGGTACGCCGTACCAATATTCCCATAAAACATTGTCCGTGTCTTGAGAGTCACGAGAGATTATCACGGCGTAGACATCTGTCGGGTCAAAACACGTCGTTGGGGCACTCCACGAATGTGGAAATGTAGGAAATGCCATACTGGATTAGAAATTCTGGAATGATAAAGTAACAGAATCAACTGTATACATCTTATTGTTGAAGGTATTGAATCATGAGTCTTTCACGTATATGTGAAGGAAGTTGCGATGTAACGCTTTTCAAAGGATGAGAAAATATTCAAGGGGCAAGTTAGGAAAGTGAACTGATAGTGGGAAGCCTCCGAGTCTTTGGGGGTGTTCTCTATGTAGCTGAAAGTACAGGACATAGCCAGAGTTCTATTCCCTAGCCGACGAGGTCAATCAAAAGGAGGTGGCGACATCCCTCCCGCATGGCTAGTTGGAATCAGCAATCTGGATGATGAGAGTATCCAATGATGAGACAGAAAAAGCATTCCTTCTGGTTCCGCTGCGGCCTCACAATACGCCACAGTCATACCAGTGTAGGATAGTCAAAAGTGCAATATTATGCAGGTCTAACGGCCATGCATTACCGCATCAAGTAGGTATCACGTTTAAAAATCAGCCAAAACGACCAGGGCGCTAGTACTTGGAGTTTGATATGCACCTATACAAAGTAGCCTTGGTTGTTAAGCCTACCTAGGTGCCAACGCGGATGTACAAATTGTGATTAAGAGGGTAGTGTATTTGTATTCTACAATGTTGTAATTTTAGATTATTATCAGTATTAATTATTATAACTGTTAATGAGAACCGCTCCAGAATCGTTGTGCGCAGCTGCAGGTCGAGATCTATTGTTGTGCGATCGCATCAGTTACCCCTCCATCAAATCGAAAACGCCACCGACAAGGCTGAGGGGGTCGAAGGATCATTTCGTGGCTTACTTTGCAATCTCCGTTTCAAGTTGTATCATGGCAGTCTTTTACGACCTTGGATCAAGTTATAGATTTGATTTCTACATCTTAGCCTTATACCCGGTTTCACTTCTCTATCCTTATCAATCATCTATTGCCGCGATTGTGACTCCAAACTGGATCCAGCATCACGCATGCAGGTAGCCCTATCTTTCCGTTACTCGGCAATCCTCCAAGCCTTTCTAATTATATCCTACGGCTCTATCAGCTAAGAATGCTGTGCGATATTACCTAACATGCTTATGCCCCATTTCTTGATGAGGTGTACTAATTTTGGGATATTTTTTAGACTACTCCTTATGCCTCTATTCACAAAGGCCTATCTTTACACTGACAAACAAAAGAAATCTGATACTCAATCCTATTGTTCCTTCATGTCCGAATAATGACTCTACTCCCTCTCGTGCCGCTGAGTCGTCGCCGACTATCAATTTACATTGGAACCATCCTCGTCTTCTCACTCCTTCATCTGTTTCTTAGCAGTCTATTAGACCTGCCTGATCTTTTTGAAAGAGCTCAAGTAGTTCAGCATCAGTATAACGGAGAAGGGAAGCGAGAAGGACCTTGTGACTTTTATGAAGGACTCGAGAACATCTTCGTTATCATCAGGACAGGATCAAATGAACTCCATGAAAAGTTACCGTCTATTCTCAACAGTACAATGCTTTGTGTACAGCACTTTGGGATATGGTCGGACTGGGAAGAGACTTATTCTGGTTACCACATCGCCGATGCCCTGGACGAGCTTGACCCCGATCTTCTAGCACACCATTCCGACTTCGACTATTATAGACGCCTTCAAGAGGGCGGACCAGATGGGTTCTCAGCTGATGAGATCACAAGCTGGAAGCATGCTCCTAACACCAACTTCGGGCGTAACACGCCGGCCTGGAAGTTGGACAAGTGGAAGTTTCTCCCCTTAGCGAAGAAAGCTTATGCCCAAAGTCCCATGAGCCCTTGGTATATGTTTATTGAATGCGACACTTATGTCTTTTGGGATAGCCTCTTGAACTGGCTACTTCATTTCAACCAGTCCGAGCCTTTCTATGTTGGGCGCCAGATGAACATGGGTAATAGCCTCTTTGCCTATGGGGGTGGAGGCATCATTGTTTCAAATCCCGCAATGGGAATGCTCGTGGAGCGTTATACATCAGATGCAAAGTTGTATACCGAGTTCACCATTGACCAATGGGCTGGAGATGTTGTTCTCGGGAAAGTGATGTCTGATGCCGGCATTAGCCTCTCGAAGGCCTGGCCAACACTTGAGGGCGATATGCCTGCTACTCTTGACTTCAGATCCTCGTCTTCGACTGGTCATCCCGCTTGGTGCTACTACGCAACTACATATCACCATATGAGCCCATATGACATGGCTATATACTATCAGTTTGAACGATCCTGGAAGTCGACGGTAAGTCTCATGTTCACATCTATGTCTATATAGTGACATTCGTTAACGAGGACTCTAGAATGTTGAGTTTCCAAGAAATGGAGATGTGTTTCGTCACTTGGTGTATCCCATGATATCACCCGAAGCGCGAGATTGGGACAATTTGTCAAATGATATAGCAACTGAGGACGCCTCATTTGAAGAATGCCTTCGGATTTGTGAAGCTAGGCCAGATTGTGTACAATTTTCTCTGAGCAGCCGAACCTGCAAAACTTCAAATGCGGCGAAATTGGGATACAAACAAGAACAGCCTTCCGCCGAACCTGTGCATTCGGGGTGGATAAAGCGCCGCGTCGAGGCTATTATGAATGTCAATGAAGCGTCGTGTAACGGCCAACAGTGGATATTGCCCTAGATCCACGGTGATGATTGGACTGAAGTGGGCGCTGGCACGGGATGCGGCAGCAACGAGAACAGAGAGAGAGAGAGAGAGAGGACCGGCATGCCGGTGGGACTGTCCATATCAGGCCACTTGGACTCGTTTGTCGGACATCGTCCAGTAGGGAGTGCTTAAATCTCACTCTTCCAAGGTTGCCAGGTGACAGGCGCTGAACGTGCTGAACACCTTCGTACACCTTGTACGCTGCCCTTATGCTCGATTCGGCGAGATACCTGTAGGCTGGCGTATTCTCATTGAAATGAGGCTTTGCAGCTCACGTTGAACTGAGACATATTGGCAGACCACGGAGGTTAGGAACTCCAAAGATCAGCCACCAACGCCAGGGATCCGAATGGAGGACTTCAAGGACCTTGGCACCTATAGCAGATCATGGTAATCTGAATATAACCAATTACAGCCGAGGAGGCATATCTAGGATTATCAAGTGAGCGGCATTGCAATCCTTCGCCCCCAAATGTTACGCTGGAAAGGCATATTACATTCCGCAGGAATGCGACCTCTGGGGCACGTTCGGTTCTATTATATTGTGTCCTGGTGGAGTTAAAGGTGCCAATGGCAAAATGTAATGCCGGCGGCTATGGCGAGAGACGGTAGTCAGAGGCAACACCGGCAAGACCGCTGCAAGGAGTTAGCAGAGCACTCCTTGCTAAGTGTTCAGTATTGCATATAGATTCAATCTAGCCCTGTACTCAGCACTTGTTATAGGTAATGATTGTGCCACGACTACTACTTCCACTACGCTCCTCACTTTTGAAAAGGAAAAGGAACAACCACCCTTTGAGGTTTGATCAGCCTACACCTTCAGTACGTTCTTAGGCGTGTGGCCTGTGCTATCGCTATGAAAATTTTTACTCATCTCACAGCGTGTTACGATAAGCGTATGACTTGGTATTGGATATCCTGAGAGGTCTTGCAGTGTGTGTTAGCAGGGGCAGCGACAAACAATCTTGTTATATGCATGAAGCTTAACACCCTGGCAGTTGAGATGTTGTAGCGCCTGTATGAAGGAGCAAGATCGAACCACAATATCTGCCCAGTGCCTTGCCTATCGAACAGTCAATGCTTGAGAGTACCGGTAGAAATCCAAGGCAAGATATAAAATAGATACACGAAGAATGGCACAAACAAGATACCCGGAATCCTGCCGCGAGCCGTGCCTGATATAAATTCTCACAGTCTATCCCCAATTGCCAGCTTACCGATTAGCTACTTATGACCACGCATGCAAGGATGCGACTATCGGCTGCCGGAATGAAAAAGAAATGTATACAGGGAGGAAGGATGACTGCGTACGGTACCCCCTGAGGCCGGTGGAAACGTGCTAACCGTGCCAGTCTTCCACTTAGATACTAGATATTACGCTCGACAGATGGCTAGTACAAGTCTCTAATTAATGTGCCCGTATCTGGAAGGTGTTAGTATCATGCATTGAGCCTGATCCAACTGCATGCTAAGTGATGAGTCAACAACGGCCCTGAAGAGGGACTTGAATCTGCCTATTGCCTACACTTTTACGTTACAATGGGAATATCCGGGGTGGTGTTGAGCGTTTCTTTTCTTTCAGGTTTCAATCTACCTACCCAATCACCTCTACTCGCTACCTCATTGGTCTAACTTGTGCAAAAATCCTATCTATTTCTTTCATGCAGTAGATGGGACGCTCCGGTAGTTATCGTATCCATGGTCACTTCGCCCTGGGTGTCTAAAAAGCGTTCTGGCTCTAAGCATGACTCAACTCTGCTCAACCTCTCATGCTGTCCCAGGCCACTCACCCACTATTCAATTGTCAAAGTCACTTTCCCTTGAATTATGCCAAGTCCAATCGGTATTGCGATCTTTGCGACGACAGGATCCGGCAACACATCCTTCGTTAATTGCGCAACAGGAGCTTGTCAGGGATACCTACAGGGATCTAGGGAGCTCCTTTATATAAGTATATATACAGGTGCACGGCTTACGTGAGATCACGTAAGGCCTTACGTAAGGGCTTTCTAAGGTCCTTTGCGAATAGCCTCACCTACGTAGTGTGATCCATTTCTTCGTGACAAAGCTGATTTAGAAGTGGGAGATGAAGCCAATTCCGTTAATTCATCGTATAAGAATGGGCAGGTATGTAAGAATGATTTCTAACCTCTTCAAGCTACCAAAAATATTCGTAGTGCCTTCGGATACAGTCGGATGGCGGAAGGTGATCCTGGTTGATAACTTACTCCAGGATTCATCGACACGGACCTGGAAGATCCGGAACTTTTCTTGAAAATAGAAAACCGGCTTGCAAATTTATACAATAATGGAGAGCCCCTGAATGTGCTATATTCCTATAGCCCATTAGCTAGCCTAGGGTTTTGAAAAATGAGAAGGACGTAGTTAAACTGTTTGAGAAAATCGTTGGACGCCAGGCCTTCCCTTAAGTTGTAGTTTGTCACGATATTTATAATAGAACAAAGGGAATGTATGTATATAGCCGAAGACTAGCTTACGAAGGTGATTAGACCCCTTCACGCAACAACAAGAGTCTATACCTACCCCATATACGAGATCCTGACATAGTTGTTTCTTCCATATGGGATATACTAAAATATTCTACGACCGGCAATAAGAACAAAAGCAACAGGAAGGTTGTCTGGAGAAACGTTGTTGTTGTTGTAGTCATTGGCGCTCAGGTTATATTATTAACAGCGAGCCTCTCGAAGGGCATAGGGGCCGTATTAAGCTAGGTTTATTATATGTTCAAGTCGTCGCTCTTGCAGACCAGGAGCAGAGTGAGCACCCCACTAGGGTCTAAAGTTGACAAGATGATTTAGTCTTCACTGAGAAGCGACCATAGCAAAGACCATATTATTGCACAACCCTTATCGCGGGGTGCCGCTAAGCTTTTGATATTCAAGTAAGCTCTCAACGGCCATGTCGACGTCAAGGCGTTTTCGTTGGCTGCTTCTAAAAGCCCCTGATGGCGAAACAGGCAGCCCTCGTAGACAGAGCAGAGGCTCGGCGGTCTCATCGCTTAGCTGACCTATTTCAAGTGTTGTCTTAGCTTCGCGACGGGTTGTTGTGTTAATGGCAGAAACTGATGCGTTAATGCTGAAGGCAAGTGGCCATGTCAGTCAAATAGCTCCCGCATTCCCCCACGTGGACCGAGCGATGGCTACTCTAACTTGGTCCGATAGCTGTCCCAAATTTACCCGAGTGCCCTCACTTGACATACCTAGGTACCTACTAGACTAGACTATTGTAGTTAGGTAGCTTAAATAGTATTACGATGCGAAGTATTCCCGAAACAAGGTGTGGTTTCCGTATTATCACTCGCTATCTGTCAGTTTATTCTCTTCCCCAATCATATTCTTTAGAGTAGGTAGGTTGCTTATAATAATCATTCTAGAGAGAGCTACTTTTTATACACGAGAAACTGGCGCCTGTATTGGGCTCCCCTACCCATCTGAGATGAAGTGAGTTTGCTATTATCGATCACTTGTGTCGTCTTCTGGCAAGACGCCAAATCGTTGTGATGCCGCCAAGACTGTGCTATATTAATACGGTTATTCCACTACCGACGCTAATGCATGGGTTACCCTAGCTCCCGTCGTTAGGTAGTTAGTGTACTTAGGTACCTTAGGTAGTTATTGCATAGAAAAGGCCAAAAGAAGCTACAAAGTGTTCTATCAATGTTTGTTAAAGCCTTTGCAACTCTCCTGCGTCGTCCCGCAGCCTCCCGGCAGTCTTGTTTGCTATGGGAAGATGGATCTTTCCACCTATCTATCTAGGTACTCGAGCACGCGGTCGGGCGCCTCAGTCGGCTGGTCCCCCTGGAGACGGCTTGACTACCAGGTAGGTAGGTCTTGGTGCCGGGCAGCGGCAGCTCCAGGCATATCATCTGCTGCCAGTCACCCGAGATATTAAATCTACCCGAAATCTGCCTTTTCAGCATTGAAATCACAACAACAAGTCCATCGTCCTTTCGTTCTGCGTCTTCTAGAGGTGGCGGCCAAGCCAAGCGGCGGGGTATCCTAGCTTTCACTGGCTAACAATTCTCACACGTCGACGAAGTTCACTGGCCAGCCATTTCAGTCGGTGTTCTCTTAAGAAGACCCAGTGCCCACCCAACTTGGGCAGGCTTTAGCACAATATTGTTCTTGATTCTTTCTTTCTTGTTCCCAAAACACGTCAGACCATCTTGATTTTCGGTACAAACTTCATCAAAGAGCCTATCTCGGGCGTCTTACCATCGGCCATGTCGAACATAGATCATGCGACCTGCGTGAAGCTCGCAGAATGGTATGCAGCTACCCATCCGCGCAGAATCGACATCGTTGGGGATTTTGGGGGGAAACAGCTGTTCCTAATCGACGGTGATTCACTATTGCTCTATAGTGTCACTACCTCAGTAGTTGACTATGATGGTAAGATGCAATGTGCATCACCCCCTCGTCGCCATTCTTTAGGCAGTTTTTGTTTGGTCACTGATAAGTCTCTGTCTTAGTTGGCTTCCAACTTCTGCACGCAATATTCGCAGTGGAATCGTTCCTCAAGAACCTCCAAGTACGAGGCTGTAACTTCCATATTGTATTTTTCGACAATCAAACAGAGCTGTGTGCTCCCCCTACGGCTCCGGAAAGCGTGAGGTACAAGTACCAAATGACAAGGGCTATCTTGATTCAGCATCTTCGACGATCTGCGATCCGGGCCAGTGGAAAAGATGACACTGAATTAGTTTTCTCTTTTCCATCAATTGACGGTCAACATTTTCATGCATACCTCTCTCAGCACC
The DNA here is from genome assembly GCA_025201785.1 of Xylaria longipes. Classification (NCBI taxonomy): domain Eukaryota; kingdom Fungi; phylum Ascomycota; class Sordariomycetes; order Xylariales; family Xylariaceae; genus Xylaria; species Xylaria longipes. Next base: position 95,668 of record MU619698.1, read on the forward strand.
CGGCAACATTCTTGCTCTGTCACGATGGCCACGCCGCTTCGGGGCAGAGCGCGCCCAAACAAGCAGCGTTTCACTACATGATCCACCAGTTCCTTCAATTGAGGCACAGTGTAGCGCTGATTCACGGTACGGAGTTCAAGAGCTCCAGGGTAAGTATTGATAATGAAGCCGAGCCGTTCTTGCAACATGGATCGTTCACTTCTTATATAGACTAACGGTTAAATCAGGTAATAGTACCTATGATAACGGCAGCCCGCAAGATACGATCAATAATGCCCTCGAAAGACCTCTGGCCAACTGCAAGTCTACGAACACCAACGGCGGCATTACAGCTTGACTGGACTCTCTACAAAGGGAGAAGCTATCGGGAATTATTGACTGCAGTTGTGCTTTCCAGAGTTCTACAAAGTGGGTGCGTCAAAGAGTTGAAGATCATGACAGTTGCTATGATTCTACACGACGTAATCATTATCAACACAAAATTAGCGGAGAGATCACTGGCACTCACATGGCCAATACAAGATAGCAAGGCTGTCGGTACTTTTCTGGAACGTTTCTGCCAAGAAACAACCAATATCATAGAATCGGATCTGGGAGAATCACTAGCGACGGGATTGAACTGGGATATCTTCGACATCATCGATGGAAGACTCTTCTTATCCTTGCACTCCTTTCTTTCGGAAGGGGAGCCTATCCCTATCACGCTGATTGACAAGGCAAAACCATTAATCACATGCGTTGAAAAGTGGAGTGGCGTTTCACTACTAGACAACAACTGCTTGCGAATTTTGACAAACTCAGAGGCCGAGAAGCCACAGGCTAAGTTGATGACCCCTTCTTGTCGTCAATTACAAGCAACGATTCTCCCATTCAACCACGAGCTTTTAAATAAGTTCCTTGAACCAGTTCATCTTCAGACCACTCAGCTTCATGAAGAGGTCAATGAAGGCAAGGTTTTCCGAGAGCTTACACATTGGCATAACGCTAAACTAGCACTGGGATCGAAGAAGACACAGAAAAAACCGGGCTTCTTTGCTAGAAAGAGAAACCAGCGATTCATGGCTGATACGCTGGTATACTCAGCTAGCCTCACCAATGCGACAGGAAAGCTGATCGAGCCAAAAACCATATTAGTGGAAGTCCCGACGCTCCCTTCGGAGAAAAAAACAGTCAATCACTCATCTAAGGCGCCCGCCAACCTTGAATCGAAGAAAAAGCCACGAAGGGGCTGTGGAAAGGATACCGCTCGTGAGACTGCACTATTGACTCAAGCTCGAAAGTTGGAGAAGAAGAATAACGCTACACTCCGGCGCTGGCATGCCCTTGCCCAAGAATTCAGTCAAGAGGAAGTGTTGATCAAACGATTTCAGAAATCTATGAAGTACTTTTCGAGCCTAACGAAGGAAGAGAAGATGGTTGTTGGCGCAGAGGTGTCACTATATCTATGCGACACGCTTTACTGTGCTTGGGAAAAGCAAGCAGCCATAACCGGTACTGAACAAGGTACGCTTCCGTTCTATGGATCGATATTTTATTTCTGTCTAATCATATTCTACAGCATTGGGGATCGGGTCATTGTTATTCAACCAGATCATACAGACTTCCCGACTACCTGGTTCGAGCCAAGAAGTTGCAGCAGTTCTCCAAATCTTAAACTCGACAGTCGGGATACCAAACCAAGAATTTTTTAGCCAACAAAAAATCTCACGTCGATTAAATTTTCGCCCACAAGTTTATGACAACCGTGCCCTATTAGCCCTTGGGTCCAGTGAGTTCCAACTAGGGCATTGCGGTCCTTTCTTGGAACGGACTTTCGACTCGCGTAAAGATGACCGCGTGCCATTTGAACCTGATGCATGGCAACGTTCTGTACTTGATAGCATAGACGCCGACGAAAGTCTGTTCATTGTCGCTCCAACGTCTTCTGGCAAAACGTTTATCTCCTTCTACGCAATGGAAAAGGTCCTTCGAGGAGATGACGACGGAGTTCTAGTATATGTTGCTCCCACAAAGGCTCTGGTCAATCAGATCGCTGCTGAGATCCAAGCTCGATTCCATAAGACTTATAATCATGAAGGAAGATCTGTTTGGGCCATACACACTCGCGATTACCGGGTGAACAACCCCATCGGCTGCCAAATTCTAGTCACGGTCCCTCACGTTCTGCAGATCATGCTGCTTTCGCCGTTAAATGCCAATTCTTGGTCAAAACGAGTCAAACGAATCATATTCGATGAAGTTCATTGTATCGGCCAAGCTGACGACGGCATTATATGGGAACAACTCTTGCTTATGGCCCCATGCCCCATAATTGCGCTTTCTGCGACTGTTGGCAACCCCGAGGAGTTCTGTGAATGGCTCAGAAGCTCTCAAACATCCAAGGGCTTCAAATTTAGGATGATAACGCACAGCACTCGGTACTCTGATCTCCGGGCGTTTCTTTACTCGCCTCCTGATGGTTTCGAATTCAAAGGCTTGTGTCGTGCCGACCAATTCCCAGTCCCAGGTTTGGATCGCCCGAATCGAACAACCTCCAGTTTTCAATTCATTCATCCGATTGCCACATTAGTCAACAGGTGGGTCAGGGTTTCCCTGATGTCTAAAACTTGCGTGGCTGAAGCTAGATACTGATTCGTTGCTACTTTTAGGACTGGTGTTAATCTTGAAGAGCTTAGCCTCGAGCCACGAGATGCGCAGACTCTGTGGGAAGCGATGAACAAATTCCAGACCCAAAACTTCCCATTAGGCGACTTCCTTAGCCCACCGCAAGTCTCTTCTGGCATACTTAGAAAGTCCGATGCACTTGTATGGACACAGAGGCTCAAGACTGTTCTCGCTGCCTGGATGCAGGACGATACCTCTCCCTTTGACCAGATTCGCTATAGCTTGGATCCTGATAGAAGGGCTAACAATAATCCAAACAGTGATAAGGAGCAAGTTGGCCATAAATCCTACGATGTCCCTGACCAACCGTCTCTGAAGAACGAAAGGTTGTCAACATTTGCGCTACTTTGCGACTTGCATAAAGAAGACGGGCTCCCGGCAATACTGTTCAATTATGATCGTGTTGAATGCGAACGTACACTTGAGTTTGTAATAGAACAGCTACAGTCGATTGAACAGACATGGAAGGAATCCAACAAAGGATGGCAAAAGAAAATCAGGGATTATAACCTGTGGAAAGCATCGAAAGACAAGAGAAAAATTCCGAAGAAGAGTACGGAAAAACTCACCAAACAGGAGAAAATGCACGAGGAGGCAAATACTGACGTTAGCCGATGGGAAAGCTTTGATCCAGAAAGGCCACTAGAAGAGTTCAGCTTCGCGGATAGTTCTCGGCTCACGCGGTCTGAACTGGAGGGCTTTATTGAATCACTGAAGGGCGAAAATATCCGTCCGCACCTATTCTCGGCCTTGGAGCGTGGGATTGCTGTTCATCACGCCGGAATGAATAGAAGCTACCGACAAGTAGTTGAGATTTTATTCCGCAAAGGATTCCTGACCGCTGTAATCGCAACAGGCACTCTCGCTCTGGGTATCAATATGCCCTGTAAAACAGTTGCATTCATCGGCGACTCTACTTTCTTGACCACTTTGAACTACAGGCAGGGGGCTGGACGAGCAGGCCGCAGAGGATTCGATCTTCTCGGTAATGTAGTATTCAGCAACATCAGCAAAATGCGAGCATATGAACTCATGTCATCGCGGTTGCCCGACCTCAAGGGGCACTTTCCGTTGACTACCACGTTAATCCTCCGGATTCTAGGCCTCATTGACGCCGCAGGTCAATCCAGCTTCGCATCGGGCATTGTTGAGTCTCTCTTGACCCAGAACAGACTGTATCTAGGTGGTGAAGAAGCAGGGAAGTCTATCCAACATCATCTGAGGTTCTCCGTCGAGTATCTTCAACGACAACACCTCTTGTCAGCAGATGGTAAGCCAATGAACTTTGCGGGCCTCGTCGGACATCTTTACTTTACAGAAAATGCTGTCTTCGCATTCCATTCGCTGCTGAAAGCTGGATATTTCCACCGTCTTTGTTCGAATATCAATCGAAGCACAATGGATACGCTGAGAACACTCGGTTTGGTTATGGCGCACTTGTTCAACCGTATCAAGAAGCCTATTTTGGATACCAAGGCACCTTGGGAGGCGCATGCCGATTTAGGCTCGTTCTCACTTCCCCGTCTCCCTGTGGAGGCCGAGGACCTCTTGATACGTCACAACAATGAAACCTTGGAAATCTTCAAAGCATATGCAAGCACTTTTATCGACCAATACCTCGACGACGCCCCGGATAGGAACTTGCCTCTCACTGGAATTACAATTGGAGGCGACAAGCCGCGTATTCTCCACCTTCCTGGTGATTTGCCACCTACCAAGTTGCGATCCCCGTTCTCTGCCCTCTCTGGACACTCGGATGATTTCAAAAGCATTCACGAACTGTGCTCCAACATACGAAGCGGCGTGTTCCTCGAAGAATCAGCAGTGCCGCACATCCCGATCTGGCCCCATGACGTGGCTACCCCCTTTAATTCCTACATATATGATTTTCTCAAGCACGGCGATTACGCCGCTCTAACACGAGACAACAAGATCAAGCAGGGCGATGTGTGGTTCTTATTGAAAGACTTTTCCCTTGTTCTGGCTACGGTCGTTGCCAGTCTCACTAATTTCATTAGAGCAGAGACTAATATCGACGACGCTGACATGATTGATTCAGAGGATGAGACACCTGATAAAGATACAGTGGGCCAAGCCATAGCGACCTCGAAAGATACCAAACATGGTATTGCACGCTCTAAGTTGGCTCAAAAGGTAGTTGAGTCGTGGGAAGAGGAGGCTGATAACGATACAAGTGGAGAAGATGTCGCAGTTCCTAAACAGGCGCATGAATCTGCCACTACAGCTACCGAGCCACCTACTTGGGAAGGAGATGGAAAGGGGTTAGTGGATGTTTTACATGCCTTCGTCTTGTTGAAGCAGGATTTTGATGAGAAATTCCACAAGGCTTGGGCTTGATTGTATGAGCCTTGACCAGGAATCTTGTGTAGGAATATCTAAATTAGATCGAGGGCACATATCCTGCGTCGGATTAGTCACGCTGCCGCTTCGTGTATAAGAATGAATAACGTAGCTGGTTCATATTTTAGAATAGCGTGTACCCTAAGTAACCGAATGTATAAGTCTAAGCCACACCCAAGATTCAGCAGCATTGGCAGCATTGGCAGTCGTGCGGCCGACTCATTCAGAGTCTTGGGGTTAACCACGGTTAGCCCTAGGCTGTACTCTAATATTCAATCGTGCTGCAGGCCGAAAATAGACAGGCTACCTGGTCATGTAATGGATACGGCCGGGATAATATAATAAACCTTGGTCCCACTACGCCCACAACTCTCCAAGACTTGGCCACCACACAGCACTTCCAAGAGCGATTCAGAAGACTTGGCCACTCACCTAGATTAGATACCATGGGAGATACAGAATTCAGTGTTGATCTACACGCACAAACGCACAATCAAGATAATGAGAGAAATAATAATTACTTTTACCGCCAGTATTTTGAAAATATAAAACTTGATGAGGTTGTTTAAAGTATAGCATTGACGACTAATATTAGGCTACGTATTATTTTTTCTTCTTGTATTTCTTTTTTTTCCTCCGATTCTGTTTAAGGATGATCCTAAACCTAACTTGGCGAAAGAAGTCCATTATAGTAAGTTACATCGGTTATTCCGCGCTGGCCAACATGAAGAGAGCCTTCTCCCAAACTGAAATTGGAAATGCAGAGCCCAGCCATTCCGATGCGGCATATCCCCAGACACGGAAATACACTGTTATTTTCCTCTAGGTGAGAGGTACTATGCTATGGAAGACCATAAACTGGGTACAATCCCTCAATGTCTTTCAGATTATATCACTGTCGGATAAAGCTTAGATGAGGTGGCCTAAGAATTGGCTTCAAGTAGCCGCCAGCAACACCGCTAGGGGGGTGTAATATGGGGGTTTAGTTTGATTGGCACTTGAAATTCATTAGGCCCCCATAGGTGGCAGACAAGTCGTAGTATAGGGATTAGACCTCCTCTATTGATTCCTATTTTCTCCTTTCCGCTATCTTCCACGCACTGGTTCACCCTTATGAATGACATTGCTGATCCGCTTTATGCTGAAAATGTGTTGATTGAAACAGCGAATATGAGACCGACAAGCCACATGGGCAGGGAGGTCCAGTTCAGAGTTCCGCTTGCCGCACTTTCCAGAACCGCTTCGCTGGTCCATGTAACCCCATCACCATTTGTATCTTTCGTCGGCAGCTTGGTAGCGTTGACTCTCATGCACAATAATTGAGGACCCTCTGAGTAACCGCCTTCGAAACCTGTGCTAGAAGCCACCAGGGCGTTTATCATCACAATGTGTAGTCGATTCATAGCAGTGTAGTACTCGTTGCTTCCACTACCGTTCTGAGGCGAGCTGAAGTGGCCGTACCAACCCTGACCGTTTATAAAATCCTTGGTGGTGTGGTTACCGAACCCTGGCGAGATTGTGTAGAGACTGAGATAACGGGATACCATAGAAGTATACCCCAACGTGCTTTGACATTCTGGGATACTGGACCAAATCTGGGAAGGCCCTTGACAATTTCCGTATGCAGCATTGCCTAGGAAGCTCCCAACTTTTATTATGGCATTGACGCAAGCCTGCCCCAACGTCGAAACGCAGCTGGTCGAATTTGTGTCATTCTCGGTGTAGGTGTTCGTAATATTCACCGGCAAATCGTGGAAGTCTGTCATAGTCAAACAAAAGCGGGCGGTGCTACTGTTGAGGTTGGTCGACAGTTCGTCCGAGCCAGACCAATTGAAGTCGTATGTTGTGGTGACAAGGTGAGTGTCCACAGTTTCAATGGTAGAGTTTGGCGCCGTGAAGTCGCTGACATTTATACCTAGGACATAAGGTTTGTCAATACATGCCGGCGAACTGCCTAAGAAATAGTATACTGACGCCATGCCCACTCTATGTCTTGGAGTGTGGAAACCGAGCCAGAGGTTCCTCCTTCGGATCCAAAAGGCTTGAAGATGACCTCACGGGTTGCATTGGGATGTTGCTGTGCGTTGATGACCGTGTTCAGTGAAGACGCATTGAGTCCATTAGGAATGGAAGAACCGTCGATACTGAAAGGGCCGCCATATAGTCCTTCATTTGCTGTCACAAGTGCCAGGAGAAATGGGACAGTAAAAATATTCATCATATCGGTGCTGCTGCTGATCAGATGTAAAAATTTGGCCAAGTAACAAGCTGTGTTGAAAGCCGCCGAGGGGAACCGACTCGAGCGAATAACACAATGTAAAGGAAACTGGGACATTGTCTTATCAAAACTGGTGACTTTGTTCACTCCCATTTCCCATGAGAGTTTGTTGGCAAGCCCAACTGCGCCGCTGCTGTTGGTGAAACATGCATGCTCCTAACAATAATAAGATGGCTTCGCTAACATGTAATGACAGGGGTATTTTCTGCATAGGACGCCCCACAACAACCAACTCCCAGCAATAGCGCTGGTGTCTTTTATACACAAGTTCTATAAATAGACGCAGAATTTTGCTCTCTTATCCGCCCAGCGTACCTGGTCGGTCAATACTGTACACCAAGGCTTCTCTTCCAATATTCATCCATGTTTGAAGTTTCTGTATTTCGAATCCCAAGATACATGACATTGACTTGGGAAATCACACATAGTAGGCGTGGAGGCATATAACCGGTCTAGGTCCCAGAATCTACCGATCTTTTCCCCTGACTACTTAACTCACTACCGTAGATATGCATCTCTTTGAGCTCCCACCAGAGCTTGTGCAGCTCATCTTTGAGTATATTATCAAGTCGCGCCAGCTCGAGCGCGTAATGCGAATCCGCATCGTTAGTCGTACGTCTTTAGTTTTGCTTGTCCCGTTTGACGTTACCCACCACCCTTGAGTGAACTGCAATTTACACTCGTGGTAGGTCAATTCAAGGCCAATATTGACTATCTCATCTTTCGCCTTCGTCTTCTGAGTCAGCTCGCCTATTCAGACTGTTCTTTCCGAAATATGGAACATCCTTTCCGGTACAAGCTGGCCTTGCCTTCCTACGTCCGCTCATATCTAGTATATCAGGTGCTACGTGAAAGGTCAACTACATCTTCGCTTGGTCGGATTTATCGAGCAGCAAAAGCTATCTGTGAAAAAGAAGGAAATACTGGAGATGAGGCCGTCATAACAGTCAGTCTCCTTGAGCTACCTATTACCCCATTTGGCAGGTTTCGGGCCTCAATACTCTTGCAAGCTCCCGAAATAATGCTTGAATTTTAGTCTTTACGGCGATTGATAACTCAAGCGTTTAACTAGTGCACCAATTCCCTTATGCGCCGAGCCATGGCTACTTGTATTGTGACACTGCTCCGAGAACCTACGGCCAAAGAGCGAACCAAATGCTCCGACGCAGATCTTGAAGCAGACTTGTACGTTGCCGCTATCTACCTTGGCAAACAATCCTATGTTGAGGGGCTGATCGCCGATGGGGTCGAGCTTTGTGACGTGTGTAGCGGAGTCTTTGGTTCAGCCTTCTACGCAGCCACGAGGCAAGGAAACCTCGGTATGATTAAACTATTGCTTTCCTGCATTGCCGAATATCGTAATACAGGTATTCTTCCAGCTTCTCAACAGCGAGAAATTCTCGACTCTGCTAGCTTTTTGGGCCACCAAGATGCTTTCGACTTCGCTCTTGATATGAGACCAATCAGCTTGCCCGAGGAGTCGGAAACACGCAGATACAACGGGGATGTTAGGGTGCTTGAAAGGGCGATCCGCACTATGCCATCCCCACAACGCCACGAGCGAGTTGCTGCCATGCTAGGACCCCAAAATCTAGTATTCCGTCAGCGTGGCATTGAGGGCCTAACCGGCTGGCTTCAACACTGGGCATGGCTTGGTGAGATAGATATGGTTAGTCTACTGGAGTCCCTTGTGCTCCCTTCCTGGAATGCGTCTAGAGTACGAGTTACCAGAATTAGGGAATTTCTACTCTATTTCCCAGCAAACCTCTAGGCCAATTTTTTTCTTCGTCTTTTTTATTGTCCTTCTTTCATTTGCCTTTTATTATAAGTACTAACTCCATATCCTTTCGCAGGTGCGCTATTTTCTAGATAAGGGCGCAGATCCCAATTGCATTAAACATGGGTGTAGAAAAGTCCCCCTTTTCTCAGCTACTCGATCCGACAACGAAGCAATCGTCAAGGTCCTACTTGAAGCTGGTGCAGATCCCAACATACCGCATCCCCCTGATTTAGACTACAAAAGTCCTTTTATTCCTCATTCCCCTCTTATGGAAGCAGTATGGTAAGTACTGTGCAAACCTTCATTTACTAGCTTGATTTGGATCTCTCTCCCATTCGCGTACCTAAATGTATCGTTCAAACTTCTTGTATAACCTATTTGCTTGTTTTATTTTATGAGTTGTGAGTTCTGATTGCGAATAGGAGGGGAAACATCGCTATCGTGAAGTTACTATTATCCAACGGCGCGAATGTTGATTATGGCCGTCCACCTCCTATCGTGCTTGCCGCGTTTAAAGAACACATGGTCTTATTTCGTTTACTTAGGGAGCACGGTGCTAGACTCGACACCCCTGAAACAGGTGGTTGGGCAATGGCACTCGCGAAGAGGGACGGATTGTCTTCGATGGTAGATGTTTTGGTGCGCGAAGGCGTGGGACACTTACACTGGGTCCCTACCAAGTGTTGGTGGCGTCGTAGCTTATTCCCGAAACAGTAGAACTTCAAGGTTGTGATAGTTGATTCAATCATAATTAAAGGATGAATGTTATCCGAATGGTTTGAAACAAAGGACGCTTGATATGTCAATGACGACCATGACGGAGAGCTTTGTGCTATAGCTTACACTGATATATCATCCTAGGATTGTATTGATATTAATTCTCTCCCCTTTATTCAGCTTCTCATAATCTAAGGCATCGAAGTGGATTATGAACGGGATTTAACTAGGGTAGTTCTAATTCTAATACGTGCAACTCGCAGCTCTTACGGTTGACAATGTTCATTAGAAGCTTGCGCAAAAAGACCAGACCCATAAATGTTGTCTAGCTCAAGATCAAGAAAAGTGTCTTCAAACAAATATAATCATAGGACCTAGATAACATACAAGTATGCTATATTATTCGAGGCCTTGGATTTCCTTCGTTATCTAAGTTCTTAAGCTCCTGCAGCTATCTACTAAGTCGTAGTAGTAAACATGCTGTAAAGGTAAAACATGTCAAGATCGGTTTCGGCCACCTACTTCGGGTAAAAGAATTATCTACAATAACGTTTCGTAACAGCTAATAAAATAGACTAAACCATCAACCTGAGATTTCACTAATTATATACTGAAAAAAAACTTGCCATCGAGACGCGCATCGCCCTTCAAGACCCTCGCCCTTACTTTGTCTCATAAAGAGTTCAATAAAATCTCCTCCCTATGAACTCGGTTGGTCGAGGCGGAAGACCAAGTCTTAAGTTGTTCGAATTATGGAACGCAGAAGAGCTATTCATAGCCGAAGCAGAGCCTGAATAGCTGTGTGGCGGATGAGTGGTGGTCCTGGAGGTGTTATGGGTAGATGTTGCGTTGGCGGTACTTGTAGTCGTAGCAGTGAACGATTCAATGAGCGATTCTATCTGGTCGACATCGTAATCCTTTTTAAACTCATCTACTAGGATTGTCCCATTGTCACCACAAGAGTACGCAACGTAACCAAGAAAGCCCGAGCCCGATTTGATGAAGTCGTACAACGGACTGATACATGTATATGGATTTCCGTCCTCGTCCTGCGCCACTGTTATAACACTGGAGTTAATAATGTCCGCTTTTGATAATAATTACTCAGGGTTTCGGCAGCTTGCAGGAGTAGCCGGAGCAGAAAATGCCCGTTAAGGCAATTTATGGCTCTGAGACATGCTAAAAGGGGGAACAGAAGACTCTAGCGGACTTACTGACGACCTCTCGAGACTTCGTAGTGAATACCCAATCTGGCCGTTGCCATTGATAGTCCACGAGAGGTACCGGTACTTCCCCTTGGCATGGGTCCGAGCCGGCTGTGTCGGACCAGAGGGCAATGGCACAATCACCAGTCCAGCCCGAGACTCTCATGGCGGCGAGACCATATGTATCTGGGTCATAGCTCAGCGACATGCAGTTGTTCGACATATGATCTTGTCCGCCACGTGCTACAACAATCGGAGTCAGTTATCGCCATTTTGAGCGTGACTTGGAGGGTTTCAGAAGGCTCCAGACACTCTCTTATCCCAGAACAGAAACCTGCCGCTCTGAAAGTTGCCAGAATAAGAAGAAAACGACTCCGAGAATTACTCACAAGTGTCAGCGCCGATCTTAACCCCGTTAGTGGTAATCTTATAGTTGCAGTCTGCCTGGCCACCCCAAAACTCCAAAAGCCAAGCATTAGTTCGAGGAGCAAGAGACAAGACCGAGACCCCAAATGCAAGGAGTCTTTTAGGTGAACTATTGTGGGCTGTTGAGATCGAAGACATCGTGACAGAAAGGGCAGGTGTATGAATTGGAGGAAAAGTTGGTGATTTCTAGGTCTTTGCTATGCTAGAGCTGTAGGGTTCCGCCGCGAGATTAGGCAATATCTTTTGGTTCTTTCATATATATTTATATTAGCCTACTCCCAAGGAAGTCCAACCTCGTTCGGCGGCGTCCTGCCCTGTCAAATTAACTGCTGGGCCCTGCCCTTGGTCAATGCCGCCTTCCTTTACATTCGCTCCTCAGATTACATCTAACAGTCACATCAATGGCTTTGCAAAGAATGTTTCAGGCGTGGCCCCTTCAAAACCAACGCTTGTTTAGTTTTGATCTATATTTAGGTGTGGAAGCTACATGAAGCCAAGAGCTCTGGTACATTAGCGTGAGGCTTGTCTAATAATGACTGACCACATTGGACTCCTCATCACGAAATTAAAGGGTTTACCAAGAGCGGGATGGGAAGGCAGAGGCATAGCAAAAATATGGGCTAACTAACGGCAAAATCAAGGTATGTTGGTAGGTAAACTTCGAGGATAGAAACATTTAAAACACCAACACCTCTTGTTAAGAGGATGCAGTGCCGCAGTGCAGGGATGTGGAGACATCACCAACAGCGAGTTCAAAATGGCTCAGTGTTAGTTTTTCATCACATAGCCGCAAACATCAAGTCAAGGTGACGTTTATGAGCTGAGCAGGCCCAGCTCATCAACTACAAACAATTCTATGGATTCTCCCCAAGTTTCATCAATTGTTCTATTATTCAAATCCGACACTAAGTACTTTACATCTATTTCCCACGTCGTTTTGAGGTGGAAGACAACTTGTAATCTTCGCTATGAACATGAGACCTAACCTCAGCTGGCTCGGACTTTCAGTTGGCTTTTTGTCCTCTCAAGTCTTCGCCAAAGATTTCCAGGTTACGTTATGGAACAGCTCGGATTGTGCGCATCGCGACCCGACTGCGGTGTCCAATATCCTTCAGATTCACCGAGACAATGACGATCCCAACGCAGGTATCACCTGCGCATCGCTTGAAGGAGTGGACTTCAATGGCTGGACTCTAGATACGCACAGCCAGCAGGTTGTCGCCTATGTCGATACCCTGGCAATCGACGACGGGTGCGAGTTAATCTTTTACGACCAGGGGCCGCCGGCAGGTCAGATCCGGGAGGAAATTGCAATTGGCCCTTGCTGGCAGGCTTACCGGAGGATCAATAGGGCTTCGGCCTGTCCCAGCGTCAGCTTTGACTCCCGGAGTCTTGCTGTATCGTGAGTGAAGCTACAACGCTTGGTGCAGTCAACCCCGCTAATAATTCCTAAGGTACTGCTGTGGTGACTGGTGCCGAGTCCCTCGAGGCTATGATGGCGTCTCAGATCCCGTTTATCCCTCCGCGCCACCTCTAACAAACGACCTTCCATTTACTAGGAGACACACCGTCAAATCAAGATCGCCACTACAGGGAGCTCCCCAGAAAGATAACAGCAGCGAACAAGACCTGTCAAAGTGTCAATTCAAAAACTCCACCATAGCTCGTTACACTTACCTCCCATCCGTTCAGGTAGATGATGATCGGCCATGCAATTCCGGACAGGACCTCGCTGGTGCTGCCTGTACTTGGGGAGCGACCTACGCAAGTCAGTTTCAGCTTATGACTACTAATTCTATTTCCCTGTCTGAGTCAATTCAGTCAGGCATTGAAGGCCTCTTTTCCGAAACAACGACCTTGGGATACGACGGCTCCTCTTCTGCCACTAATGGACAGGATATTTCGCTCACGGAAGAGTTGAGTCTGCCGCAAGGAAGAAAAGGCTATCCGGCCTTCAAACAAGCGCTAAAATGTAAGTCACCCTGCGCGGACTTTCTCCAATTTTATAATTGTAGTAGACTGACTGACGTTAACCGTAGGTGTCAATGGAACATTCTCTGGATGCGATGTCCCAGAGCTTATATCTCTACCCAACCAAGAATGGTGTATTCCTGTATTGGCCCCAGTCAGTGCGAAGCTTAGCAAGGCTGTTGGTATGTTTATCATGGTCGATACAACCTAAGCTCGAGAGTCGATTCCAGGTGGTCGTTGGGCAGGGACAATCTCAATCTTCGTTCCATGTGCTCTCATACCTCGGCAACTTGGCCTATGCTTAGATATGTGTAGATAATCTAGATGGCTCTCGGTTATCTTCCAGCTATAGCTCTTCTCTTATCCCTATGTATTAATTATGTTATTGTTGAAGTTGGCTGGTATTATTAGACCAGGCCGAAAATGTAAATGAAAATCCTTAGTTCCCATAATTTACCACGTGCCAATCATATATTACTTATTCTACCAAGCTGCTCAACACACTCTCGCCAGAGAAATAATATACCATTAAATACCTTTACAAAGTACCCACCTAACCCCCTATAATAAATAGCTTGGCGACTCGAGGCTTTTGGTGTAAGTACCGCTGGGGGGTTGGTTGGGGTGCAAAAGATACCTGGTAAGGGCAGCTTTTACTAGGCACAAACTAACTATATATTTTTCTAAATGACAATGCATTAAGAAGCGGAGATTCTCTCTCCTGCGCAGATACGGAGAGATTAGTAATAGCTGCTGGTTGATGCTTCAAGAGCGGTTCTTCATTTCCAGGTAATACATATTCCATCGTGTAACAGGCTCCGCAATTCCAAAAGTATGTCGAAGGAATTGATTGAATTCATAACATTAGCGGCACAAGCACCATATTCTATGCCCGTGCCGCCACCAAAAAGGCCCAATAGGTACCGGTTCCACCAACAACAACAGCAGCACCCTTGCAAGCGGGCGCTCTCAAGCCAAGCTCACTTCGCACTTCTTATTTTAAGAAATCGTCGTATAAAGCAAATATTCTGAAACCAACAAACGTTCACGTCGCAGGATATGGACGACAATCGATGCTAGACCTTGTTCATGAATGACCAACTATCAGCAGAATCCTGCGTTGGTGACCCCCTTGAATTTCGGTCTAGGGATAGTTCTCGTAATCTAACAAGCCTCTAAAACTTTAGATCTGGTCTAAGTGTACGGGATGAGCGTGGCACCGCTTTATTCAGTGGCTACCTCAACGCTGCTGGGTTGTGCCTTTCCCTAACAGCCACTATGCGCCAACCTCGAATGCATAATCACTGTTGGTATGTTGGACCACGGAAGGCATGTGTTATGTTTCAGCGAGGAGTTAAACATATCATCCGACCAAGCAAGGCATGTAGTTGTTCTTATGTTCATCCTGGTATCTAGGCTTCACTTTGAGGATTCGGAGGTATACATGTGCGTATGATGGATCAGCGCGAGGAAGCAACAGTTTCGGTATTATCCTACCTCGAAACTATATAAGACCACGGTCACCCGAAGGTTTTCCTATCAAGACGCCCAAGATACCTGCCCACTACCCCCAAATCATACATCTCACAGTCAATCTCACGGTTTCCCCCCTTCATTATCAATCACACTTCTGAAGGCGAGCTCAATAATACCAAAACCCACATTTTTACCAATATTCCAAGATGAAGGCCAACAAGACACTCGTCGCTATTACCGCCAGTCTTCTCCTGAACTTCACTGTGATCTCAGGCTTTGCCATTACGTCGAGAGACCTTGTTGTTCCCGTTGAAGGCATCTCTATCGATGCGCGCGGAAAGCCTGGTGGCAGCAGCAAGGGCAGCGGCTCGGGATCAGGATCAGGATCGGGCTCCAGGGGCTCTAAGAAGAGCTCTAAGCTAAACAAAGGGGCCAAGAAGGCTGATGCCGACGCCGAACTCAGCGAATGGGGCAGTGAGTATTACTCAGAGTTATTTTCTTCCCGTCCTGGTTACTTCGAGAGCAGAAATGCTTCTATTTGGGCCAAATATGCGTTTTAGAAACTCGCAGTTGTTTCGAAACTCTTTAGATTATGCTCAAAACGGCAATTACTAACCCCGAGTGTTGTAGTGCAGCGCAAACACGATGCGGATGATAAGGTCTGGGGACCACCCGCTGCTTTCGGGTGGAATGGTGGAGTTAATGAATTCCCTGAGCAGCTTGATGGGCCATGGGAGGAGTACGAAATCAATCCCAACAAAGACCATATGGCCGAATACGGAACGAGGTCAGTCTCTTCATATCAAACAAATGTAGGTGCCGGCGCATTTCACACGGATATGGTCTTTACCGATGTGGACCCAGATACTCACGTATAATGCTTAGGTCGAAGCGGAGGGAGATCCCGCCAAACTTCAAATACTCAGCGACGACAATATTGTCAATGAAAATGCCAAGGAGGCGTTTAGGGATACCTTTCGCGCTAAGGGACTCGATCCTGAAGTCCCTAATCAATATGTCAAGGTCACAAGAGGCGAGTCTGCTTGGGGAAAATGGGACAATGGCAGAAACCCCTTCCCAGACGGCTATGAAACCATGACGATAGACTATACCAATATGCAGTCTACGACTTCCGCTGTCACGCTCTTTATAGATGAGGAGGGAAAATACCATGCGGTTCATACTCTGGAACATGTCGCGGACTTAGAAAGAAGACTGCAGACTAGGGCGGAATACTTTATGAGCAGGAACTTGACCGACCCGTGGTTGATCTAACTCACCCTCGCCTCTGGGTCATGGGCTGTTCAAAGACGGATTGGCTGAGATGGGTCCTGCTCGGTTGGCTCAATCCAGCTACGTTAGCATCCATCGTGTACTGAATTGGCCAGGGTGACTGTAGTACGGAACCGGGCCCTAGCCTAGGAGGTAATAAGTCTAGGCTATACGCATCCAAGGCTAGTAGTGGTCAATCGAATAGACGGGGAGTTTGACGATCATATAGAATAGAACGCAATATACATATAAAAACGCAAGGGTAGCTAATGAATGAAGAAAAATTGATGTGAGTGGTAAGGTCTAACAATACACCGAGAAGAAAATCGCTAGCTTAAGTAAGCCCCCCTTTTTCTTTTCTCACCCTTTTATTGGTCAATTTGTTTTATGTATTTACTCGCACTGCTTTAGTACTTTAGTGTGTAAATTTGCGCGCCGCTCTCTCAATAAAAATAGGCGGGCCGTTTCTAGATAGAATAGTCCGGGTTTAAGTCATGATTGGTGCGTTCGTATTCGGTCTTCCTTGTTGGTTTTTCGATAGGGAGTCACCATCGTGGTTTGAAGTAAAACTAGCCCTGTCCCAAGGTTTCTGTGTCACGCCGAATATCACCTCTGCACAGACAACCCGATAGCATTCCAACTCAGCGCAGTCATCACATCAAGAGCTTTTCGAGCTTACCGCCAGGATATATGCTGGATCTGACGGTCAAACTCCTCTGTCATTTCCTCGTCCAGGTCATTTCCATGGCTTTCATAGGCCAAAGACGAATATTCTTCTGTTCCTGTCACAAGGGCTTGTATCAAGGGCTAGAGATGTGTTCTGATTCAACTAATAATCATCTATGGGCTCAAGGGGGCTCTAGATCTCTAGTCCTTCTGTTCAGCTAGCTGGGCGACTCTTAGGCTATATGAATAGCTTCATATGGGCTAGCTGCCTGGCTTCCTTTGCTTCCACTTGCCCTCGCGGCCTCTCGTATTGCTGTCTCGGATAGATCAGAACATACAGGAGGTAACGGGAGGGACGGGAAGCCCTAGATAATCCATAGGCTCTGCCACCCGATCATATAACTATTTATAGGATCACGAATATGCATACGGATATGCAGTTCGCTAGCCCTAGGGACTGGCCTAGGCCCTGACCGAGGTCAGGCCTTGTCCCAGTCCCTTGGGTCCGTGTGACAGTCAACGCCGCGACACCTACCGGACTGGCCCCCCTTGCGAGCCCTGAAGCTGTTGTTATAGGATTGTGAGCACGCCCAGTATCTTGTGCAGTGCTTCTTGGTTTTATAATATGAACATGGCCCTGTCTCCTGTCGTCCCTGGCCTTGGATATGTTTAGAGTCCGTTCAATCATTTGGGGCTCTTTTCCAGGTTCTCAAATTGGGGGGTTGAGAGTTGAGATGACTGACCACCACACAAGGATGAGGATCGGCCTGGAACCAACGGAGCTGCGTCACATGCCCGCTTAGCCTTTCTACACTGGTCACACGAGTTGTTCCGGCGTCGCGTCATTAACATTCACGAAAATAAGAATAATGTTATCAGTCAGTCTCAGGAACGAAATGAGCCGTAGTGTAGGTAAGCCGTTGTTATGAACTAAGGTGAGTTGAAGAGTTGTGGGAGGTAAAGGGCACAATAAGAAACCAAGTTCTCTTATTGAATGATCAATCGAGGCAGCAGCGCACTTCGTATGGTTCACAGGGGCTTACACTAGAGATATCGGAGATAGATATTCCCGAGGGATAAAGACTGAGATAGGGATTAGTTCGGTCGCTATGCTTCCCCCGCTTTATCTCCGCGCCGGCGATCTATCAAAATGCGGGGGGCTTCCGAGTCAAGTGAGACCACCGTGAGAAATAACTTATACTGTAACTTTAGACACTGTGCCTCGTACCTGATTTACAGTACAGAAACCGAATTTGACGAGACCTTTTCCAACGCACTGTGAGCAATACCAACACTTAAGAAGATGCTAGATACCGCAATTCTATCGAGTTATTCAATACCTTGGGGCCCCAATCCCAAGGCTCAGTTCTTTGACTTGTCCTGACCCAGCGCTTTATACACCTCAGCTTCGACTCCCACCCATAAGCCCAGCACTCGAGGGTCGGCAAATGGTAATATTTGAGTGCATACCATCCCAGCGATTCCGTTCTCGCGGTCACACCACCACCATACATTAGACAGGCCAGCCCAGTAACCAGTACCTGTTGAACGGCCGGTTGCGCCGCCATTACTCAACATGAAGGTGAGTCCCCAGCCCTGGGGCGGATTGCCTGGGACGGGATACAAGTCGGGCAGAGGGTTCGTCAAGTCTGGTTTTGCAGCAGGTATGCCCTGACGGCCGAAATTGGGGAACTCTGGGATCGAATTCTTGAACATCTCGTCGACTGTCTCCTTGCGAAGCAGTTGTGTGCCAGTACGGGGGCACGTTCCATCGTTGAGCAACACGGAAAGCACTTCTAGAAAGAGAAGACAATGTCAACAATAGCAAAGCATCATCTATCAAGCGCTTGCGGAAACGTGTAACACTCATTCGAAAACTTACTGCAGTATTCCTGAGGGTTTGCAAACATGCCTGCGCCTCCGCTATGGAAGACCGCTGCGACCTGCGCCTCGTTGTCATGATTGACCACCAATGGCAGTCTGAGAAGATGATCTCGGGGTCTCAGTGTTCCATCCTGATCTTTGGCATGCATATAAGCAAGTTTAGTTCTCATTTCTTGGGTGGGAATCATCGACATGTTGTTCAGCCCAAGCGGTTGAAAGATGTGCTTTTGGAGATAGTCGTTGAGCCTAAGCCCGGAGGCTCGTTCGAGGGCAATTCCGGCCCAGTCAATATTAATCTGCACACTGTGAGCATCCGACAACAACGCCGCAGCCACAATCACGGGGCGCGGGCCGTTCCGTGGATACTTACGCCATATTCCCAGCCCTCGCCGGGCTGGAACAGCAACGGCATCAGCATATCCTCAAAACGGCCTGAAAACTCATCTCCGCCAGCAGGAAAGGACCAGTCTCGGAGCCTCTCGTTGAAAAATGTATACCCAAACCCAGCCGTGTGCGTCAGGAGCATTCTCAAAGTGATGGCCTTTTTCTTCTTCTCAAACGTCCCATCGGCTCGAAGGATCTGTAGAGTCCTGAGCTCTGGGCAGAGATTCTCAAGGTGCTCTCCGTCGTCTAGTCTGAGGATACCCTTTTCCACGAGTTGCATACAAGCCAGACCAACTAGCATCTTGGTACTCGACGCAATCCAGAAAATGTTGTCTAGAGTCATGGGTTCGCTGGAAACGAGGCCTCGCTTTCCGGAGGAATGAGCAAACAGGTCGTTTCCATCTTTACCTACGACCACAACCGTAGCCCCTGGAATGCTTGTCTTCTCATTGGCACATGATGCGTCAACGATGCCGCGAAGCTTGGTGACGGTTTCTGTGGTAAGGGGCATATTGGTCTTCTTCGTGCTAGTCTCTCGAGCCCTGAAATGCAGGTTCCTTTGAATAAATTCGATATTTGAAAAAACCAATTGAAGAGATGGACCCTCTTTCTCATTTGCGTATTCAAGGTGTCGTGTTTAATCGTCATTGAGATGCCACGGGGCATGCGCAATGGACCATGTGATGCGGCATTGCGGTTCCGCAGACGCAGACGCAGAGCGGACCCGCGAATCACTGCCCTCCGGTGACAACTCCGACGTACCGGAACCGCAACCCCTCCCGAATGACCAAACCCCCCCTGTCTGGAGGGCAGTCAACTCACACAGGTAGGTCCTTGGGTCCTTGGCACTGGGTTACGTTCCCCGAACCCATTCCCAGGCTAGGCGATCAGAGGCATGTTCACCACGTTTTCTTCCATCCCTCCAGGTTTGAAATCAAATGTGTCATTCTGGCTGACAGCAGTCTGCGCACCTCGTGACGTTATAGTAGAAGTACTATGAGCTCCGTATCCGTCTTAGATGCCCGAAATTTGGGGTTTCGGGGTTGCGGTGTTAATCCCGATCATTGTCTCCACCCTAGACTTGGAGTTTGCCGTGATGCTACATAGGTAGCTTACTAACATGCATCATAAATAAGCATTCGATACTACTCTGCCCAGGATTTATGTCGGAAACAACAATTATTTGACTTTCAGCTTTCTAGGCAGATGCGGGGAGTGCGATAAGGGCAATAAGGAGATAACTCATCTGAATACCCCATGAAAGATATTAGTTCTGTTCCCGTTTGAGTATAAGAATGGCGAAATGCCGTCAACTGCTTTTCAATGCGTCCAGGCTTTTCAGTTTATAGCAACATTGATCTCCCCTGTTCAGAGCTCTTAAAGTCGTGAACAATTGATTCCATACTAGAGGTTTCTTCCCATCGGTCAGAGTCCCAACGACGTCATCTAATATGGGCGAACAAATCCCCTCTCATCCCAAGAAGTTCAACACTGAGCTTTCCGATTATTCGAAAGCCCACGTGGAGGAGACCGGCCCGTACGCTCCGGACCTCGAGGTCGATTCCCTCATCGTCGGGGCTGGATTCGGTTAGTATAATGGCGTTTTCTACAGGCCTCCAAAACTGAGAAGTCTCTAACAACAATGTTCGTGATCAAATAGCTGGAGTATTTATGCTAAAAACTCTTCGCGACCGTGGACACAAGGCCATTATCTACGAGGCAGGAAACGACCTTGGAGGCACCTGGCGGTGGAACTGCTACCCTGGAGCGGGTGTCGATTCCGAGGTTCCCGAATACGAGTTCTCTTGGCCTGAAGTGTGGAAAACGTGGAATTGGCCATCCAACTATCCTAACTATGAAGATCTCCGAGCCTACTTCGACCATGTTGATAAGGTAGTCGGGATCAAGAAGGACTGCGCTTTCAATACTGTTGTCACAGGGGCTCATTTCGACACCGGTTTGGGGCGTTGGATTGTGAAAACGTCTGATGGTCGGACTGCCAAGGCCAAGTACCTCGTTCTCGGAACTGGATTTGTATGCATCCCCTCATCCCTCATGCTTTTGTGAGTCCCTTTTGTATTTTTCAGGCTGAATTAAGGAGAGCCTCACAACAGTCAAGCCGCCGATGAATTTTCCAATTATCTACTAATTTGTTGTGATAGGCGGCCAAGAGATATGTTCCCCCTTGGCCAGGTATGGACAAATTCAAGGGCATAGTTCACCACTCCTCATTCTGGCCGGACGAGGAAGTCAATGTCAAGGGCAAGCGCTGCGCTGTCATTGGCACGGGTGCCTCGGGGGTCCAGATCGTCCAGGCCTGGGGTCCTGTCGCCAACGAAGTCAAGGTGTTCCAACGCACGCCTAACCTGGCCATCCCGATGCGAAAGCGAGATCTCACAGTGGCGGAACAGGAGGTGTCGAAGAAGTGCTATCCTGAACTATTCAGGTACCGCGAGAAGAATTTCGCCGGCTTTCTCTATGATTGGCACGAGAAGACCACCTTCGACGCTACCCCGGAGGAGCGTGAGGCGCTGTACGAGAAGACATGGGCTGATGGCGGCTTCCGGTTCTGGGTTGCCACATTCAAGGACATTCTCATGAACCCGGACGCCAACAAGGAGTCGTACAAATTCTGGGCTAAGAAGACTCGTGCCCGCATCGGTGATCCTCGAAAGCGGGACCTCCTCGCCCCGTTGGAGATGCCTCACTTCTTCGGCATAAAGCGTCCTTGCCTCGAGTTCAGCTACTACGAGCAATTCAGTCGCCCTAGCGTGGATGTTGTCGATATCCAGAACAATGCCATCAAAGAGTTTGACGAGACCGGAATTATTCTAGAAGATGGAACTCACTACGATTTCGATGTGGTCGCAGTTGCAACAGGATTTGTACGTCTTTCCAGTGACACCCGTCTCTCTTTAATAGCGAGGTGCTAACATTGGTGCACAGGATGTCGTCACAGGAGGTACACATTTGCTTCCATCTGAGCTCCCCATCTCCCAGAAAGCGTTAAGAGTATAATAACAGCTGACCAATTCTTCTTTGCCAGTCATGACGCAGCTTGGACTCCAGAGCATCTATGATACGAATCTAGAGGAGGAATGGAAGAACGGGGCCGACTCATACCTGGGCACCACCGTGCGCGGCTATCCCAACATGTTCCACATCTACGGTCTGCACGGCCCGACTCTCCTGAGCAACGGGCCCACGTCTGTCGAACTGCAGGGTCGTTGGATCGCCGACTGTATTGCGAAGATGGAGATGAACAAGATCAAATACATCAACCCAAAGCCCGAAGCTGTCAAGGCTTGGAAGGATCATATCGTTCAAATGAATAACAAGACTTTGTTCCCCACGACCCAGTCTACGTACAATGGTGGCTCGATTCCAGGAAAGATTAGGGAGCCGGTCTGTTACTGCGCTGGTATCCCCAGCTATGTCACAGAGATTCGAAAGGCGCTCGACACTATGGAGGGGTTCGAGAAGGTTCATCTCCTAGTATCCTCCTTATAGGATTTTTACCTGTCACCCTCAGGTATCAATCTACCGCTGTTTGCGATGTACCTTAGTGTTCTTCGAAGCGTTAATATAAGTTGAATCACCATTCTGTCATTGAAAGAGAATCTTCAAAATTTGGCAGCAGTGCGAAGCACCAGAACAAATTGTACAGTAATTCTGCTAGCAAGAAATGAAGAACCTAGGTGCCAATTGCTTAATATGTTGTACTACCTAAATAGTAGAAGGCAGGGGCCCGTCGATTCTACAAAAACAGTTACATGATTTTTCATTTGCAAGGCGCAATTCGTTGGTTTCTAAGGGGGTAACTAGCCTATGAACTAATCGTTTAGCATACCATTTTTAGACAACCTTATTGTCCTTCGGTGTCACACGGACCCAAGGGACTAGGACGAGATCCAGGTCCCTATGACTGGCGAAATGCATATGTGTGTGAATATTTAAATCATATATATAATCGTATGATGATTATGCAGAGCTATAGGTGGCCGGAGCATCCCGTCTGCCCGTATATGATCTGATCTATCAGAAACAGCTATACACAGCGCCGCACACAGACAAAACAAAACAAAATAATCGCCTTTGCCTTGTTTTGTTTTGTTTTGTTTAAGTCGAAAAAAAACTGTTTTAACTTGTTTAGCCAGATCTATTATTTAATTTAGCTCAATTAATTGTCCAAATAAATCAAGTAAATAAATTCAAGGCTTAGTACACGTAGGTTTATGTAGCTAAGGTCTCTAGCCCACTTGCTAGCCCGTACGCGTAAGTCTTCGTAGGTCTTCGTAGGTTTTCGTAAGTAGGTCTTCGTAAGTAAGTCTTCGTAAGTAGGTCTTCGTAAGTAGGTCTTCGTAGGTAGGTCTTCGTAGGTAGGTGTAGGTCTTCGTAAGTAGGTATAGGTTTTCGTAGGTGGGTAGGCCTCTACTTATAAAGTCTAGACTACGGTATTGCCCGTACGCGTACCTAGGTGTGGCTGGGTATAGCTAGGTGTAGCGGCGCTTATCGATAAAGAATTTCTACAACCTTCTAGGTTACTCCGTACATATTTCTAATTAAAAATACCCTGTAAAAATAAAAATAAAATAAAGAAAATTATTTACAATTAATTATTAAGTACTTGCAAGCAATAAAAATCTTTGTTTTGTTTCGAAATAATTTTAAAACTATTATTTTACTTTGTTTAGCCAAGTTATTTGCCAGTCAATTAAAATATTATTTTGCCTGTGTGCGGCGCTGGCTATACAACCGCACGAGGGCAAGGGTGTTGAGTTATGAGTATTAGGTTGATGAACCGTATATTGTATTACTTAAGGAACTAAGTCTAGGGACAGTGCGATGCGGTGGTACTTCTACTTATATAGAAGATGTGTGTGGGGCGAAGTACCCAGCCACTGGATTTACCAGCCTCCCTGATTTCAACAAAGGGGGAACCAGGCGGATGGTGAAGGTGAAGCTATTCGCGCATATAGACTGTAGATCGCCCGCCGAGCTGAACAGGAGAACTAGACCCCCAGAGCCTCCTTGATTGCATAGACCATTATTTGAAATTGAACACCCTTCCAAGCTCTTGAAACCAAGCCCTTGTTATATTCAGTCTCCCAACCTCGCTAGGTGATCGTATAGGCGAATGGCGACGACTTGCTACAGCTCTTGCCCGTAGTCATCCCTGTAGCGAAGACTTTGGAAAGGCCTAACCTCTTTTCAATGCTACAGCCGGGGGCGTTTACAACATCTCATGATATTAATAGCTAAATATACTATATAGGCGCGTTAGTTATATCTTAGAGCACATATGATGAAGAATTAGAAGTACGCTACTAGTATTCAGGTCCGAGTTTCACTCCACATCCCACAATTACTAGACTACCCTAGAATCTTAGATAGCTCCCGGGCGTGCTTAAGGACCCAGGGGCTTGGGTTCTTAGCGTGGGTTACGCCCTTCAACCATTTTCAACGTCACGTCATTACAAGTGCCAGTACCATGAGAAGCACCAATGGTCTCCCAGCAGTATTGTTACAAAATCATACAATCATAAAATGTATAATAAGACGAGCTCTTTACGTTCTTTATAGCTAGGACACAACAGTAGAATTAGTCGCACAACACTGGCCAATCTTGGTTAAATGAGCGGGTCTGAGTTCTGCTACCTGGCGTTCCCGCCTGAGCGAGGCCAACTATTCCTAGAGTCGTTTGGAGCTTTCCCCTTGGTGGGACTTCCGGGTCTAGAATAACAACCTCTCTCCTCACTCATTCCATATTTCCTCCTTGGTATTGTTACACAGTTAACATTACAATGTAAATCGAAGAAAACCGTACTCCGAGTCCAGCTAATGCTTTTGTCCAGTGGACAGTATCCACGTACCCCTATATTGTCCCTCACCCTTTCCCTTTTCCTTTTTTATGGAAATTCTAGCCGCCTTCCACAATCCATTTCACTTAGAATGTTCAGGTGCTTGGAATTTAGACCTCCCCGGTATTTGACGTCGAGTGCAAATTCTCGGGCGAAATGCTTTTCGTGGGAATTCACTATCTTCTCGGGTCGGATTGAGTGGAAGTAATGACCCTAGAAAAACTCTCCGTGGAAAGAAAAGGCTGAAATTATGAAATGTTAGTTGCGACTTCGATGGATAAAATAAGAACACTTACAGGTACCGGGGACCTCTAGGGCCGCAAAGTTTGGCGCAAGCGAACAACTGAACAAAAGAACGAATGAAAGAACTATAATTTCTCAACCCCTCGACTGAATGTGCTGAGTAGTGCGTCTAACTTTAGGCTTGTCGGCTGATAGGCTCGTGGTATGGCGTGAGAGAGTTCTTTAAGAGTTATTAGTCATGACACACGCAATATATAAAGAGAACACTTACTTGCATATGTTGCTTATTCCACGAGCATTTTGGCATAGAAGACACCATCTGGAGAAACGTACCACCGGAAATTTCCCATGCGATCTAGGGAGAAACGACTGCGTGATACCCATTGGCCGTCAAGCTCGCGACACCAGTACATACGGCTGACATCGTCATCAGCCGGCTTGATACCCTGAGGCTCGTTCATCTGATTATTCTGAGAATTGTAACGAGTCTCAGCATCAAGCTCGTTCTTGGTCTTTCCCATCTCGAAGCCGCCATAATTTCCACCGGTAAAGTATGCGCTAGGGGGCGTGATAGGGGGAGTAGGCTGGCCGAAGCCAGTTGCCACATAGGCCGGACCACCGGGCGCTGGAGCACAAGCCATGGGGGGCATAGAGCCGGGTTGAAGATTGATAGGGGGCCCTTGCATAGGATGAGGCTGCATAAATGGCTGGGAGCCGGGTGCCATCATAGGGATTGGCGCAGTAGCCATGCCGGGTTGGGGCTATATGACAAGAAGGAGTCAGCATAGTCTATTCCTATCGGGATAAAATGAACGGTGAGTTGAAAAGAGAAAAAGAAAAGGATATATATGATAAGATAAGCTACGAGACACCAGAGACAACGTGGCCTATACCAACACCCACCATGGATTACACTTGCATTCATAAAGAAGACGGCAGGCGCTCCATGTACGACTGGTGTCTGCATAGGCGGAAAAATCTGGGGTTGTACCTGTTGGTAAGGGAAAGCAGGCGGTGCACAGAAGGGTGGACCACCAGGGGCAGCAACGCCATTCGGCATCATGTACTGCGGTCCGTACGCATCGGCTCGAGGGACATAGGTGTGCTGGAACGGTCCATTGGTCGTATCAGGCACGGGCGGCTGGTAGTGAGCCGCATACGGGTCGGGCATAAGACCAGCGCCGACGGTGCTCATGTTGACTTGTGGTTGCGCGGTGTTGTGGAAGTAAGGAGGAATGGATGGGTTAGGGAAAGGCTGGAGCAGGGCGTCACGAGGATCGGAGTGAGCACTGCCACGCGGTCGAAGAACACCGTCGACAACAAGTCCGTGGGGTGTATTAGTGACAGTGTGAGTGAAAAGACTGTCAGGTGCCGGTCCTATCGTCTGAGAAGTAGGACGAGCGTTGCTTGATGTAGGCCGAGTGTGAGGAGTAGGACCGGTATGGTTGGTAGCCGGTTTTGGTGTGGGATTACGTTGAATATTGGGAGCAGATTTGGTAGTGCTTGGGGAATTTGGAGCAGCAAAGGAAACACGTCTAGGTCTTTTCGTGTTGTTGTCGGTAGAGGGCATGGCCAAGCTCTTTTGATTGTGCGGCTCTGCGAAATGGCACCGCACAATGGAGGGATATTATCTGTGTCCTTGTAGTCCAGGCGTGACCAAGACCAATGATCTGAGGAAAGCCGATAGAAAAAGGTTGGTGCACATGGAGTTCCTAAAGAAGCTCCTGCGTGGTTGCCTTGTCCTAGGTGGTAGTTGGGAAAGGGCGAGTGTAGTGGTAAGAGTCACAAGAGTGCGTGGGTAGAGAGGTAGATATAGGCAGGCATGGACATGCCAAGATAAGAATGTTATTCCAGTGCAGCAGTGGGCATTAAGTGGCCTTGATTATCAATGTGGGATGCAAGGCCAATTACATACCTACCCTCATCAACAATAAGGTATTACAGAGGTTTAGGTACACATCGACTACCTACCTAGGTAGGTAGGTATCCCCTGACAACCATGTGGCTCCAGGGGCCTGCACATGTCACTTCAAGGTCCCCCCGTAACCGTGTACCGAGCATGTCAAGTGAAGCAAACAATAGCTTCGGAGAATGGGGAAATGGGAAAATGGGGTATACAATGAAATGCTTCGAACGAATAGAGAAAACAGTGCACAGGCTTACTTGATCACCAATGGTAGGTACCCAGTTGGAGCCATTCCATACATATTGGAACATGGGCGTCTCAAGCTCATCCTCGAGGACAATGTCGCGTACGGGCCAACATGGTAAGAAACACATTTTGATCCTGGTCTCTCCGTCTGAAGCGTTCTTGACAGTGGAATAACAGGCAATTTGTGGGGGAGTGGTGCTTGCGGAAGCTTGATCCGAGGGATTAAGGTCGAGGTCGAAGTCGAGGTAGAGTCGATCGCGGATGTAGCCGGGTCGGGTCGGGTCGGCGTAGTACTTAATGCAGGTGAGCTATGTTGAGGAAAGTTTTGTGATGGGTATCAGGAAAAAGGAAGGTTGGTTGGACGAAAATGGCAAGAAGCTCCCAAGTTCTCATTGCTGTCAATTCCGTCTCCACGGAAGGTACCTAGGTTTTCCATGATCCAGGATAGCGGCACTGTAAACAAACCGCATTGACCCTCCTGTTGAATTCTGGGAACCACCTCTATGGAGCCCTATTAAACTGCTTTCCCATGAAAAACACAAATTGTCTGCTTAAATTTACTTTACAATGGCCTATGAGGGTTGTAGCCATAACTGCCGGAGGATACGTCTGGGTACACAGCACACCGATCGATCGATTCTCAAACGTATTCAGAGCAGCGAGACTTTCCCTTGAGCTATTTTTTTAGAGCTAGAAGGCCTCAATCCTGTTAATAGGTGAAGATGTCGCAGGACAGCTAATTGTGCCTAGTAGCTGACGGTACTATAGACATGCGCCAAAGATCACCGATTCCATCCTCAGCGCATCTAGAGGGGCCTACGAACACATCATGGGCTACGATGTTACGGCATCTACAAGCACGACGGGATTCATTTTCCTTTTCGTTCACTATTCTGATAATATCGCGAGACGGCTGACTGACCAGATGCGTGGGATTCTATCCCAAGTTTTCAATAGACGATACAGACCTAGTAAGTAATTTTAGTACGCGGAGTAGTCACGACTTCCATCTGATAGAGCGACAGACAATATTAAAAACAAATAGAGATCGTGCTGACACTCCTAAGTTCTGATATCACCGCCTAGGTAATGTTATAGTTCGTTAACTACTCAACTACCTAAGTACCTCAGATATTATTGTTATGATGTTACACTCGTAGAAAATTGGAACAATGAAACCAACATGTAGAAAAGTATATCCGGCGAAAGCGCTTAATTTCAAGGCCCCATATCGAATAACAGCAGTAATAAGAATCTATAGACATACTAGCAATCAAAGGAACTCAGTATTTATATCACTGCCTAGGTAGCTGTGTTGTGTGATATCGCACAGGGTTCTGTTCTACACGTGGATTGGTAACACAAGCTTAAAACAACACCAATTTCTTTACCTTTCTCGAGGAGAGACGACGTCTGAATAGCGTTACTTAATGATTGGCGCGTATTGAACTGTCACGCATGAGCCTTGGCATTGGTTTCAATCCCGGCGTCGTATTCGTATTTCGTGACGTTTCCGAACTCGAGGCCATATAAAACCCCGTCCTTCGGCTCTCCCTTTTCGCACTTGAACGCCTCTGCATATATTTAGAAAGTTTCTATTTGATTGTGCGATAGCAATGGATAGTACCGGTATTGTCAACTCAACCATGAGCGACGTTCTCAACGCGCCTCTACACCCATACTATCCTCTAGGAGTAGTGATACCCGGCTACGTCGCGAAAGTCCTCACGACACAGGAAATCCTCGCAATATTCACTTCAACATGCCTGGGCATCCTCGTCCCAACATGGCTCTACATCCGACACACGCGAAGTGACCTCTCTTCGAGCGAGGTCTTCACGGCATTGTGGTTCGTCCTCTGCGGCTCCATCCACCTCGGTTTAGAAGGTATATATCATCCGTCTCTCATTTAAAATTAGATTGCTATTACCGACTATCTACCCATCTACTAGTTTACTCATCACAAGACATCGCATCTCCCAAGCTAACAAGAGAAAACAAAGGTTACTTCGCATTTAACGCACACGACATCGCCAGCCACTCGACGATCCTAGCCCAGCTATGGAAGGAGTATTCGTTCTCGGACTCGCGGTACCTAACAGCAGACACGTTCGTAGTGTGCATGGAGACCATCACAGCCGTGTTCTGGGGCCCGCTGTCCTTCGCGTGCGCATGGTGCATCCTGGCCGATCACCCGCTGCGCCATCCGCTGCAGTCGATCATCAGTCTCGGGCAGCTGTACGGCGACGTGCTCTACTACGCGACCTGCACGTTCGATTACGTCAACTTGGGCATCGAGTACTCGCGGCCCGACCCGGCGTATTTCTGGGGTTACTACGTCTTCCTGAACGCGTTCTGGATCGTCATCCCTACTTGTCTTCTGGTTCATAGCACACGCGAGACGGGACGGGCTTTCACGGCGTTGAAGAAGGCTTCCCTGGCCAGGGGAGCCAAGTGAAGGTATCGATCGACTGTTTGCTAATGGGTTATATTTCTCTTTGCTCGATACACTAGAATACTACTATTCTCCGCTGATAAAACGTCTCATTTTGGCCATCTCGAGCCGCAAGCCCCGGACGTTCCACCATATGATCTAAATCAAACGCTGTAGACTAATACTCTATGACAACTACATATACGCATGGTCATGTTTCCAGAATAGCCCAGTCTATCTTAAGCTCCGAGCTTGTAAGGTTCACTTCGCGTTGCTCATTGTCGTTATGTGATGCTGCTAAGTCTGGGTCTGACAGTGAGCTTAGAACAGTAGACACTTCGCTGTAGCCATCAGTCAAGTTAGGAACTGAAGGCGTGGATCTGGATGGGGCGTGAAAGTGGCGCTTAACATTCTCCTTCCACACCGCAAATCCTCTGCGAATCACATCGAATAAAGGCGGTTCCTTGTATAACGTGGAATATCCAGGAGAGACAAAAGGTTTCCCTGCCACGTCTGGGTGGCGACAGATCTGAAAGAGACGATGCACCTTATGCGCCTGATCCCGCATCATCAGTATCATAGAGTTCATTCTTTGCATAGTTAGTGAACTGACTGGTATAAATAGGACACCTCGGACACCCCAGAGTTGGACTAGCTTCGGCAAAAAGGTATATGCCCTATCGCGGGGGTAGCGGTACCATATGTCGATATCAAATGGGCCGCTCCCAAAAACATCGGACGCACTGTTAAAGATTAAGAGTTAGAAATTACCGTTTATAGCAGAAATTTGACTCGTGAAGAGGGTGTTTCGGGAGCATGCATGAGCATATGGCGAATAAGGAGCAGAATCTTTGCCACATCGGTGAATAAAGACTCAGAAATACTAACTCAATAGGCCTGTACTACCAGCGTATTACAGGAACTTCATCGTCGTTGCTGCTGTCATTTGAAACTCCATCGTCTTTTTCTGCGTTGTGTGTATCTGCATTGCTGTGGTTATTCCCCTTGATTTCGGGACCGGAGGTTTCACAAATCTCATGGGAGTGCTCGAGACACCACACTTGAAAAACATTCTGATCCAAATCATAACCGTTTCTCGCTAAATGTATCTTCCTTCTCATCGCGTCGAGTGCCACTATTTCATCGAAGCTGTCGAGCTTGATAGGGAAGGTGACAATTTGTAACTTATTGTCATCTGGCAAAAGCTTGACGACACCGACATGTACCTCTTTCCATATGTATCTCCAACAGAAGCAGGCAGGCAGGATACGCCGAGGGCGTCTTGTTGGGGCGCTGGTCTCTTGAGAAAAAAAGGCCCTGGCTACTGTTGCGAGCTATTGTCGAATTAGTCGTCAGGGAGGCGTCTTATTCGAGCCGAGAAAATAGCTTACTTGTGCCGGGAGAGACATCCGTTGAAACCGATCCATAACGGCGGCACGATTTTCGAAATCTCCAGAACCAGATTGAGATCGGTGTTCCAGGAACTTTTCCCACAAAATGTTCCTAAGTAAAGGAAGCCATATTCGCAACTCTGGCATGGTGTCTCGTCTGTTTATCAAAAGTGGAATCCTATGTATGATGTGGTCGTGTTCTAAAAGATAGTAGTCATCATCATCGCTATCGTTTTCCTTGTCATTAAATATTATATTGAGTGGATCGTCCATGTCAACACCGTAGTTCCAAGGCTCCGCTGGGAATCGTTTCGAGTACCGTGGTATAGTTATTGGCGAGCTTATTTTTAACCAGTTTGAGATCATGTCTCCCACAAGCTGGTCAGCGAGATGCTCAGCCATCTCATGGTCGTGGTGGTTCGACATGGCGAAGGCAGCTCGATACCACTGAATTTCGCAATGGAGTATAGGGATATACCGGAAGCGAACTAGCAATGGGGACAATATAAGTAGAACATACGAGAACAAAGGAATGTGGTCTGTTCTATAACCCAAGACGGTAGCTGACTGGTAGGATAGCTCAAAATCTTGTTATATGACAGCGTTCCTGGGATCAAGTAGTGGAATGCACGGTTTGTTAGGTTGCGTATCATTCGAGCGAAGACGAAATGCTATACACCGAACAAGAGCAACCTTGCCAAGTAATTGTTTCCTACACTTCTCAACCCCCGCCTTCCCCTCTAGTTTGATGTATTGCCCCGGGAAGGCGATAGGCTCTGATCTGCTATGACCTACTCAACTCTTTTATTTCATTTCTGCACTTCATAAATTCCAAGTTGTTACCTGGGTACTTGAGGTTGACTCGACTGCGCTAGCATGATACCAAGCATAAAAGTGATGTGGATGTGGCGAGAATAAAATCAAAGGCTCACCGCAGCCATGTGAGTATGGCCTTCGCAATTTCACATGCTTATAACCTCCTATTGCACTTGTACCATAACTACCTGGAATAGAATGCATATGTTAACAGTAACACGTAGTCAAATGAATCTCAATTGCCGCCCAAGTGCGGGTTCAACGCCTACCAAACCACAGCCGTAGTAGCTTTCTATGCGAAATGATCCCCTAATTTATACACATGCCCAGCTGAGGAGAGATCATCTATTACCTAGGTACTTTGCATCCTCGACAGGTGGAGCAAACCGTTCATCGCCCGGCTTGAAACCATCGCGCCGGCGTCATATCGATGTCAAGCTCAATATCCTACACTATTATTGATTATTAAACATACAGCGGCTCGACGTCTGACGGCTCTGTTCAGCACAGAACAAATATCGAGTGTTACAAGCTTTCGTGTTCGTGGACTTGTGGCGTCGGGCTTGCAATAATAACCCTTTTTGTCACCTACTAGAGTTAGCTTGGAACACCATCGTACTGGAGACACGAGCATCTTACCGCCCAGGCGGCAGCAATCGAGCCAACGACACCACCTGATATCATCATTTGCCGGACTCCCCGCGTGCTCCTGAAAATCATACCACTCAACGTTCCGGCGATGATGGTATTCGCGGCGTCATGCTGGCCCCTGACATAGCCTATCAGGGAGTTGATGCAGTTGTATGTAATAGCGACAACACCAGCTGAGTTGCCGAGGAAGGGACCTCTCCTCGTGATTGAGTTGAGAACCGAGTTCAAGCGCAGCTTGGGTGGCTGACCGGCCGACTTCCGCAGACCTTCCTGAAGACCCCAGGCGCCACCTATTGATAAAGCGGTAAGATATGTGATACCAGTTCCGTAGCATAGATCGTCGCTAAAGCCACGCGATGGAATGGCAGTGTGCGCGCCGGGCAGGTCGGTCAGCGCTGAGTCTTCTAGACTTAGGTACTCGAGATTCTCCTTGTTTAGGCCGGCCAGAGGGTGCAGCTGGGAGGGATCGGAAAAGGCAGAGCTATTCAGGAAGGCATCGACGCCCTGGGCCTCGGACGGGTCGAAAGGCGTCGAATTGAATGTGTCGGTGCGAGTAGATGTGGAGGTGGAGGGCGCAGGAGAAGCAGGCTGTTGGGAAGACGACGAGGACTTGCGTCCTGTGAGTGCGTCCCAGATAGACATGGTTGAGTTAATAAAAGTAGTAAGATGGTACAAGTACACAAGAAGAGAAACGAAGATACGGGTGTCCGAGTCGGTCGAGCGGGCCAAACAAATGGGTTGTCGCGAAGTCGGCGGTTTGGAGTGGCCGCGGGAGCGTGTATGCGTATCGTCGCAA
The DNA here is from genome assembly GCA_025201785.1 of Xylaria longipes. Lineage (NCBI taxonomy): Eukaryota > Fungi > Ascomycota > Sordariomycetes > Xylariales > Xylariaceae > Xylaria > Xylaria longipes. Next base: position 129,096 of record MU619698.1, read on the forward strand.
TGCCTGAGTTTGAAGACGATGGAAGCTTGCGAATCGATAAAAAATGTTTCCATGCATCTGCACCTGCATGGATATGAAATCAGCGCCCTGCCAGGTGCTATTCTATGTGGCCCGTGCGAAATAGCCCCTGTCCTGTGCCATAGTTACTGCCCCGGTGCCGTAAGTGCGTACCCCATATTTCTTTATCCTTACCTAAACCCTTGAAAATCCCAGATGCCACCAAAACTGGCTCTTGGCACTTATAATAACTTCAATACTAACTAGATATAAGCAGGAGAAACAGGGTGTTGTTCAAGCAACTGGCACATCAGGGAATTGCCTAACGGGGTAAAACTCTCATTCATTCATTCTATAATTACTGCTTACGGGATATATATATGTCTACCTATATATTTGTCGAAACGTTTTCACTTATGGCTCATCTAGCACGAGAGAGGCGCTTAGTCTAATCTATTTCTCTCCCCGCAGTGACATACTGCAGCGGTCTCAAGAACTCGAATCCAACCAGCGATAGGAATAGGCCAAAACAGAATGGACGCCACAATGAGTCTGAGTGAACTTCCCGAAATTGGGAGCACATCCTTCAACCAAAAGGCAGCGGTTACTTGGCTAGAGCAGCAACCTGAACACATCCAATCCCCGTAAGTTTGGACATATCTGCATGTCATGTCTTATCATGCTCACAAACATAGGCTGGCTGGGCATGTTTTCGACGAGCTGCTTTCTAATGCTGCACAGCCGAAGCAGTTTTCCGGTAGCGCTTGCAGCAAGTTATGTGGATTTGTCGACAATTGCTCTAAGTCCGCTTCGCCTGCGCTGAAGAGCTTTGCGTTTGCTCAAGCGACCAGCATAAAGCTATTCAACTACTTTATTGAGTGGAACGAGCAAGATGCTCACAGGTCCATGCGCCTTGTCCTTGACTTTGTTGTCTCTTCTATCATGTGGAACCCCGATGCGGAAACTAGCAAGTCGATTAAGGATAGCATCTTAAACGACACAATCTCAGTCATCACACTGCAAGCTTCTAGGCCGTCAACAAAATCCTCCATGATTGCTATCGATCATTTCCTACAGAAGAAGGTTGTATATTTGAGTGAGGTTTTACGAGTCTATCAGCGCCTCCACGAAGGTGCATGCGAACAGGAGGCTCTGTGGGATTCTTTCATATCCCGCGTTTTCGCATGGATGGAGTTACAATATGTGTGGACTGTCGCTGGTAAGCTTCTGGTCACCATCTTGACGCAGCCGTGGTATCAAGGAGATAAGATTTCTAGGCATCATCCCAATACCTGGCACAAGTTCATTTTAACTGGCTTGAGCGCCAACCCCGAGCTTCTTGAACCAATCAAAGTTTATATTTTTATGCCTCTGTTCAAGACTGATCCAACTTCAACTTTAATGTATCTCAATGAGTTGACCTCACTCCAGAAACTCACAACCGGCAACAGTGAAACCTGGGATCTAAACGCCATGCTTTGGGTTTCTCTCCTCGAGGCGGGAAAGAAGACTGGTGTGGTGGGTGAACCGAACCATGGTGAGTAAATGCTGCTCGTAATCAATGGAATACGTTTTAACCATGAAGCAGGTTCAAAACACAACATGGGTATAGCCGACCAGCTTCCATCTCATATCCTGGAAGTCTTACTCTGTCACAGGTCCCATGAGGCACGTGCTTCTGGATTGTCCATCCTTGTCGCATCGCCATGGACTACAAAGCCGTATGCTTCAGAGACACTCGTCCTTCTACAGAAGTATCTTCCTTCTTTCCATGAAGATGTTGATCCCAAAATCAGATATGACGTGTTGGGTCACTCAAGGAATATGATCCGACGCCTCCATAACTCCACCGATACTCTACGTAAAGAATCTGTTCGTACGTCAAAGAAATTAGAGAAGAAGGCGCCGGGGGTTGAAGAGACGAATTCGACCCAGAAGAGTGAGAGTACAACTGAAACCGAAAGACAACGAATCGGCAAGGAAAATGGGGTCAAGTCCCTGACTGATACTCTACGTGAGCACGAAGAGTTTATCGGATGGTACAGCTGTTTTCTCAAAGGAGAGCTTGTGCCTAGCGCGTCATATCAACGCCATATAACAGCTCTGAGAGCCATGAACTATTTTCTAAAGTCAAGTCCGGTCCAAAACGATCAGACCTCTATCACAAGGCGGCCAGCAAACCTCTTGATCGACAATACATGGTTTCGATCCATCCTCGACCTCATCATGGATCCTTATGATGATGTAAGAGAGACCGCTACATCACTAATTATGCTCCTTCAACCCGGAGGGTCAATGTCCGGACCGCCCTCTCAGGTCAATGGTCTACCTTCTGCCCCCATTGAAGAACTACGGATGTTTTGTCGAAGGGCGAATGAGCTTGCTCTCAAGACTGCTCGCGCCGATCACTGTGATGGTGCTGCAAGATCCCAGCAGCTGTTATGTCGCTGGAGCTCTAATTTTGAAGAAGCAGCGGGAGTGCTAGAGGCTATATTTTCAGATCTTGAGCAGAAGCTCTGTGCGGCGGAAAAGGACTTAGCAGCAGCCGTGATTGAAGCACCGGTCCATGGCGATTTTGCATCTCTTGGGTACGCTAATTATGACTCTTTCGAACTGCGGGATGTGATGCTAAGTGGGGTTTTAGGTATATCTGGAGCTCATTTACTGGCATCCAGCTTGATCAACATTATCTTGAAACCCTCGATAAGTTCCAAGATCGGGCGATTTCGTGCTGCCAACGAGTTTGGCGGACGGTCCAACACATCCTATGCGACGATTCCCCTGAGGGTCATTTACCGGAAGAGCTACAACAGATAGAGGGACTCGACACGAAAGACCTGTTGAGCTATAGTTTTAGAGCTATACATGAATCAAGGCAAGGCAAAATGTAGTCATGAAATCGCTAGTGCTAATTTGCCATAGTAATCTACTACGTACCATCGCTCAAAATGCGCGCCATGACCGGGAACAGGGCTATCTTGCTCCTTCCCGGCAAAACTTTGAGGATATTGGAAGTTTAACTTTTGACGAGTTATCAAATCTGCGGCACAGAGGAGCATTTTCCACCGTTTCTCAAACTTTCACAGCTTGCTGTCAACTCGTACAGTGTATACCAGCCCATCAAAACAATAGCGTCGATCTGTTGAAACGGTGGTACGATGTGAGTCGTTTTCATCTCAAGGTCTGCATGGTATTACCGCTGACTCATATAGGGAGCACTAAACTGCATATACACCCAAGGTTCGACGACTCGGAGATCAGCCGGGATACCTGCCATCATCGTCGGCATACTAGCGTCTAAGACGGACAATCCCTCTTTCAACGAAGTTATTGTTAAATTACAAGAAATAGGACGACAGCCAGCTTTTGTATCTGAGACGGACGGATCTAATCTCGCACAAGTGCACGCTCTTAATTGCTTAAAAGACATTTTCAAGACATCTTTCTTGAGTCACCGAGCCGAACCTTACTTGACAGACTGCTTGCAATTAGCTGCGTCAAGTCTCCAGTCGGAAGTGTAAGCTATAAAATTCCCTGTTCGAAGGAACACCGCTAACTACAATAGATGGGCAATTCGTAACTGCGGTCTCCTGCTTTTGCGAAGCCTGATAGACAATCTCTTCGGTACGAACGAGAACAAACTAGCGATGGAGGCTGGGTGGGACGGTCGAACCGTTAGGATTTCGTACCACAAATTTGAGGCACTCCCTTCGCTTCTCGTCAATCTTTTGGAATTGGGCAAAAAGTCGTCTGGCATTACCATGGGCACGCAGACGGCTGAAGCAGTATTTCCAGCACTTGACATCATTCGTCGTGCTGGACCGCCAGAAGGATATCGTCAAAAGCTATATGATATCATTTCCTGGTACTTGGGCAGTCATATATGGCATGTGAGAGAGATCGCGGCAAGGACTTTATGCTCGTTGCTTTTAACATCTACTTGGCTTCAATCAATCGAGGGGCTTATTTCTGGCACAGGCGAAAGCTCTAATAAGCTACATGGGGCACTTCTTACCGTTAGGTTTCTGCTCGAAAGGCTCCTTCAAGTCATGCCCGATGAGCTTTCCGGTAGGTCTCGATCATGCATACTACCCCTGCGTTCTCAGCATGCTAACTCTGTGTAGAGAAAAACATCAATGCCCTCTACGAGATTTTGGGCGGTTTATCGGCTTCAAACAATTGTCTACACACATGCACGGAAGCTCAAGCCGTATACATCGACATTCTCAACTTTATAGAAAAGACGGTTCAGGTGCAGCCGAATTGTTTGCTCGGGGTTACTGAAATAATCAGAGCACCGCAGGGGTCTAGCCAGGCACCTCTCGCACTGTTAAATATCAGAACGGGCGAAACACTTGTGCAGCAGACCTTGAGAAGAAAGAGCGGGGAAGCAAATGATAAGTTAGATCAAGAGCTGAAGAATGCTCTGACGACTGACATCAATGTTGCATGTGGAATACTTGAGGCCATATCATGCCATGACTTGCCGCAGACGGACGAGGCCTTATCTCATCTCGCAATTACATACCTACATGTATGTTTTGCCACCAAAGCGCCGGAGCCAAGAACAGCGGCCTTGGAAGGTCTCGCGGCTCTGGTAGACACACTATTAAGATCTGCGTCTCGGGATAGTGCGTTGAGTGCTGTTCCACCTGAGGAGACGTTGCATTCTCTATGGTTAGACCTACACGAGAAACCTATCAATGCGAGCCTTTTAGACGCTATCATACGCGTCAGCGGCCCGCTCATGGCAATCTCCCTCGCTCGGGCGCGGGGGCAAGTTGACGAGAGCCTTGCGCGACGGCTAAGCAGCTGGGGCGCTATGATGTGTGATGCTGGGGTGGCAGACCGAGTAAGCCTAACTGAGCTCCTTTTTTTAATGGGAGAAACATAGAAGCTAACTAAGCAGCAGACGTTCGACACTCGTATAGCTGCCGTAGAAGCTATCAATTCCCTAGCGGCAATCGTTGGGCTTCCTACTGATAGTTCGGGTAACAATAGCAACTCCCAAATCTCCAATGCTCACTTGACTTGGCTTCTTGCACTCTACGATGCGCTCACGGATGATGATGTGGAAGTCCGGGAAGCCGCTGCTGAAGCCGCGAGCTCCATCTTGGGTTTGGCACTCGTGCCAGTTGAGGCCGGCGCTCGACTTTTGCGCTGGCTTACCGCGCGCTTCGGGCGTGAGCCTGATTTCCTAATGCATGTTGTAGGGCGTATGATTGGACATAACTTCGGTTCTTATTCCTTTGTCACCACGGGCGCTACGGAAAGGGACTCAGCCGAGGCAGATGGTTCAGACTGGGTCCCGGCGAAATCTCAGCTGGCAGAGGCTATGCGCTTCGATGACTCGCTATTTGTCATCGAGGAACATAACCAGTATATCGACGAGGTGCGCGAGGCGAAGCGGTGGACGGATGTGTTCCTATCCTCGGATTCGTCCACGGCCAAGGATGCCCGGGCTAACGCAAATCAAGCCCTCGCGAATTGGACACTCGCGGGTCTGCGCGCACTAACTGAAATTGCTCAATCCGAGTCCGCCGTGGCTGGCGACGGGCCCCTGGGATGGACGTCAAAACCTCAGGTATTCGCGATCTGTGCACGTATCTTGATTTGCGCCTCCGCGCTTGCGGGATTGAAAAACACTCGGAGTCAATCACATAGCCAAGGGGAAGAGAATAAAGAGGAGGAAGCGAGCATTTATACGGACGTATCAGAGGAACTGAACCGGTTCTGGAAGCTAGGTCGTGATGACGGAGCAAAAATCCATGGATTGTTGCTAAGAATGTGTGGGATAGAGGTATAGGACGACTTATAATGACAATGATTTTTCGTTGCCTTCGCATGCTCGTGTGATACACTCGGATCACAACCTAGACATTTGGAACTGACAAGACACTTGTAATATTATACCACTAGCAAGTAGGAGCTTAATGTTTTACTTCAGATATTTGTGCTTAGACAACAATAGTAGCAATAATATAGGGCCTGGGTTTCTCGTTTGTCCTCCATTTGTGTTGAACCGTGACATCTGATAATGCACCCCGGATGATGCGGGGTTTTGGCGGGCTCAGGTACGAGGTACGTACCTATCTACCATCCCCAGTTCTCTGCAGGGGTATGGACAGGGGCCGCGAGTCCCTGAAACCCAGCAATCTGGCACTAAAGTACGAGCTGTGACGCCGCCCGAGGTTCAATTCGACCTTCTTTCCCCAAGGGTCCTCAAGTGCTCACCGTCGTCGCTCTTTTGACAAATTTCGAGGAATGAGGCATACTTGCCTTGGAATCGATTCTCTTCCATGAATGAGCTAGAGACACACGGCTCTTACCATTGGACATGCACGGCCACCATGTCGCCCATTTCTCGACGATCTTCCTTGTCGCAGCCAATTTGCTCTTACCTGTCGCCATCTTGATCTTTGCTACCGGCTTCTTCCCCTATAAACCCTTCTTGCCTGGCCTCGCCCGCCATGAAAATCTAGATTATGGGTCGCCTCCCGATGCGCCGTTTGATAAGCTAATTTTCATGGTCGTCGATGCTTTGCGCAGGTAGGTAGCCCACTCTCTCATTGTAAATACAGCCACGTTGACTTACTACGCGATCCTTAGTGACTTTGTGTATCTCGATGGTTCTGGCTTCGAATATACCCGGAGGTTAGTTAGTCACTTCGACACAGCCATGCTAGCTCACTTCACTGCTGATACCTGTGAAGCTTGATCAACAATGGCGTTGCTATCCCATTCACTGCTCATGCGACATCCCCCACCATTACCATGCCGCGCATCAAGGCCATGACAACCGGTACGACGCCCTCGTTTCTCGACGCCATCCTAAGCTTCGATGAGGCCGACACTTCCTCGACCCTAGCATCTCAGGATACGTGGCTCGCTCAGATGAAAGCCAAGGACACCGGAAAACTGGTCATGTATGGTGATGACACCTGGCTGAAACTCTTCCCCGCCACTTTCGACCGAGCAGACGGGACTACGAGCTTCTTCGTTTCCGACTTTACCGAGGTTGATAACAATGTAACGAGACACATTGCCGATGAGATGGTGAATGAGGACTGGAACACCATGGTCCTCCATTACCTTGGGCTGGACCACATCGGCCATAAGACGGGACCACGAGGCCCCAATATGATCCCGAAGCAGCGTGAGATGGATGCCATAGTTCGTCAGATATACGGAGCCATGGAGGCTAATGAGCATTTGCGGTCCACCCTGCTCGTCTTATGCGGAGATCATGGCATGAATGATGCCGGCAACCACGGGGCTTCTTCTCCTGGAGAGACTGCGACCGCTTTAGTGTTCGTGTCTCCGAAGCTGAAAACGATCTCTGGATATACAAAGGCTCCAGCCAAGTTTACCGAAGATTTCCAATACTATTCCACTGTCGAGCAATCTGATTTGGCGCCGACGCTTGCTGCGCTTCTCGGCTTTCCCGTTCCTAAAAACAGCCTGGGGACCTTCATCCCGGACTTCCTGCCCCTTTGGCCTGAGTGTAAGTTGACAAGAAACCCGTAGATTGCGTTGACTAACCCCGTTTGCTAGCTCGCGATAAATTACAGATTCTTATACGTAATGCCAGACAGATTCTCGCCATTGTCACTGCTACGTTAGGCGGTTCATTTTCTGAGGGTGTAGCAAGTGAGCAGGAATGTCTTCACCCAAGTTCCTCGGCTGTCGAGTTAGTTTGTGAGTGGCGTAGAATCAGCGATGTTGCTGAACAGTTAGCAACCGATAGTGCTCAGCATCAAGATTGGCTCTTGGACATATCAAGAGTGGGTTTTCCTTTGCCTTTCCTAGCAGCTACCTTTTGGAGTCCTTACTTACGCATTCCACAAAATAGTGGCTTTCTAAAGCACAAACGCTGATGAGCGGCATGGCTAGCAACTACGACATTGATAAGCTGATTTTGGGTGGAACTATTACAGCTGCTGCTACGTTTGCAGCCGGAGTAGCTACAGCCATGTCGGCCAAAACGACCATGCGCAATTTCCTACCCTTTGCCTTAATCACCCTGCTTTATGGCGTGATGATGTTCGCCAGTAGCTATGTCGAAGAAGAGCAACATTTCTGGTATTGGTCAACGACTATATGGCTGTTCTACCTCGTCGTTAAAAGGTGATACTACTCAAACCCATTCGTGCAGAGTGTTAGCTCCTGACATTGTAGCAGAACACCGAGACCAACTAGAAAATTCTTCATGACGCTCTTTGGGCTTGGTGCGATAAGGCTGACACGCAGTTGGAATCAAACTGGCCAGAAGTTTGCTGGCGAGCCTGATATTGTCACCACGTTCCTGTTACCTAACCCAGCACTTCTTTGGGCTCTGGTATGGGCCGCATATTTCTTGGTCAGCCGGGAGCTCCTGAACGATCTGGATGGTATTCCAACAGTAATCTCAGGTTCGATCGTTGCTGGAGTAGTAACATCAGCCGTATCCTTCAAACTCACATTCACAAGACAAGATGCTCCTGAGCTAGTTGTTGGGCTAGCGAGGATATTGGCCGACTTCTTCGACGGGCCATCTCTCGTGACCCAAGCTCGCGCCGTGTTCATGGGCATTGGGCTTACGGCCATCTATCCGCTATACTTGCTATGCTTCCAGCCGACCAAATCATCGAGAAAACAGGGTAAGCACCATAAAATCGTCTAGAGTTCTATATCACACTAACATTGCCATAGCCGTTCGTGCGCTGCATCATTTATACACACTTTTCGCGCTAAACCAGTCGCGAGCGACCAACGCACCTCTATTCTTGTTGTTTCGAGGCATGTATTACGTCCTGAACGAGCTTAATCTCGATCCCATCGAAGTGACCACCACATCATTGCTCCTACAGTTCGCCTCATTCTTCGCGATGGGCGGCTCGAATGCTTTCACCGGCATTGACTTATCTAGTGCCTACAATGGCATTAGCGACTTCAACGTCTTCACCGTAGGCGCACTAACGTTCGTCAGCAACTGGGCTGGTCCCGTGTGGTGGATGTCGGCGTCAAACCTTTTGCTACTATCGAGCAGGGCGAAAGCTACTAGCAGCGAAACGAGTAGAGACGTCTTCACACAGCACGCGTCGCTCTTGACGTTGTTCGTAGCGGCCAGCTTGGGGTCTGTGATGGCCGCTTGCACGGCGCTGAGGACTCACTTGTTCATCTGGACTGTTTTCTCGCCGAAATATCTTTATAGCATGGCTTGGAGTTTGGGGCAGCATCTTGTTATCAACATGGGTTTGGGGGGCTTGCTGTATTGGCTGGGGCGAGCGTGATACCAAATAAAATTAATGTTTCTTTGCGCAAATAAAAATTCAAATCCTAACACTTTTGTACGACAACCTTTTCAACGCGTCATGTACTTAACCGGACTCTCCACGGAGAACAGAAATTCCCATATAGATGGGGGACAAGTCTGGGGGCCATCAGTAGGAAATCCGAAAGAAGAAGACTCGGAGCCGATGCGGGTATTTCTGGTGTCTTACGCCCGGAATGCGATAGGTTTTCTATATACGAGGGAGGCATGTCGGGTGAGGGCCTCAATACAGATAGATAACCACAGTGTTAATCTTGCTATCTAACTGAAGCTTTGTATTTAAAATCATTTCTCCCATTTCTTATTTTTCAATGTTGGGGTCAACAATCCGGTGTTTGAGAGCAAATACCTAGGTACCTACTCTGTACCTGTAAACAATTTCGGGAAGAGGTTACCTACCTAAGTAAGACCCACTATAGCTCTATGCGAGCTGCTGATTAGTCGCGGAGCTGAGAATCGATCGTAGCGTGGACTTCAGCCTTGTGGCCTTAGGTACCCACAGAACTACTAGGAGGGAGTTATGACGGCATTGTAGTGCTAAATCGCACTAAAAATGTTCATAAGACCTTTGGTTCTGTTTTGGTCAGCCGATGTCTGACTGGAATTCCCCTGGGTCAGGAATATTTATGTCTCGGTCTTAGACATCTATTCTACCTATCATATCATGTCCCTAGAAATGCGTGTGCGGCGGGACGTTACACATATCTCAGATGATCGTATTCGGGTGGCGACAAGGATATTTCTAGTCTTACTATGTACTGAGGTAGTTATTAGAGACGCGTTCCCAAACGCGGTTCGGAACTGGAGTCCCCTAACCCCGATAAACCCACGCACGGTCCTACAGCCTATGCTCTGTAATTGACCTTATTACAATCTACCTATCCAGCAGAACATGCATAGTAATACTATTACTTGGAGCAATGTGACTAGTTGCGTCGCTAGGAACATCAGAATCGGGACATTTGGGGGAGCTAGAGTAACACATCATGTCAAAAACGGCTGTATGTACAACTTTATTAATTGTCTGTCGCATTCGTTATAAGACATAGGGAATGTCATGGATTTGCGGACTTGCGCTAGGTATAATCTGCCTTGCAGCATGACATGACGGGTTAAAGCGTAATGACTTGCATGTCGAGCTTTGGCCCCTTTGAACCCCAAAATTAAGAAGATAAAATGACACGGGTCGCAATCGCACAGGATCCCAGCACATGGCCATACCCACCCTAGCTGATTGGTCGCCCTAGCTAATAACAATGCTAGCCTGGTAATGAGATCCTCGAGATGGTTCGTCCTGGTCGTTTGTGGTGCTATACAAGGTTCACACTGATGGCCAAATCAGTCGACAACATTTGATTTCCCTCTTGTCCTGCGCTCTTTCAGTGTCACCTTGGTCAGGCTGACATTGACAAGGGGGCACACCAACACCACCTAGTGTGCATCCCGTCCATCCTTTTTGCGAATCTGTCAACAACAACAACAACAACACACTCCTAGCCTTTGTTCCTGAAGTCTTTCTTCCTCTTCTTACAGTACCCATTTTCTCTTCTATCGCATCGACCATTTAACGCGCGTCCACCATGCCAGCCGTACCCCGACTCTGACGATAACTGCCCTGCCGATTGCGAAATAGTCCCACAGTTCGTCCCTATCGAGTATCTATCTACCTACCTACCTAATATCCCTGTCGTCGTTATCTTGCGCCCGCGCGCGACTCCCAAGCCTGTGTCCCGCTGCGCATCGCAAACCCCGACTCGCATGCGAATGGACGCATCGTCCCTAGGGAACCATGTGGCGGCGCACATCCTTGCTGCTGGTACTGGTCCGACTATGGTTTGCCCTGTCGCCGAGCTATCTGCATCCCGATGAGAATTTCCAAGGCCCGGAGGTCATCGCTGGTATGTGCAACCAACCCAAGCCTACGTACTCGCCTTAGCCCCTACGTCGTGGTTGGGGCAATCGTGTCACCAGTGCGCATCTTACTATACGGTAGTCTTGACTAACACGGCGGTGCGCGCAACATTTATAGGCCAGATCTTCAAGTACCCCGTCCGACTGACTTGGGAGTTTACGAGTGACCACCCTATCCGAAGCGTCTTCCCGCTATGGCCGGTCTACGGGCTGCCCATGCTTCTCTTGCGGTGGCTGTGGATCGGTAACGGCAACGATGGCGAGATACCTCCGATCGCTGTATTCTGGACGCTGCGCGTGCTGATGTTCATCACCAGCTTCGTGCTGGAAGACTGGGCGATACACGAGCTCGTACCGCGGCGGCATCGTCCGGTCGCCGCCTTGTTGGTCGCCTCGTCCTATGTTACTTGGACCTTCCAAACACACACCTTTTCCAACTCGATCGAGACACTTGTTGTCTTATGGAGCTTGGTTCTGATTGAGCGCATTCTGGACAATTCTGTGAGTACTCAGCTCTGGCTTGATTAAACCGTTTATCAGCCGATGCTAAACATTCTCACAGCAATCATCTTCTATATTGGCGTCGACTGTGCTTGGCATTGTGTGCGTCTTCGGCTTCTTTAATAGGATTACGTTCCCTGCCTTTCTACTAATACCTGGGTTTCGCTTGATACCCCATTTTATTAATAAGTAAGAACCCATGGGCTATGGAACTTGATGGTGCGCAATTCTAACTGCAGGCTTGGTTCTAGACCCTTGTCACTTGTCGTGATGACAATTTCGGCTTTGTTTACGACTTTCGTTGCCATTTCGCTTGATACCTCGTTCTACACACCATATTCGATATCATGGCTGGATCTCTATCGGAACCCTATAATCACGCCGTGGAATAATTTGCGATACAATATCTCGCCTTCTAATTTAGCGCAGCACGGTCTTCATCCTTGGTACCAGCATTTGCTCATCAACCTACCTTTACTAATCGGACCAGCTGTTGGACTTCTCTTCACACAGCCGCATCTGACTTCGCGGTTCTATTCCGCCATATCCGGAGTATTAGTGCTCTCGATATTTCAGCACCAGGAAGCTCGATTTTTGCTTCCAACGATACCTCTGTTGCTGTCATCGGTGCAGCTGCCGAAAAATGGCAAATATTTGAAAATATGGATTAGCGCTTGGATCGCTTTTAATGCAGTTTTGGGACTTCTAATGGGAGTATATCATCAAGGCGGGATAGTACCTGCTCAGGTCTTTTTAAGCAAGCAGCCAGACGCGACAGAGGCGATCTGGTGGAAAACATACATGCCTCCGATCTGGCTATTGAATGGGAAGAACGAGGTTCTTACTACTAGGGACGTAGCGGGTATGACGGGTGAGACGTTGCTGGAAGAGCTAGAGCGCATAGCGACGTGCGACACGCCGGCTGACCGGCGCAGTCGCGAATACCTCAAAGAGAAAAGCGGCACGTATCTGATCGCGCCGTACTCGACGACGTGGTTAGACCCCTATCTGGAAAACAAGGGATTGGATGGGCTGCGGTTTAGGGAGGTTTGGAGGCACAGGAAACACCTGAACCTGGATGATCTGGATTGGGCCGAGGACGGAGTTTGGAATACCCTAAAGAGAGTCATTGGAAGACGGGGACTTGTGGCTTGGAGAGTGACCAAAAGCTGCGGTCGATCCCGATAGGAAAAAAGTAATAAAAAGACAAAGTTCGATCTTGAAATTATCTACGAATCTATTTAAAGATTCGTGATATGTATTAGATAGCTCATTGGGACCTAACAGCTTCGGCAGGGCAAACCCGAAGCTATTTGGAGCTTTTGTCTGCTGCATATTGTACAGTATAAAATGCTCCACATCTCTCCATGGGAATCTTCCCTATCGATGTCATTCCAAACAAATTGATTGGCCCATATGTAAGTAAGCATGCCGTTGATCCCTGTCGCTCACTAGTGCAGGAAAATGGATTAGCCGACACTGACTGACATCTTTCGATTGAAGCTCTCTCGACACTAACTTAGCTCGACGATTGGATTGAGTGGACGACGAAAGCACTCTGTGTCGCGCGAAACGTACTACCGGACGACCATCTCATACTGCGATACCTCGACTTGTGCCCAAAAAGGCCTCTTCTGTTCAATCTTACCGACCGAGGATCACGCATTAAGGGAAGCAAGCGGGTGAGAGTCACGATGGGCGGGTTGAACCTCGAAGTGTTTAAGGTGAGTCTCAATCCAATCAATTCGAACCAACCACCTATCCTTCCCCTCCCCTGGCCTTACCCTACCTTTCACCTACCATTGCCCGCTTCTCGCAGTTCAGTCTACTTACCTACTGGAATAGTTCGGCATGTACGTCATGTTCCCGATCGGCATCATGTTCTACTTCGGCACGAACCTGGACGAGCGGTTCGCGGTGCCCGAATTCTGGCCCAAGCCCGAGCAGGCCAACCGCGTGCCCATTGACAAGGACGAGATCCACGCAGAGCTCCAGCGCCTGCGCACCCGAAGGATGTACCTGCGCGACCGTAGACTCGAGGCCGAGGCCGCGTCGCGAGGTAGGGAAGATGTTGGTGGGAATGCTGGGGGCAATGAGGAGGGGAGGTCCGGCTGAGGGGGTTGCTTATGTATCGGATGGTGGAAGCAAAAGGGCATGCTGCGAGATCCGAAATATGTGAGCACATGCGCTACTCCGAAACGAAACGAGGATGCTGGGTGACATGGCATTCGGGAACCCTCGAGACGACGACCGAGCGAACTGTACCAATACTTGCGACTTCGAATTTGGGCGTTTGGGGCACGATGAACATGGAATAAGGTCCGGCAAAAGTCTGCAGAATAAAAGGGACCTTGTTATACTCCTATCCTGTTGCGGCAAGAGGCCATGAAACCCGAAAGTGAATTGTAGCATGGGTGGAATTGTATATATTTAGTACAAGGGTTATATCTATGTCTATGTCTGAACAATGTACAAATCTACATGATGTACAATACTCTACAACCGCCACGCTGTCTATCTATACTCCTCATGAATCAAGTGCCTCTTCGACGGCACTCCAAGCTTCCTCTGAGACGCCTCCTCGATCCGCATTGATGTACACGGCCTGCACGTCCGGGTACTCCTGGACTGCGGAGAGGAGCTTCGCCAGCGTGCTGACCTCCTCGGCATCGTCGACCTTGGCCTTGTCGGACGTGCACGACCAGAGGATGTCCGAGCTCAGGATATTCAGGCCCAGAGTCTTGGCCAGGTCCTGCGCGACCTGGTGCGTCATGTTCGGCTGGGTCCACAGCACGACATTCCCCTCGTCGTCCTTCTCCACGTCCTCGGCGCCGGCGTCCAGGGCCTGCATCATGACCTCGTCGAAATCCGCCGTTTCGTTCCTGGCGTCGCTAACGTTGGCTTCGTCGGGGTCGTTGTCGTTCTGGCGACCGAGCACGATGCGTCCCTGTCTCGTAAACAGGAAGGCCGTCGGCGTCACCGTGCCGCCGTGCTTCTTGACCAGGGCCCGCAGCTCCTTGAGAGCCCGCTGCTTGTTGTCCGTCTCGATGTCGATCACCATGGCCACCGAGGGCGCTAACATCACCTCGAGCGTCGCCGCCTCCAGGCTCGCGCCCGTCTCCGACTTGCCTTGGCCGCGCGCGATGGCCAGGTCGATGTTGGCCTTGGGCATGCCCGCTGTTTTGATTTTCGTTTGTTAGACCCGTGTTGTCTTTGTGCTCTTTTGTGGCCGTTTCGAGGTGGTACCTTTCTTAGCTGTTGTTATCACCGATGCGAGCTGGGAATTCAAGTTCGGATCTGCGCCGTACACTGGAGACGTAGCGTCGAGTTAGTGGAAGACATGTCTCCTATCCGGCGAGGAAAATGGCGCCGCACTTTTCGATAACATAGTCATCATCTTCGCGAAGCTGCTCCGCTGCGCGGTCTTCTTCTTGTCGGTGGCGGCCTTCTCATGCTTGATCTTGGACCATTTATTGTGGCCGCTGGAGAGGATCGCGCTCGCGGTGAAGGAGCGCCGGCACTGGGCGCATATCGTAGACCGTATCGCATTCGAAATGGGTATCCGAGTCGACAACGACGATATGGAGAAAAGCAAAGACATGATGGTAAGAGACAAGATGAAGCTCGCCTTCAAAGAGCTTTCGCTACAGCCAAAAAATCCACTATCCCAAGCGCCGGGAAGCTCAATTAATTCCACCTCGAGATCTAAGGTTACTTTCGGCATTGTTGCGGCCTAGACGATTCTAGGTTAAGCTCACAAAATGATAAGAATAGTGGGCCAACCTCATTGGCATCTCGCGCACTGATTGGCTGGTAGCTCTCCCGCAGCTGTCGATATTTCAGGGGTATTATTATAGGCCATGTGCATTGAATGATACATGGATGCATGGTTCTAACTATCAGTTGAGAATTCCTCACACGACATCTCCAAACGACTGTTGACTCTCAGCCTCACGTGGCCAACTAGACGCCCTTTCTTTCTTTCAGCATTAATGATGTACATGCGATCCCGTTAATGTTGTTTCGGCGTTGCTAGATGCGTTCGTGACACCAAATGTCGTCACCGAACTCGCCTCGAGCCTCGCAAGGCACGGCCTCAGCCCAGGCTGCGCCAGCACCAGCTCCCACACGAGCGGCCTCTACGAACCCAGAACTCCAACTTGCCACGCTGCAATCTCTGCCTGCAGAGCAACAGGATCTATATCTATTGAACTTCGTCGCCTCCTTAAGCAAACATGTCCTCGCCCTCGACGCCGACGACTGCACTGCCCAGCAGTTCTACCTCAAAAAGGAGGTCTTTCAGATCATCAACCTGCAGACGCCGTCCCCAGGTCGGGTTATAAGGAACAATTTGGGCAAGATTCTGGCGCACATTTTTGGCACGGGCGACAGAAAGCTTCTCTTTGAGACGGTGAACGAGCTATCTACCCTCGTCTCGAGTGGAAAGTCCAAGACCGACTCCGATGTTCGCACGAGACATGCTGCCGTAACTTGCTTGGGCGACGTATATGCCGCGGCTGGCGACAGCGCCATCAACCTGCACGTTCTCGCCTGCGGAAGCTTGATTAAATTAGCCAAGTCCTCGCAGGCCCATGCTGGGTTGCGTGCTGCTACGTTCACCGCACTCGGCAAGATCGCGGGCATGATCCAGAGCAGCATTGAAGAGACCACAGCCAGAGATATCTGGAAACAAGCACGGAATGCGGCCACCAGCGACAAGGGATCGCTTACCATCGTCTCCGCCTGCCGCTGTTTGAAATTTCTAATCAGAAGTACCCCGTATTTTGACAATTCGGGCGATTTTGATAGCTTGAAATCAACTATTTTTAAGACAATTGACTCGAGTTCGTCCCAAGTCCGGCATGCGGCAGCCGACTGTCTGGCGGAAGCCATGGTTAAAAGCCACTCCGAACAGGCCAGTGCCAGTGCAGCCCTAAAATCGAAGAAGTCTAAAAGGGCGAGTACTTTTAAAAGAGGCTCCATAGCCCCCGGCGCTGGGCTAGACGAGGATGACGACATCCCATCACGGCCCGGTAGCCCAGCCCCTGGAAGTGGGAAGAAAAGCCAAGAACTGGTGCTTTCATTACACGGTATTCTGAAAACGTTGTCTACTCAGTACATACGCATGTCCACTACCAACAGGGCCAGGGCAGCTATTGGGGTGTGCTATGGCAGAATTGTCAAACGTCTTGGAGAGAAATTCATCGAGACAAATTACACAAGAATTGTTGAACACTTGACAGTCGATATTCTGGGCAACCAAAACATAAACAATAATCGGTACAGGCTACTCATCTCTCGTCGTATCGTAGACACGATACTTCAGGACGTAATCGGACGCAGGATCCTCGGGGAATCCGGTCAAATGGCGGTCGCAAAGTCGATCATCAACGAAATATTCAAAAACTATCCCGAGGTTATTAAAGAGCGGCCCGAGCCAAACAAATACACACTCATCGCTTCTCTAGGCGCTGTCGCGTCACTTATTGACTCACTTGGCTCTGCTACAAACGGTTTCGCAGAAAGTTGCCGGGATTCCCTTTTACAAATACTGCAGCATCCTAGCTATACCGTACAGGTTTATGCCTCACATTGTATGAAGACATTGGCTCTTGCGTGTCCTCAGCAGCTTCTTCCATGTCTGTCTGTCTCCATGAATAGTCTCTCCAGAGAACTTTCTCTGCTTACCGGTGGACGAAACTCTCCCAGAAGATGTGTTGGGTTTGCCCACGGGCTTGCAGCTGCTCTCAGTGCCAGCCCGGCACGTCCGTTATATGGATCACTAGATATCAACAATCGCGTTTACTCCATGGCCACGAACCTGCTCAAGTCGAGTGGCCAGTCTGAACTCCGCGTTTCAAGTACACAAGTCCAAGTTGCATGGATCTTGCTGGGCGGCTTAATGTCACTTGGTCCAAACTTCGTCAAAATCCATCTCTCCCAGCTACTAGTCCTTTGGAAGAATGCACTTCCCAAACCGCTTGCGAAAGACAATTTTACCCACCGTAGCATTCTTGAAGTCTCTTTCCTTACCCACGTCAAAGAATGTGCCTTGAGCTGTATTCTCTCATTCCTCCAATTCAATAGCCGGCTGTTGACCGTTGACGTCTCTAAGCGTATAGCAACAATGCTTCAAGGGACCATGGCCTTTCTTAAAATGCTCCCCTCAAAGAAGACTACCGAAGATATCTCGCAGAGATTAACACCAGCTTTGCAGTTACAAGACCTAGACATGATGGCTCAGAGACGAGTCCTTCAATGCTACGTCAAACTCGTAAACCAGAGCCCACCAGGTGGAAGCGAAGCCTTACTACAATCGAATCTCCTCACCTTTGCCGTATCCCTTTTTGCTGACCCTGAGAACTATGGTGGAAACAACCTAAGTGCGTCAATTGCTAATGCGGCTGGCACCTTCGAGACCGTCTGGGAAGTTGGCGATAACTCTGGCTTCGGCGTTAACGGGCTAATACGCGGGTTCAAATCAAAAAAACTTCCAGGTGAAAAAGACGAGCCTTCTGATGAGCTATCGGTAGACGAGACGGACCCGGATCACATCATTGACACACTTCTTTTATCACCAATCTGCTCATCCCTTGAATACGACGCTGCTGCTCTATATGCTGGCGACTTAGATGCCTCTTCGGAGCTCCCAGACCCTCCAGCCACCGAAGTTGTCAACATGGCAATCCGATTGTTTGCCTTCGTTTTCCCTTTAACGCCTGCTAAAGTCCAGGAGAGCGTTCTAGAGCAAATAGCTACATATACATCAGCTGGATCTTTACAGCGCGATCCAGGAAGAAAGGCAGCTATGACCGTCAATATCGCTAGTGCTTTACTGTCAACGTTGAAGGTGGCGGTTAAGGAAACGCAGTCATCTTCAGGAGATGTCACCAGTCCGGCCGTCGAGAAACTACTCCAAGAAATGATTAGGGAGTTTGTCGTGAATCCCGACCAGTACATTCGAAATCTTGGCTATGGCGCTATCGCCCGATTATGCAATGCTTCGGGTAACGGCTTTACGAATCATGAGGTAAAGTACCTGGTCGACATGATCGTGGGTAACAGGGAGCCGAGCGCACGTGCTGGTTGCTCCATGGCATTGGGGTGTATCCAGGCTAAAGTAGGAGGCATGGGAGCTGGATATCATTTAAAGACTATTACGGGGATATTGATGTCTCTGTGCAACGATCCACACCCAACAGTCCATTTCTGGGCTTTGGAAGCACTAGGTCTGGCGGCAGACGCAGCCGGCCTAGGTTTCGGTCCTTATGTATCCGGGACACTCGGGATGCTAGCCCAATTATACCTCTCTGAATCACATCACACAGAGGTAGCATCCCCTATATCTATGAGTCTCGAGATGGAACTATCTACCGTCACGGCTATTACCCGCTGCGTTGACTCTCTGATCAATGTGGTGGGACCAGACTTGCAAGATTCTACGAAGTCTCGTGAGCTCATCCTTACTTTAGTAGGACAATGCCAGAATGAAGAGGATATACTTACCCAGAAGGCTTGCCTCGGATGTCTAGAGCATCTCTCCTTATATGCTCCGGGTCACATGGTTTTTGCGGATTATGTCAAGCTGCTCCAGAAATACCTCAATTCGGAATTTCCCGATCTCCGTGATGTTGCAGTTGACGGGCTATACAACCTTATGAAACGGGATCCCTACGACGTACTTCTTGCCGCAAACCCAGGCTTTGAGGATCAACTCTGGCTTGCACTAGACATGGTGCCCGATCATGATGGCATCCGAAACCTTATCCGCAATTGGCTTCATCAAACTTCGCTGAGAGATACGGGTGCTTGGTTAATACGCTGCCAAAATGTGCTCAAAATGACTCGACCTAAGGTCACCGAGCCAATACCTCAAAAAACTACAACTAAATCAAGTGCTGCCATCGATCTTCATGACGAAGAAGCTGCCGGATTCGCTGCGGCCGCCAGTGCTTCCAAAGATGAAAAGGAGCCCGCCGGCAGCTCTGAGATGGAACCTTTGCGCTGGCAGGTTAGGACTTTCGCCATGAGCTGTGTTAGTGACATCTTCAGCTTAATCGGGAAAGATATCGCCATAAATGGAGAATCCTCTGCACAGCCAGCGTTGCAAAGTAAAATAGCAGACGTCATTCGTACAGCGTTTTCTGCTTCTACCTCTAGTGTCCTAGAGCTCCGGATCTGGGGTCTCAAAATCATTGGTGCCGTGCTGAAAATGTTTGGCAAGACACCAGATCCAGACTTTGAAGAGGCAATGCTGTTAGAGCAGTATCAAGCACAAATCAGCTCGGCGCTGACACCCGCATTTGCCGCAGATTCTTCCCCAGAACTTGCGGCTGAGGCTGTCAACGTGTGTGCTGCGTTCATCTCGACTGGCATCGTGACGGATGTTGACCGAATGGGACGTATTCTGAAGACACTTGTTACTGGGCTCGAAAACTTTTCAACCGATGTTGAAAACGCGGGAATTGGTGACCTGAAGGGACTGAGTCCTAATGCTCAAGTAATGGTCAAAATGTCCGTCTTCTCAGCGTGGGCAGACCTTCAGGTCGCCAGTCTAGAGCAGAAGTATCTCCTTGAGGTCCTGAAACCTCACATTAATACTCTGACGCCATTGTGGCTAGCTTCTCTACGAGAGTTTGCTCGTCTACGATTCGAGCCAGACATCTCGATGACGCTTGGGCCACCATCTATGTCAGGTAGCTTAGAGTCGATTTATTCTGCTCTCAACCGGGAAACTCTACTTAGGTTCTACCAGGAATCGTGGCTCAAGCTTGTTGATGCTATTGCAAGTCTGATTGAACAAGATAGTGAATTCGTCTTCGACGCTCTAGATGGCAAGGAAACAGATGGTCCTTCGCCCAGTGGCAACTCTAAAGGCGCCGACATCAACTATCGCGATGAACCTGTTGCTTTCTTTTTTGTGCTTTTTGGTATCGCGTTTGAGGCACTTGCGACCCGGCCAGGTCAGACTGACTCTCTCGCCACCCAAGAACAAACTCTCGAGATACTTCAGGCTCTCAAGAAGATTCTCCACCCCAGCGTCTCAGGCCATGCCATATACAGGGAAGCAATATTTTCCGAGACGATGGATCTACTAGATCGTCTCGTCCTCACAGAGGGTCTCAATGTCCAAGGTGTTATCGTTGAGATTGCACGAGCCCTTTGTGTTGCTCATCCGTCAGCAAGAAAACAAGGACAAGCCGATGAAGGGGACTTGAGCGAAGATATCGAGCAGCTGTTTGAACTGACAAGGATTATTGTATTAGTTCTCTCAGGCCTGCTTCCAAACTTGACTGAGGCTAACCAGCCAGTCCGCCATCAATTAACTGAAGAGTCAGTCTTACTTGTAAGAACAGGTCTCAGCGCCATTGTCGATGCCGCTGAGGTCTTCCCTGCCATCATCAAAACAGATCTCCATGCATGCATCATCCACATTTTTGCGACGATACTTGCGACCCCCTCTTGTCAGGAGATCATTGTGCCTCAGGCTTTACCCATGTTCAAGCGCTTTGTCACGAGCATGGCCAATTCCCGCGGTGCTGGGGACGGCAAATCCCCTACTGATACACAGGTGCAAGGCTGTCTACGTCGGTTCCTGTCTATTTATCTAAATGCGCAGAAACGAGATGCGCCGCAGTCTTTGCAGTGTGTCAAAAACTGTCTTCTCGCAATCACTATCCTCTTCACCGGCGGCAATAATCGTCTTGCGGCCACCGATCGCGTCGTTGCGAAATTCTTAGACGAAGTTTTGGACTGTCTAACTGATCGCATGGTGAGTTCTCGTCATACTGCTCAGTTTATAGGTCACGCTAACCCTTGATATTAGACTGCGAAAATTGCCGCAAACTGTATCAAGTCCCTCCTGTTGCAGAAATCGCCAACACTAGCTGACCAGTCGGTCGCTCGCTATTTACTACCGCGTCTCGTCGCCTTCGTATCCAATACAGACCCCGAGGATCCTGAAGACGCCAGAAAGCTCGTAGCACACACATTGACACAGTATGTGTCTGTGATCAACAAGGACCACGCACAAATTGCCATGTCGATCGTGGCTCCGACTCTCCTGTCAAGGGCCGCCAGCGAGGGGCCCGAAGTGTATAAGGAGACAAGCTCAAGGCTGCTTGAATTAGCCTCAGTGGATCAGTCGGCATTCAAGGGCATCGTGGGAGCAATGAGTGAGGGCCAGAAGGCTTTCATGGAAGAAGTGCTGCGCTCCGGCCGTCAGGACAACGATGCGGATCGCGACAATACCAATGCCGGTCAGCCTAGCATCACGCTGAAGATGAATTTCGGCGCTAACTAGATGGATGATGTTATGAGAAGGGAAAGCGCATGAAATGATAATGGTATCGTGGGCTTGGGGTTATTTATGATACATAATTACTACGGCGGTTTAGTCAGCAACGATTCTTCAGCTGGGAGTTTACAGCAGCACATAGAAAGAATATCCAAAATCAAAATACATTTTAATCTACTCTGATCGGTAGCTTATGTTCTGCATGAGAGTCATCTTCACACTTCCAAGTATATTTCTACTACAATTTCAGAAACAAGTGAGTCAGTTAAGCGCATTACCCAGCCTCAGCCCGACGATCAAATCAAAGTAATTAATTATATCTCAATACCTACCTACCTGGTAGAACCGTTTGTTTCAGGAGAACATGAAATAAGGTGAAAGTGCAATGCAGTTTATTAAGATTAAGTAGGTAGTCCCTTCATCTACCCTACATACTATGTACATGCAAGCAGGTCTCACTCGATTCGTCATACCAAATCAAGCCGGGCTGAACCCAAGCACGACGCATGATTCGACGGCTTCGCCTCAAAGCTGCTGCAGGTACAGCCCTGTTCGCCGGCTCTGATTGGTCGCGCTCTCCGAGATCGATCCTTTGGCCTGCCGTCTCCCCTTTCCGGAATCCGGGTAACGTTACGGGGATTGGGGGAGTAGGACTAACACTATGATCTTTTGATCATAGCGTTCGTCGACGTGTTTGCTTCTGTTCGGTCTCCGGTTTGGGTTTTACTTTGGACTGCGTTGCGTTGTATTCATCTCCACCCGGGGAATTGATGCGGATTGGGTTACATCTCAATCGAGGCGGAATGGAACGCCATTCTGCTTGCCTGCCGGGCAGCGAGGTTACCTACCTGCCTACGTATCTAAATTTACCCTTTTTCTGCCTTGTCGCGATGGTGGCTGTCGTGCTGCTCGATAGCAATTGGGACAGACAGACGAACCCCTGCATATAACTGATGTATGTCTTAGATAATAAAGGAGTGTTGCATCGCAGCCTTGTTGCTGAGCGGATGAGGGCTGGACATATGTATATACAGCCTGTCTACTTCTTGCGTGATGGGCTTCATCAAGGTGGTTTATGGCTACGTTTCCTCCTCCTTCTCCCCGTTAATACCCAGGCTTTTTTATTCCTTTCGTTAGTCAAGCCGTATTCATTCATTGATTCATTCGCTCATTTCTCAGAGGGGAGGAGAAACCAATCGACAGAGAGTGAGCTCATCAATAGTCCTTCTTTCGAAAATTTATCGAGCACACGAACTTGTTGATATATATACACTCTTTTCTAAAAGCAACCTAGAATAGGCAGTCACTCATTTAAAACCCACGATGAAGCTCGAGAATATCCTTCTCTCTTCGCTTGTAGCGGCGTCGTCGAGCTACGCCAGCCCGGCCCGCATCCTCGATCTCTCGCCCGTAAACTCGCCCGACACTGAACTCCTCATCCATGAGGGGATTAAGATTGCGCGAAGCCAGGATGTTGAGAAAAGGGCCTCGGCCGACTTCTCTCTAGAGAGATCGTGGAACAACGAGGTTTTGTTCGGCGGGTAAGAGAAAAGCAAAGCCAAACACACTCACAAGCACAAAGGCCCCCTTTCTTTACCAGAAACTCATCGTAACGCCAACTAACTCCTCCCTACCCATCTAGCGCCTGGAACCACACAGAGCCCGGCGACTCCGAGCACGCGAAGCTCTCGGTGACGTGTCTGGAGTGCTACACGCGGGGCACGGTGACGGCGAAGGTGACGGACAAACACTTCCTGAACCCGCTGCTGCGGCTGGGATTCTCGGGGGTAGAGGCGTACGCCTTTCTAGGAGTTGACGCGAGTGCCGGCCAGACCTTCTCGCTAAATCTCTTTGCGTCCGACTCTCCCATCGGCATCGGCATCACGGGACTCGACGTCGGCGTCGTGTTTTTCGTCGATCTCGTCTTCAGCCTTAGCGAGGCCATCGACCTCACCGCCGGCTTCCAGGTCAGCGTCCCCGACGATGCCTATCTCGAGGCGGATATCTTCAAGGGCGATATTGATGATTCTGCTTTGTGAGTTTAGTCTCCATGCCCCTGACTGCGTAAATGCTAGGCTGACATAAATAAACGAAATCAGCGAGGGCTTGAACAGCCAGTCTCTTCCCGTGACAGTAGTCTCAGGCCACGCGACCTTCAAGGCAGACCTGCGACTCCGCGTGCAAGCCGGCGCAGAAGCGAGCATCGACCTCTTCGGTATCGGTGCAGGCGCAGTCGTAGGAATTTACGCCAATATCATTGAGTTTGTAGCCGTCATCGACAAGACGCCCACTTGCGACTTGGAGACGGAGATATGGTGGGATCTCAACGTCGGTGCTTACGCGCATCTCGATGTAAGTCTTTCCATCATCCATATTGGCTTCTCCCCACCGCCGGCGTGTATGACTAACCGGCCGTGATACAAAAAGGTCGTTGTTGATTACACCACCCTTGGCCCCGTGCCCACTGTCTCGACGACGCTTCTCACGGCTCCGACAATATCTAGCTGTTGGATCGAGGCACCGACTACGCCTGCGTTACCCGCTACGACAAGCGAGGCGGCGGTGAGCACATCAGCCTACTCGCCGCCCGTCGTGTCCTCTTCGCCTGCCGTGTCCTCTTCGCCAGCGGAAACAGGAGTCATCGGCGTCATCTCCTCTGTCGTAGCCACGAGCGCTCCTCCGGCGACGGATTCGACCCTCGTATGGACGCCAACTTTCGTGCTAAGTGTCACGGCTTCCGAAGTCAGCTTCACGATGTCGGACGAGTTGCCCACAATAATTCCTTCTTCTTCTTCTGCTTCTGCTTCTCTACCCTCGTCCGATACGTCCGCATCATCTCTCACGACAGCTACCTCCCCAGCTCCATCGAGCTACAGTCAAGGAGTAGGCAGCTCTATAGGCTCGGTTTCTTCCGTGTATTCTTCTTCTTCAGTTGCTGCAACGGGCTACAGCCAAGGAGCAGGCAGTTCCGTCGCCTCTGTTTCGTCCGTGTATTATTCCTCTTCTGTCGGTGCAACGGGCTATAGTCAGGGAGTAGGCACGTACTCAGGCTCGGTTTCGTCCGTGTATTATTCCTCCTCTGTCGCCGCGTCAAGCTACAGTTACGCAGTGGGTACATACCCGGTTCCAATCTCGTCGGTGATCTCCTCGTCCGCCGCGGCTGGGCCGACATACACGTCAACGTATACCCATACCATGACGCGCTGTGGTGCTCCAGGTGTGATGAATTGTCCAGCAACGTACCAGACAGAAGTCGTCGTGACGCGGACGACAACATTCTGTCCCGCTACCGCCACTGCCGCCATTGCGTCTACCAGCGTAGCCTCAGTCCCCGTCGCGGCCGTTTCCTCCAAGCCCGCAGGAGGCAGCCACGGAAGCGGTGAGGTAGTCGTCATCGTCCTCACGCCACTACCCACGCCCGTCGTGGCGACGTTCGTTGCACCAGCAGAGACCACGACCACAACCGTCCATATCGAGGGATATACCGAGACGCCAGCGGGTTATTCGACGACGACTTCCGCCACGACTTCCACCACTACTATCACGGCGATAACTAGCTACGGCGGCTTTGAGACGCCGGCTATTATTGCCATTCCAAGTCCGAGCGCCAACGTGCCTGGAAACGCTACTACTGTCGTCGGCACGGGCTTTATCCCAGGAGCTACGCACACGCAGTCCGGCAGTTCTCCAGCTGGCACGCAGACGCCTGTCATCGCTGGCGCTGGCCGTCTCTCGGCTTTTGAAACAGTATATGGCGCTTGTGGTGGCGCTTTGATAACTCTCGTGGTCGCTTTATCCATGGGCATCTTGTAGATCAGATAAATTGGAGCTATATGGCCGGAGGTTTTCTGCTTGGGTTCCTAGTAGTTGAATATTACGTAGTAAGCAGAAAACTCAACGTTAATTTAAGATTATTTTAAGGGAGTTGGTTATAAGGGAAGCAGAATTTAAGCAGTCTAAAAACGTCTTAGTTTTTCCCGCAGTACGTTGATTATATGCTGTGTTAATTTAAGCCCTTTTAAGTATCTATAGCTCATTTTTTCTTCTTTTTTATATCTATTTTGCAAAAAACGATGGCATAGAACTACTCTATACACGTGATGACGCTAGCAGCACATCATAGTCAAACTGCCAACTATCCTGCTGAAACGGACCTTCCATATCTACCTCCATGCCCGTTAACTCTTCCTCTTCCCAGTTAGGCCAGAACTCTTCGTCTTCAGCTTTCTCGATATCTTTCTGCCAGATCAAGGATGGGTTCTGGAGTAATCTGTTGCCAAAGCGTTCTGCGAGATGTTTCAGCGCCCCGGAAAGCTGATGCAAGCCGATGCCGACCCAGGCGTATTCGCGGGCCCTAATATCAATAACCGGACGGGCTGGAAGACTTGGTGAAGTCATTAACTGTGCTATCAATGGATTTTGTCGTCCCATCTGCGGCACCAGGTGGTAGTGGTATGAGGCTTCGGTCCACATAGTAACCGTGAAGCGGTTGATATTAAGGAATTGCGAGAGCAGAGTGATCCAGAGTTCCGGCGTCCCAGACACAGCCTGGTCCACACGATTACCTCTCCCTATCACGAGATGATGCTGCCAGCACAGTGCGCTATACCGCAGGAAAGGGTACTGCACGTTGATATCCTGCCGCCTGGATCCGTTCGTTATCATGTCAGCATCGATGGCTGAGGCCTCCAGGCTGTCACTCACGGCTTCGAGGCTAAAGCCGCAGAACGGCTTCTCTTTTCTAACAGCCTGCAGGGGTTGAGCTGGAATGTCGAATATTAGGTACGACAGACACGTTTCTGCTAAAGCTAATTGACTGCCTCGAACGTCCGCTATATTTTGATGGAGGATATTTCGTCCCTCGGGATGTAATCGTTGTGAAGCGATTGACTGGGTGTACTTTGAAGTACTAGACGCACTACCTGAACAATACTCCGGGTATAAGCTCGTGGGACTTCTGCGGCGTTCTCTGAAACCTCGCGGGTCCACCAGATCACCAATGTCATGACACTGCTGCTGCCACTGTTGAAGCTCCGCATCCCTGTGATCAGGTTCAAACTTTCGTCCTTTCCTTTCCGGAAAATCGACAGATCTCATAGATCTCGAAAACGTTGTGTTTTGTCTCCGATTATAATGCGCCTTATGCAACAAGAAATCTTTGAAAGGAAGATGAAGGAAGATGAAGGTATCCCGGTCGGCATGTAATTCAACCAGAGAACAAGTGATTCTAGGGATACATTGTGGGTATTCAGTCAGATAATCAAGCTGAGTTGTTGGTCGTCCTGGATGAATAGCAAGGACTGTGTG
The DNA here is from genome assembly GCA_025201785.1 of Xylaria longipes. Taxonomy (NCBI): domain Eukaryota; kingdom Fungi; phylum Ascomycota; class Sordariomycetes; order Xylariales; family Xylariaceae; genus Xylaria; species Xylaria longipes. Next base: position 156,422 of record MU619698.1, read on the forward strand.
GAAACTTGCTGTATTGAGGGCCATGGTAGAGAAAAGTAACCACTGGAATACTTTCTGTGCTAATTCTTGCTCATCCACACTGGATGCCCCTAGCATGTCCAACATACGACGATAGAGCGCATCTAGGCTCACGAGTTCTGCGGGTTTCTGCAGAATGGTAAGTCGTGCTGCTGGGGATAGCGCTGGTGACTGCAGGAGGTTTAGCAGGACCTTGGCCCAAAGGAATCTCCCCTCAGCTGCGTCCACAAGTATTGATATTAGGTTCATATCCGTGAGTTGAAGAAGATGCTCAAGTTTTCTAACGCCATTCCCCAGAATCCCTTGGGCTATTAGGCGAGAGAGATTGTCCTGAAGGTAACAAGCAATATCCCTTGATACACTGGAAGAGTTGAGCTCAACCATTCAATTACTTGCCGATGTATAAACATTCCATTGCCTGGGAATAGGCGTATTTGGGCGGCCGAGAAGAATCACCCGGCAGTCGTGGTCTATGCATACGTTCCGGACTCCCTCCAAGAGGGCCTCGGGATTATTACATTCATCAACTCTGTCGATCACGATAAATGTTGGGTGCTGTCGAAGTAGAATATCGATAACGGCTCTCACATCTGAAGTAGACGCGACATGCTGACCGCTGCCCTCCTCGGATTGGATCATTGCCAGAGAATCGAGGGTCAACTGATCTCCCCTATGAGCATGGATAAGTTGCTCCGAGATCGCCCGAAACCACGCAATTGAGCTGCTGTCTTTGTACTGGTCTGTCTGGCTGTAATGAAAGTACACAACACTCGGTTCCTCTTCGCCAGGCTCTAATGGTAGAACAGTAGTCCGGAGATCATCAATAATTCGTACAGACGAAAACGTTTTACCAAGTCCAGGTTTCCCTATCCAAAAAAGAAATTAGCACAGGGCCGTCCTGTGTCGATTCGAACACGCACCTTTCAGGAAAATAAGGCGCTGAAGCCAATCGGACGAGTGGTTTGGATCTGTTATATTGCTATTCGAAAACGGCAAAGACTTAAGTCGTACGTAATCGGGAAGCTGAACAACATATTTTCCACATTCAGGGTGCATCTGCGTGTTAACGTGATTATACAAAGATTGGTAGTCAGAACTATTGATCCAGGACTTGATTTCACGGACTCGACGGGCATTTTCTGCGAGCTGAGTTGAGACCTGCGCTCCTGTCACTTTCTCGTCCGATGATGAATCGAGAAATTGGCGAAAATCAGCATATGTTTGATGCAGCAAGTCATGTTGCTGGATTTGCGCTTCAGTTTCAAACCAGACACGGTGTTTCTCGATACGTTGTTTCAAAAGTGAGAACCTGGCGTCGAACGAACGCGACATCAATCCACTTAATTATTTGAAAAGCTCGCTTTAGTCGTCCTGAGAGTCGATCGTTGGGTCAGCGCATGCAAGAGATTTGCAGGGCTTTGTCTTGAGATTTACCCTTGCTTCTTTTTGTGAACATAAAGTAAATATGAACAGTGAAATCAACAAAGTCGTCATACAGCATTGCCAATGACTGGCTCAGCCGATCCGTGTTAGTGAAAACGCGAGTTCGCTTGCATATGTTAAACCACGCTTCGTATTGGGGTAGAATCATAGCCATTTCTTCCAGCATAGCGGACACTCGATCAAAAAAGTCGATCAGGTTCGAGCCCAGCTAAAAACAAAAAAGAAACGTTAGGTTGACGTGGTATAAGGCTTAAGGCAACAACACTGTTGTAATTACCTTGAAGATAAGCCACAAAGTACCCCAGAACACTGCAGCCCACTCTGGCTTTATCTGGACGTATACGTTGACAACATCGAAAAAGGGGGCGAAAGCGTCCGAAAAGGCTGTAATACGTTGAGCAATTCTCATGAGCCCTCTTTGGTTGCCAGCGAAGTAAGAAGAAGCCTTCCGAACTGATGCTATCATGTCCTTGTGGTCACGGAAGTCTTTGATGTGTGCCTTGTCAGCATCACTTAATGCGTCGCGCAATTTTCTCAGGGCATCGTCGAACAATTTTGTCCTACAATCATCCTGTTAAACTCGATCTAGCAAGCGATCAATGAGCGGGACACTAACGTTGTAGCCCCAGCGTTCCCTCCTTGAGCGGGAGTCTCGTTGACTGAGTCGAGGACCATTTTTTATGTGCTCTAGATACTATGATATTTTTATCAATGTGATCGACGAAAAGAGGAGTATTCATCATTGTTATTAAACCCCAATTTCTATATGTCTGCCTTACCACAGCTTATCTCTCCGAGCATTATGCCTAGTGGTAACAAATTTGCGGCAGTGCTGCATATCAAGTGCGTAAGCACCTCTACCGACCTATAAAGATGCTTACATTAAAGCCCCCAACACAAAACATTTACCCTAAGGCTCTTATGGCTTGCGGTTGGCCAGCAAGAAAATCTATTGTATCATTGGCCCTATATGTACCAGGAGTTGTTTTCAGCCGTTGGCATACAGTAGATGATCTACGAGGATGGTGTCGACTCATACAGGTTCCTATTTGATAGGTAAGATGATATGAGAACATGTTTGAAGACGCCATAAGCTATCGCTTTTATCTCTATCGGGTCAAGGGCATCGAATGAATCGAACGAAGTAATGGTCTTTGAAAACCGCAGCATCCCCTATGGAGTAACCCCTGCACCCAACGCGATGAAAGGCGGGGTTGGTGAGCAATATGCAAAGCAATATATCACTGTAGGTAATAATCCTCTGTATGGTATGAACCTCCAGCTCGGGAGGAGAAACGGTCAAAGGACTTGATGTTGTGATATAGTAGTCGCGAGGTATCGCAATAGGCAATTGCGTTTAGAAATTATTTGGATGCGTAAGATATGTCTAGATGCTGGTATATCTGTTATCATGTCTGTATTTATATGTATAGATTCTGCAGTGCGCCCTTGGCACCTTTGTAGTTAAGTTACCCAAACACAACCCTTCCGAGGACTCTTCAAGACTCGCTGCGGTGGCTCCTTTACAGTCAATCTGAAGCGCTGTGTTTGTCACTACCGTATAACAGGTGCTCGCGTCTTGCACAGTCCGTATTTTTCTCTTTGGTGGTTGGACGCAGTCTCAAGTGTCGCGTTGCCTGCCCGCACAAGCGATCTCTCTCCCGCGGAGGCCCAGCCCGGCCTCTGACGAATCTGCGTATTATGTACTGAAGTGGTGCGAGTGAAAACAGGTTATAAATTGACCAATAAGAAGCAGAGTAAGGGGCTTACATAGTTTTAGGAGGGCTACTCTAGACTTCACCAACTACTACTCCCTAACACACTTAACTATTGCTTCGAATTTCATTAAGATATTGCGTTCTATTCTATTTGATCAAAAGATTCCCCGTATATTCAAGTGACCTCGTCTAGCCCTGGATGCGTACAGCTTGGCTTACCTCCTAGGCTAGGGCTCGATTCCAGGTTTCAGTCACCGGGTCAATTCGGTACTCGACGGAGCCGGGGCAGAGGATCTGGTACTCCGTCACGGCCGGCGCTACTGCAATGCAGAAAACCTCCAACAATATAAATAAATAAGCCAAAAAAAAAACCAGAGTGCTTCCAATGAATAAATATAGAACTACGCAAATAGGCTCCTACTTATACACGTGGTCACATAAGACTATAAGAACCGAGCTGTTGGAATATCTCATTCGCTAGGGAATGTAATCAAACTCGTAGATACCTAGCTTATCGAGATTCGGCAATCTCTTCCTCGGTACATAAATCAGGTAAGATAGATAGCCTTCTCAACATAGGTACCGTCAGAAGATAAGGAGCTAGAAAATGTAGAAATCTAGCAGACCACCCTGGCTACCAAAATGCAGCTGAGTTCATCCATCATACCCGCCCTCTAGAGATATTCTTGTAGTTCACACGCTTAGTTCACAAAGAACCCATCTGCAGATGATGTTACACCCGAGTCCGGTATTATTGGCGGTGGTGGTGGTAGGATGAGCTCATTCACCGACCTCTCCCTCAATATGCGGGTATTGGCCAGATCTTCCACCTCCATTTCGCAATCTCTCATTGAAGTAGAGGACGCGGTGTCACTATCTTCCTTCTGTCTTGCTAGTCGAAGATCGCTTTGCCAGCAGTCATGACATTTCTCGTCAAGCTCCGTCATGGGTGCCTCACCTGCCTTCTGTTCTTTCATCTTTCCAGTTCTAGGGCAGACTAGTTTTGGGGGAGGTAGAATGGGTATCTTCATCCCAAACGACTGCGAATATTCCTGATGTGAGGACGGGGTGGTTACTGTGGTCGTTGCGTTTTCCGGCGGAAAGAGCTTTTGTTGGTGAATTCGGTACCGCCGGGAGCAGTTCTGATGTGAGAGTGCGCGAAGACTGGTGCTGGCGTTGGAGACTGTGGTCCAAGAGAAGGGGCACTCGAAGACCACACGCTCGGCGCAGCCACACTTGTACTGGAAGATGACGGTTGAGCACATGGTGGGATATGCCGGGCTCGCGCTTGCGATGGTAGTAAGAAATGTAGTGTTTCGGGATAAGGTGGGTGATATTGATAAGGCAAATATTATGTAAACCGCAAAGAGTAGGGCTTCGTTAAAAGGGGTATCGATACTTGTCCCTTAATGATGAGTAACAGAGAGAGTATGTTAGTAAACTGAGTGGTAGATGTCTTGACTCCTTAGCCGCAGAAAGAAAGAGCCCGGCAACAGCGAATATCTTGAGAGGAAGTATCGGGAGGAGGGTAAATTCTTCGTCAGGATAGACGGATGGGATATGGTCTGTAGGTTGTATCCTGCGCGCGGGTCGTTTGGTATCAGATGATAAGGCCGTACTCGCTTCGCGTGTGCTATGGCTGAATTGAAGCTTGTTAGAGGGGGCAAAATCGATGCGCTCACAAATGAGAGGACGGTTGCGTACTTAAGATGGCTGCAGGAATATGGAGTGAGAACCTGGAAAGAAGCAGGTGAGGTGCGCAAAGATACTGCAAGGCAGGTAAGGCAGGTTCTGTAGGTTGGTGTCTGTTGATCGTGGTTTCTTTGCTGCAAGTGTACACAAAGGAGTAAAGATCTTAGATAGAGTATGTTAATGAGCAAGTGCACCGCACCGCATGGCCAGATGCTGTTGCCCATCCTACATCTTCCCCGAGTACCTGTCTCGCCTACTTACCCTTAGGTACCTAGGTAGCAAGAGGGCAGCCGAGAGAGAGACTCTAGAGTTGCCCAGGCAGCGACCAAAGTAAGGCAAATGGTTGTTATCGAATAGTATGGATCCTCTGCGAGCTGAAACCAGAGCGATCGAAATGTTCCCTGTCACTTCTTCCATTCACAGCTTGACTCCCGGGGCAGGCAGGAAATAGGGTATCAATCTCACTTCTTTACCATTAAGCCAGCCCAACCCAGCATGAATATACAGCTCTCTTTATTTTAGTATGGATTTTGAGATTCATCTTGAGTCTGCTCATGCGATCTCATCAACATCCACGTGTGGCAAACCCCCCAAAACCTAGACCCAGACCACCCGAATGCAACAGCTCGAATAGAGCAGTATCCTGACGCCGATTGAATGCTTTTCCCAAATGCAAGATAGCGACAATGCGAATTTCCCACCATGCATCCATGTGATATTTTACAGCATGATTCCATCCGGTTAATTAAATTCGTCCTCATTTCAAAGTTGAAGCTGGTGAGCTCTGCGATAGACTCAGCAATCCCTCCGCCGCGCCGCCTAGTTCACTATCCGAGAGCGCGTCTTCGGTTTCGATGAGCTTTCGCTGTGGCGTATTTAGGCACGCAGGCGACGGTGTCTGTTCCGGTTTCGGTCTTCTTGTGGGAGACTTGTCCACGTCTACACCGGCGACAGAGCTGCCCGATTCTTCTCTCCGCAACGAGGCTGTCGGCAACACCGGTTGGGGCAATGGCCTTTCAATTCTCGCCGGTGAGCTTAATCTCTTCTCCCCGTTACTCCGCGACATGGCTGCCAGTGCTATACTTCGCGGTGACGTAGCTTGCGACGGTGGTAGCAAGCCGGCCGCCGGTGTTTGCCTCGGGAGTCGTCTGCCGGGCCAGGGTCGGACTTGTAACCGCTCGAGGGGTACGTCGGCCTGATTCGTCCGGACTTTATAGCTTGCGAGACCCAACCGAAGCCGTAATATTTCTGCCTTCTACACATATACCAAACATCAGCACAGTTCGAAGCCACCACGAGCGATTCCGATCTCGCTCCCACCAGAGCCCACACTAACCTGTCGAGCTTCTTCGCGTGTCATGCTCCCTTGACGCGGTCGGTTTTCAGCAACAGGAGGCGCAACAGTGGTGTCAACATCGGGTTCCGAAATGGCTGTGACCTGAGAGTTGTCGATCGTCGAGTTATCGAAGACGGACGAGTCTTCAGGCGAGACAGAGCGCAGCCTTTGAATATCGTTGACATCCTGTTATGTTTCTTGTCAGCGCAACCGTTTACAACAACGAAGCATCGAATTGAGATCCAAACCTTTACAACTGGCCTCTCATTTCGAGGTGAATGTGATTCGGCTCTTGCATCATTCAACCGTCGTTTCTTAGCCGAATCTGGTGCTTCCCCGTCATTGTCCTGCTCGATTGGTCGTTTGAGGGTGCTTGGCTCTACGAGACTTGTGCCAAGGGCCATTTTTGATTTTGGTAGGTCTAACTTGGAGGGCGACAAACGCGAAGCTCCCAGCGGGGATCTGGTGTTCGCGTCTACTGGCGCCAATGCGCGTCGTTTGCTTGGTGATGCTGTATTCATTGTCGACTAACTGAGTTCGATATAGAGAGGACCAAATGCTATCTATCTCTTCAGCGAGCGCTGGGAAAGTATTCCCGAAGTTGTATAAGTGGTAGGAGTCCAGGGTTGTAGATCAATACGATCTATCACTTAGAAGCTTGAGGATTGAAACGGGTGACAATTGAAGAGGTGAAGGCTAGTACGGGCCACGAAGCTCTTATGGAAAGTAGAAAGACGCGTCTATATCGAAATATACAGAGGGGCAATAGATCTAGAAATCACGTCTATTGATGGTTAGGGATGAGGGACAGTGTCCGTTATGTATTATAGACCCTAGTAGACGATGGCTGGCTTGCAGCGCGTCACCGGGGTCCCGCGTCGTGGTGCACAGTGCCGCAGATGGATGGATTTGACACAGTATTTATTTATTGATTCATTGCCCTTTACGCCAGTAGAGCAACATGGCAACAACAATCATGACTAGTAACAATTTCATTTCAAAACAGAATTCCGCACTCACAGATCAATTAGTTGCGTCATTGCTATCACCAGGCTGTTGAACGTGACCTCAAGACTCATGCATATCACTTATACTAATTTTTCCCCCAATGCCACGACCAACTCTAGGCACGGACTATCTCAAGCAATATGACATCTCAACTTTAAAGTCTGCAATGTCACAGCTTCACTCCGTGACATATATTTAATATTCACCCTTCTTTATGGTTAAATGGCGTCAATTAATATTAGGTGATGTTGCGAAACTTCAACCGTATGCTCAGTGCCCAGGTGAGTGCCCAGCAGGTGAGTGGGCTAAACCCCCACCTTCTGCCTGTCTGCACTTATGCGATATTGAGATATAGCATGAGTATACCTATCAACAGGCGTGCGAGTAGAGAAGAACCCAACAAATGAGATAGATATTGATGGTATGGATTCCTTGTTGCTATTGATGAGGCTACCTTGCAGTTGATGATAGTCTTCAACCCAATTTCGACTCGATGTACCGAGCGTGTACCAGCGAAGTAGCTAAGTAATCGGTTTAACAACCAAGGTCCTTTGCCTTAGCTTTCACGTACCGGAGATAACGCCATCGATCAATCAATCAGATGCTCGAGCACATTCAATTTAAGGTATAACATTCATTGAAATCTTCAGCTGATGCTGCCAGGCCAAACCTAGAGTTGCCAACGATCCTTGTAAGTGCATCACACGTATAGGTACCTAAGGTACTATCTCCGGCGTGCCGTGTCTTCCACAGTAAGTATCCTAGGTATGACAATCTAGAGTTGGAACTCACAGGCGGATTTAGGCAGACATGCAGGCTACACATAGCATCACGAAACTCCGAATAATAATAGTAGTAGTAGGCCGGCCCAGCTCGTGTCTGTAGCCCAGGATATCCTCGTATCTATCTCCGTCTGCACCCCCCAGGAAAAACAGAACAATTAATTCACTAGCGCGGCAACCGGGCCATCGCGCCTTATCATCGCGCTATGGATGTTGGTGGTACAGCAAATATGCTACTAGGTAGTAGGTAGGTAATTAAAAGGTAAGGAGCTTGCATCCACCGAGGGAGCACGCGCCGCATCACATGCATGGCACAAGGAGCACGTGGAAAGTCAGCTGTATCGAGAATGACTCCCTCATCTCTTTCCAGCCCGATCCTGCTAGATTCTTCTCATGTCAGGAACCCGCCACATTTACCATTATTTTCAGATAGGAAAGCCGTCCGCCAATATTCATTGATTTGACATCGTCGCGGGGGTTGAGCTGCTTGCCCCGCGGCACTGCAACGAGATTACGTAAGAGTGCATCACTCAAGCCTGGAAAAGCCGCCTCGGCTTCAGCTAGCTACTGTAGCTAGCTAGCTAGCTCCCTTGCATACCTGATGCGTGTCAATCCAAAACACTTCATTCAGCAGAGCTAAAACCGAAAAGCCAAAAGCACCGTCTTTTATACGAATCTTGATTACTCAATCCCTCAATCCCATGAGTAAGTACCTACAACACGTAAGCCTCACTCCGGGTTCCTTGCCCCACGAAATATTCGGCGGAGAAATGACGCCACGCATCTGGCGCGTGCAGGGGACCCTGAAGATCACTCATCGCATCCTCGCAAAGAGCCGAACCGAAGGGCGTCTAAGGTCGGTCGCTTGTGCTTACGTGCGGGACCCTCACACCCCCCCCCCCCCCCCGCCTCCTCGGAGCCCACTAATAAAGTACCACCACATGGGGTAGGTTTCTTTCAGCTCGATGCACACACCACCTATACATAGGTAAGTACGGTATGTAGGGTAGGTAGGTAGGTACAGCATCTCTTGCATCTTCATTAACACAAACACTATATAGTATGGGGTAAACCAGTCGACGCGCCCTTGCTTAAAACATGTTATAAGTTTAGACTAAATACAGGCATATCTATCTAACCTTGATCAGCTCGTAGTCCCATCTAGCCAATGAAATACCACCCCATTGTTTTGCTCACAACTATCATGCATAGGTACGGGCGTCGGACAACATCACGAACTGACAATGCTGTAAACAAGTTGGTCATTAAAGTGGGAAACTCATGAATTAGGAACTTTTGACTCTCTGGTGGGTATCGCTGCTATAACGCTCGGAGCCATTGTCTATACACGTCCACTTTCCTAACCATCCAAATACATAACTGCTCCGCCGTGCCCTCCAAGCCGCCGAGCATTCTCGAAGCGGCTTGTCCCCTAAGCGCCCTTCTAACATCTGTCGCCGAAGGTGCGGCCGGAATACTCCTGTGGAAACCATGTGCCCTCAACGCCAAACGGTACCAATCTCAACAAAATCAAACATCCTCCCTGATTCGCCCGTGTCCATTCCTTTTACTATTATCATCCCTCGTAAATTCGAAACCAGTCAGACGCCGTGGACGAAAATCCTGACCATCAATACGCTATTTTATCCATAACCCCATCCCAGTCATGTATACCCGAATTTGCTTGATCATGATGTGTCCATGAAGAAAAATGACGTATCTAAAACAAAAGGCTTGTCAAAATCCGGGCTGACTTCGTCCCATGAGAAGTCCGGATATGGTACAACCGGCATGCTGCTGTCGTAGTTTTCTACGTCGAGAACTGGTGCCCCGGGACCTAAGCCGAACGGATCCCAGGTACCGAATCCCATGTCCATGTCTAGTGTGACGTTGAGTGCAACGCCTTCTGACACGTCGCTGTTCAGCTCCGATGCTGCGCTGTCCTTACTAGATTCTGGTGTATCGTTAGGTGTGAGTGATCGATACACGGCCATGTCAAGGATCGCGCCGTTACCGCCCGTCTCAAGCCCTGTGACAGCTGATAACAGCTCTTGAGGGTCAATTGTGGTGGTCCCCATGGGCTCGCTCACTGCAGCTTGTGGAGCTGCTCCCCCATTAGCTGTCGTAACAGGAGTCGCGCCTTCTACAGCCTTTGAACCTGAATCTGGCTTCGGCGTACCCGCCTTGCCCGCTATTGTCTTGATTAGCTCATTTGGTTTTGAGCCCGTCATGCTGCCTTGCCGCTTCATAGAAACTTCTCGCGAGTTTACTAACTCAGCTTTACCGGGTGGCGTTTGAACGTGTTTAGATGTATCCGCCGGCGATTGGACATTGCCGCCTGCAGTAGCTACATTCTTAGGTTTACCATTCGCATCTAGACCAAGTAATTCGGCGAGTCCGTCTGCAGCGTACTTCATGGGATCATCCTCAGGTTTGACGTGCTCTTCCTGCGTGTGCTTGTGTAGTGCTTCCGCGGTCGGGAATCCAATGCCGCGGAAATCACAATACTGATCCACACAGCGGAACTGGGATTTCGTGGGTCTCGCCTCAACAGCTGCCTGTCGCTTGTTCATCTCAGGAGATGACAGTTTCTGGCCTTGCGGCGAGGCGTTTGCACTAGGCCCGGTCTGGATACCTGCTCCAGCTTTAAACTCTGTCTTGGGCTTTTTGCGTGCAGGAAGTTGGAGATTATCCTGGGTGACTGCGGGTTCTCCAGCATACGTCGGGTGGCCATTAGGCGACTGCGCCCCGAACGAGAACGGAGGTTGTGCGGTTGTTGGTGGTGGCGGCGGCTGTCCAGCCCTACTGTTATTCCTTTGGTGCATTCTGTTGAGAGCTTGCGTCTGCTTCTCGAGGTTTGCGGCATTGAGGGGCGCGGGCTGGGAGGTTGGGGCGCCTGAGTGTGTAGACACTCCTTGTGATGGTGCTGGCTCTGGTGCATTCTGCTGGCTCGGGTTCTTCTTCATACCATGTGGAAAGTGAGCTGTCAAATCCTTGCCCATGCTCTCAAGTATAGCCCTGATATTGTCAAAATCCGTTTGTGTTATCGAGAACTTCTCCTTAGGTATAGTCATTTTATCAGTATCGACGTATTGCTTGACCAAGCGTGTTCGCTATATAAGTTAGCCTCCCTCGTTCAAACATTTCTACTTAATCAAAGACTTACCAGCTTGAAGAACAATCCAGCACGCCCGTCATCACGGGTGAAAGAATACCACCGGGCTAGAAGTTTACTCATTTTACTCATCTCAACACCAAGTGCTTGAATTTTGTGTGCGATTTCTCGGTGTTGCTCTGGAGTCATGGGTATATCAGGCAATTGCTCTTTCCACTCCGCTTGGTATTTCTCCTGGCCGATTGCTCTGAGACGCATCACCTCCTCGGACAGATGACCAGCTGGTGCTGGTTGCCGACTCTTGACCGTCGCCTCATATTTCCGTCGTAGTTCTGGAGACATAGCAGCAAGTTGTTCCGGGCTTGGCTGGGCTATTTGGGGCGGAATGGAAGCAGCCGGTTGAGGTTGTTGTGATGGTGGTCTTTGGATAGGGGTACCAGAGGGATTGGGTACTTCAGGTGTATCGTCCGGGTGAGGTCGCTTGGTGCCTGTCTTTGTTGTGGGTGCGGCAGGCACAGTTGGCGCGGCACGATTATTTTGAGGTTGCTTAATGTTTCGCCCCTGTACTGCCGGGCTAGCTGCACTAGTTTCCGGTCCTGCGTTCTGCGGTCTTTGTGGCGCGATGGCCCCTTGTGTTGGTTGCGAAGGATTGGGTGCTGTTGTTGTTTGCCCCGGTTGTGGAACTTGAGGTGCTTGAGCCGGCGGGCCGGGCATCTGGCCTGCACGATTCTTCATAGCTTGCAACTTCATATTGAACAGCACCGTTCGAAGCTTCTCATCTGGCAAGCCCTTAAATCTCTCGTGATTCCGGGCAGCCTGTAACTCCTGAGGACTAACAGTGATGTTCGGGTTATTATGGCCAGCTACATTCGGCGTAGGCTGGCCCATTTGGGGAGCTGCTTGGCCATTTGGAGGCATACCCTGCTGTGGCATATTAGATTGAGGCAGCTGCAAATTAGCGGCTGCCAGCGCTGGATTGGTCTTCAAATAGCTCTGGAATTGGGAATTCTGAATCCCAAGTAGGTAGTTCACGTGTTGTTGGGCCATACCCTTCTGGGCCATCCACTGCTTCAGTTGGCCCCATTTCTTGACATCGGGAGAGACACCGCCCTGGGACGTACGCAGTGATTCAATAATTTTCGGAGGTACGGCCATATTATCCATCAAGGCATTCCGGTCTGGGGGACCTTGAGGTGCGTTGGGGTTGCGTAACTTATTCATTTGCTGCTGCATCATGAACTGGTTTTGCTGATTCATTGGCATACCTAGATTGGGATGCTGGCCGAGGCCATTGTTCCCCGGGGCAAACTGATTCATGGACTGGGCAATTGGGTTGCCGGGTCCTAGTTGACCAATTTGCGGCTGAGGACGACCAGCCATAGACCCAGCTGCTCTAGAGGCATTCCATCTCAGAATCATCTCGGCCGCCTTTTCTTGGGGTTGGCTCATGACCTGTTGCCGAACTTCCAGTGGCATCTGATTCAGGATACTGTGTAGAATCTGATTCCGATTCGTGTTGTTATTGGGCCCCATCGGCGTTCGCTGGCCAGTCTGGTTGAACCGAGGGTCCATCTGGCCAAACGGGATGCTGCCTTGACCCATTTGAGGATGGCCTTCCGTTTGGCCAACACCAATAGGTGTCCGGCGTACCGGAGCATTCAACGTGTTCATTGCCGGACTTTGCGAGGCAGCCCCTGGGCCATTCAAACCGCCAGGTTGGCCTTGCATCTGTTTTGCCTGAGCTTGAGCTCGAATCTGAGCCTGAGATTGAGCTGCCCTCTGGTCCATTTTTAACTGCTGCGTCGGCTGGTGATTGAACTGCTGCGGTAACTGATGTGGTAGGGTAGGCTGGCCTGCTCCTTGGTTAGGACCAGGCATCGAACCGATCGGCTGAGGTGTAGCATTGCGACCTGCACCGTTACTTGCTGGAACCACCATCTGGCCTGCTTCTTGAGCCATCAATCCCGCCTTCTGCTGATTCATTATGCTTTCCACATTGGCAAGCGGGCCAAATTCCCCGTTCGGCCCAGCCGGGATTTGTTGAGGCTGGTTTATCGGTCGTTGCTGATGAGCTTGCATCGGCATCCCGGCTTGATTGGCACCAGCTTGGTTTTTTGTCAGATTCTGTATTATCTGCGACTGAAAATAGTACACAAGAGGATCCACATTCTCTTGCTGTAATTGAGCCACCACATGTGGACCAAACTTCTGCTGTATCGCGGCCCGGTATTGGCTTCGGGTTGGCTCAGGGATCGAGTTGAATTTCTGAATGGCGACCTGATTGACTCTAATTCGGTCTTGAGCCGGTAGATTTGCCATCCCAGATTGCATTGCCATCTGGGGACGCATCTGGGCCCCCATTTGCATTACTTGCTGGTTCGGATTCATCGGATGTCCATTGGCGTTGGTCATTCCAAGGGTAGGTTGGCCTTGCTGGTTGATACGGCCCGGCTGCATTTGTTGTTGAAGATTTTGAAAGCCTTGTTGCAGTGGTTGCCCCATACCTCTCATCTGCATATTTTGGTTCATCATCATTTGTGATTGATTTTGAGCCTGAGCGGCTGCCTGAGCATTCAAAGTATTATGTATAGTCTGCTCATTAGCCTGCCGCTTCTTAAACAGTTCGTTTACACGCTCCATGATTGTTCCTTCGTACGAAGCCTGGGGAACGTTAGTTATATTGGGATTATATCATCAAGATCACACACCTTGTCTGGGCACTTTGAAAAAGCATCTCGTTCGTATTGTAGTCCTGCAGCAACAAGCTGAGTATTTTCAGCCTGAGGCATGGCAAGAAACGCATTGGTAATGCTAAAGGAAGTGAGCATATTCTCATTCTTTGAGCCAGTCCGCAGTGGATTCAGATGGGCTTTAGACTTACATGTTCATCGCATGACCCACGCGCATATTAGGAGAAACGGAATTATGCCAACCAGTGTTGGGAATATTCTGGGTCATGATCTGAGAATATATCAACTGTGAGAGCTGTTGATTTTGTGGTCGGCTTCTAGCGGGCCCGCCGCCGCCCATTTGTGGCATATTGGCGGCCATTGCCGCGGAAGCGTTGGAGTTCATTTCCGTTTCGCAGGACGAATAGTAGCGCAGTTCGGGGTCCGTCGTAGTCGGTCGACAGCAGGATGCGGGAAAAGGCGTTCCCTCAGGTATATACTCTCAGAGCCCCCGCGTACACACGGATATTGAGGGTAAAGCCTGAACGGTTCTCCTATAAGAGGAGCCGTGGAAGGGCTGACGAATCACACCCACGATCGCCAAAGACCCGTGGTAATTCGTGTGTCGAATTTCTCTTCTGGGGGATTAGAGTGCTTCGGTTTTCAAGGAATGCAAGGGCCAGCGCACCGACTACTGATGATATTCTTCTCGGATAGGCGCGTTATACCATCATTGTACGGATAGTGAGTCGACAGGAAGACCCTCAAGGGAGGCAGATCTAGTCTGGCAGACAATCTTGAGCACAAGGTCAGCACAGGCAGACAACAGGCGGAAATGGGGAACCAGCGACAGCAAGCAAAGAAGAGAGGTGGAGCATTACAATCGACATATAGCGAGCAGCCGGTGGATTAAGCATCGGTCGGTAGATATCAGTGTGGGAGAACAAGACAGATGGGGGAGAAGGCAGGAAAGAGGAACAGAGAAGAGAAAAGCAGCAGAGACACACGTTCGCGTGTGATGTGCCAGGTTGCGAGCAGCAATAATGGTGGTGGTGGTGTTGTTGGTGTGAGAGGAATAGGTAAGGTAGTCAGGTAGGTAGTGATGGGATGGATGGTGGGTGCGTAAGAGAAGCAGGCAGAGCGGCAGTGGTAGCGGGAGAGAGGGAGCGGGAACTACCTGGGCAGGACCTGGTCTGGGCAAGGTTTCTACGTATGGTAGGTAAGTACCTAGGGTAGGTACCTAAGGTACAAGAACTCGGGAGAGCAACCTTGGCCGGCCAAGTAAGCCAAGTAGAACCTCTGCTTGCAAGCTCTGGACGCTGGAAGATGGGTGCTAGGTGCAAGATGGGTGTCCCAATAGTGGGATCCAAATATTGCTAAAAGTGGGCCCTGCCCATTGTCCACCCCAGCAACCCCGGTAAGCCCACTGACAAGCGGGCAGGTACATGAAGCTGACTGGCCCAAATCATACTACGCAAGCGAATGGCTGATGTACACTTACAGTACTGTGGATGCTGGCTCGTCCGAATGCCTTGTCTTGGACACTGTGTCGCTCTACTTGGCGTGTACGCAGTGCTCTACAGGCCGACAATAGCGTGCGTGATTGTGCGACCGACGACAACTCGGGCGGTGGGCGCAGAGGTTTGGGCAGCCCCGCGATCTGGCGTTCCCAGAGTACCGTGTTGCCCAGGTCTTGATGAGCCGGACGGAGAGAGACTGAGAAAAGGTAAGACACGAGACAAGAGTTGCGTGCGAGTAACGATGGCCCAGTGATGTGACCCTGAGAAGGAAGAAAGTAAGGTGGTAGACGATGGGTCTAAGAGAGACTGTCTATCCTCAAGACTGGGAGGAAAGAAAGCAGAATAAAATGTTTTAAGAAGAGAGGAGGGAAGGTTTCCAGCGTTATTATTATCCCAGGCAACCTGTCTATCTAGGTTGGTAGGCAGGTGGGCAGTACGGTACGTAGGGAGGCTAATAAGTGGGGACTCATGGTTGGATACAATACAATACAATACCTACACAATAGCTACCTGGGGCGGAAACAAGACAGTACGGGCTGGTATTGTAGGAACAACAATACCTAACAAGCAAGCAAGATCATACCTAAGTAGATATCAGGAAGAGCTGTTCAATAAATAAAAGAGGTCCGCAGTGAAGAGATGAGCTAGGGCCGCAGACTCCAGAGTAGCCATGCTAAGCAAACTACCTAGCCCATTTGAATTTACCTACAGTAGATTTACATTCACTTGTACAAGTATACACGGCAAAATGAAGTTGCCGTGGCAGAACTCAATTGACGCGGTGAATGGTCTTCGCCATGTTGTTGTTATTCTTGGGGTCGAGGTGAATGATTAATGTTGTGTGTCAGTAGCAGCACCAACAATGCTAGCCTCTAGGCACTCTTTCAAGTTGGACGTGAACCTTTTTTTTTCTTTTGGGCCTTTAGGAATATAACTACAACTCGACAGGATATTGTATTGTACATTTACAGCCATGCTCAACACCATGGATGTTTGTCATCACATCCAAGAGTTTACAGGTGTAATGATCAGCGAGGGACATCTTGGATGCTTTTAGGGCCAACCTAGAGCCCGCAAGATATCATAATACATACAACCTTGTATACCAGCTTGCTACTCGCAAAGTTGCATGTATCTCTGGGCTACAGAGAGTGAGTGGGTCAGCCGGCCATTTTTGGGTTTTTCTTCAGGGATTGAAAGTGGGTTGATCCCTGCCTAGCGTCATGTCAAGCAGGCGCCTCAACCCCCTGCCGACCACTCTCAATCTCCAGCCAAGCTGTGGTGAGGACTGTTGAGGGGAACGCAGCAGGCAAGCCGGACCCCAACATCGTGAGAAAACGGCCTTGTGATAGATGGATTCGTCAAAAAAACAAAAACCAACAGATGCAGCTCAATCACTGCGAATCACTGCGGCATATTTCCCCTTCTTCTCGTACTTTTTGAAGTCGTTCAAATGCGACCGAGTAAAAATTCATAGGTAATAGCATACGTACTCTAGACACTATCACAATATGGAGCGCTTGGAGTGGGTGCTTGTCCATGGCCCATCTCCATCTTCAAGCATCTCCATGTCTCTTAAGCCATTGTTATGCTATGCTGCCCGACTCTTACGAGTTTTGAACTACATGATTACACGACAAGAGCGAAGAAGCGAAATTCTGCAGTCGAAAGAGATACCGCGGGTAATCACGATAACCCGACAGTGGTATATTGGCACCTCGTGTGATTGGTAAGATATACCTACCGAGAGATAGGTACTCTAGAGGTCTAGTATTCTCATCACACAACTAGGTACTTACAGTATACACAATATATAAATACTTTCTTACCTTGGGCTCGCTGGCTGACCGACCAGGTCTGCGTGGTCATTGTAACAACGCTTCACCTTATTTCAATGGGCAATTGAAGCCTAGCCCGAGTTTCGTGTCCTTTAAAACATAGCGATATACTGTTCATATGCCGTAGATGTAGACAACAATTTCCTTGTCTATTATACAATCACACGAACAATTGATAAATAATATACCCTTGAACCACCAAGACTCACTGCTGACAAGGTCACTTCGAAGGTGGTGCCGAATAAGCGATGGCAAGTTGAGTACCTATTTTAATATCTGCTGAACAGATTGGCTGCATTCAAAGGTTCCCGTTGATGATCTTTGCTGTGGTTTTGGCAACTGCTTCTGTCACGATACGCCAACCGAAGCGCGTTCTGTCCATGGCGATAGTTGATGCTTTAAGAGTCAAAAGACCAGCCGCATCAAATTACCTAATTATGGGCGGCATGGCCGGTTGTTATTGTACAGTATCTATGTCACCGTAGGTCTGGTGGGGTCAAGATCGACGATACCTATAATGTGTGCTATTCAAAATTAGCTTAAGGTCCTGTTTTCGGCTAGCTCGTTCATGGGAAAATGTTAGCATGTCCTGTTCCTGGCAAACATCCTGGCATACTCAACTACACTAACAGTACGAGCTTAATAAGGGAGGGAAAAAAAATCGCAGTTCACCCCCTCCACCTCTTGTTCACTACGTACCAATAATTCATCCTGGGCAACAAGGGTAGCAAAAAGGTACAAGATGGATAGGTAATGCGAGCGAGCTTCCTGTTAGTTCGAACATCAAATGTGCCCGAAGCCGTTGAGAGACCGGAATGGAAATAGAACGAACTATGAACGCTATCTACGTAGATTTTTGCGTCTTACTGTTTCAGAACATGTCGGAATCGCTCGTTGATACCGTGCCTAACTTAGTTCATGTCCCAAATGCACCTCAAGATACTACCTCAACCACCATTTGCCACATAGAGGTAAAATTACCTAGGTAGCTAGCTACCATTGTCCCGGTCTTAATTACTATCACCCTATCGGCCAGCTCCGAAATGAGGTAACAAGAGACTTATCATTGAAAGGTATCTGTATGTGCGCATATTTGCATGTTAGAAAGAGAACGCACTCCGGAATTCTGGCTTACTAGGTAGTAAATCAAGAATGGATGGGAGGCCTGCTCCACTTGAACTATTTTGTTGAAGTTTGGCCTACACAGATTAGTACCAAGCAGGCCATTTGCCGATTAAAAATAAAAGAGTAACGATCTAACTACTTTATATAACCACCCGGGTTGGCGAATGCCAGCATGATACTCAAGTATTCAGGTATTCTTTCGCCGCTCTGACTCAGCAGGTACACACGTAGTAATGTATATGAGAGTATACGCTGGTTGTATTGTAGATAAATCTACTATAAAGCGGGATCGGTTCGTCATTATGCAGAGCGATGTCATCGGCTGGTCCGAATACTGTAAGGAGACTATTGACGAGGTTAAGGCTAGCCGGGCTATGCACCAGCCGCTTGGTGTTCTGTATGGTATGTACAAGACTTATCGCCAATGCGCGAAGCTGCTACACATTAGGCCACAAGGTGGTGAGGCGCCTGAAGTCCTAGCTGAGCCAGCCCTACCAGGTAGGCTGGGCCAGGTCAGCAAAAAGAGGCACGAGGTGACAGCGGTCGAGAAGACTCAAAGAGCACCTCGTCCGTCCATATGAGGCTTGGGTGGCAATCATCAATAAGACTATCTCCATCTTCTTGAAATGGCGGCCGACGGCTCCCGCCTCATCCACAACTTCGCTCGTTGTAGCGCTTGCTTCCCACGGCGCCTCCAAATCCGAAGCAACAGTCTTAGGTCATACAATAATGCACCTCAACGACGGCACCGGAATCTCCACACAACGCACGCGAAAGACACACAAATCTGGGGACGGATGCCGGGTCGAGCTATTATTTTGGTGCATTCTGCTACTATGTCGTCGGTGAAGAACACAGAAGTCGGGGCTGTTTGATCGCCAGTTGCCCCGCCCAATGACTTCTGCTTCTGCTTCACTAAGTAGGTAATATACGCTAGTGTAGACCGGAACGTTAGCACATTGGGGTCCTTCGACTACGTGCTATAATGGCCCAAGCTAAAACGTCGTAGTGTCGATATACTTAACTAAAGGTCATTTACTCAACAGCAGCAAGCCACACCGTACGTGTATGTATAGCGACCTAATCTTTGTCCAGTCACCGAAGAGTGTGTATCTTCGTACTTGCGTTTCTTGGTTTCTTGGTTGCACCATGGGAACAACTCAGACACGTCTGTTCTGTCGTGTAAGTATTAGTAGGAAAAACTGGGCGCAAGGCCCCTTGCCTCATGATGAAGTTGGACCCCTGATTGTCTGCGAGGGTGGGCTGCGTCGATAGCACGATTGGCTGCCTTCCCGGCAGAATCAAAGATGACCTGCGACAAGGGGGGCGACACGGGTACCGTAGAGGTCCCTTCGAGTACCATACCGTGCTGTATCGAGCCTCGCAAACTGTACGTCCTTTTGTCAACCACGATCTGATGTGCTGAACGAACGAACACCCGCATAATTGTTATCAATCACCCGTGTCATCTAAGCTAGATCTACAAGATTCGTTCTAAACAAAGAGCTGATAAAAACACAGAAACCGATAAGACTCCACTGCACAAATCAAGAGCATTGCAAATGTCCCATCTGGTGATATGAGCCCTCGACAATCTCGACGTGTGTAGGTTGTACATGGCCGATGCCCGCAGTTGGAGAAAGGGAAAAGGTCCATCGAGTGCATGGCCAGGGGTTGTTTCTTCGTTCTTTCCGTTGTCTAGTCTGTCTAGCTTCTGTCTAGCTTCTATCTGGAAGAGTCCTTTGTGATACTCAACTATTATTGGGAGGGGCATTGCCGTATCCCTTACCGAGGACATCGCGCCTCAAAGGGTGCCAACAATAACCTTATTCCAAACCGTGGCGAGTAGTGCAGGCAGGGCAATACCACACCCTGAAGAACCTAGGGTGGTTCACCTACGTAGGGCGCCGTGCCGTCGCGACAATGGCAAACAAACAAAACGGCTGTGAGGTTAACCAGATCCCTGGAGATCGCCATATCACCTGGTCGACTTTTTGAGTTCCCGGATTTACAGTACTTACACCCCAAGACCCAGCCGATCAAAGTGCGACCTTTCCCAACTCCTTGAAGGGGCCCCCGGTTTCAAAGCCTCATTATGGACAAGGGACTTCGGTTGGTTGCATAGCTGATGCATCCGTGGGTACCGTGGTGGTTTAACAAAGGTGTGTGCGTCGCCGAGTCCAACAATGGAAGCAATAGGGCCAGCTGCGAGCGCTCTATATATCCCCAAGCACTTGGTAGGTACTCATGATCACGAACCAGTAGCAGCGAAGCGTGGCAAATCCTCAAGGCCCTCTTCGTCGAGACGAGGAAATAGATCTATCGTTGTTCTGCACTGTTGTTCTGCACCCTGTCTGTTTGATACCCCCCGGCGGTGAATCCTCCGCCACCTCACCCTGCAGCAAGTCACTGACCAAAGCAGCCATTTCGCTCGACGATTTGCCCTCGATGAGGCGTCATGCATGTTATCGAGGTCGCCTCTCTCTCGTCCGCGTTGGCGGGCTCTGGTCTTAGTATCAGGGACATGGTGATTTGAATCTTTACAAATACCGCCGGCTGCCAAATAACACCCTCCCACATGTATACTAGACAGATACACATGCATGGGTGATATGCAGGCGCACGCGCACAACCAGGCCAGTCTTCCCCACCACCCCCAGCGAAGAAGCGATGATGTATGTTATCAATGGGCGAAGCAGAAAGGCCCTGCCCGTTTGGGGGTTGAGCTGATCGCTTCTCGAACTTATTACGGGAGTCTTACACCTCTAGCTGTTGGTTCTCTCAGTTCTCTCTTTGCTTTTCCTTTCTTTTCTTTTTAACCCGTGATAACGATACACCGCAACCAACAGCAGGCAGCTAGCAGCTATCTAGATAGCTCGCACCAACATGACCCGCGAAGAGCGCCGCCTCGAGCATGACCCTCTTTCTTGTCAAGTGACAAAGTTTGGTACAACAGCAGCGGATGGCGCGCAATAGGTTATTCGCTCGTTCACCGAGATATTACCGGCCAATTGGGCAAAGCCTTCTAATAAGCCCATCGTGCCCTTTTTTCGTCGTCGGGCTGGTGGCTCGCCGCACTAGTCCAACGTGGCTAACAGTTGCAAACGGTGGCCTGATGAAGAAGGCCCGGGCGAAATGAGGGCATGGCAGTGCAGTAAATGAAGCCATCTTGGGACAGGCGCAACAGGAGACAAACAGTAGATTATAGGATGGTGCATGCAGTAATGTTGCGTTCGCTTCGGTGCCTACATGACATGTATTTATTCTTGTGCAAAAGCAGTGCAGGTACCTCCAGGGCTGCTACATGGGACCAGGTGCAAAGAAGCATGAACGACGGCTACTGGACGGCCAGCTGCAGGTATACATATCTATGGATACTTGCCAGACAGGTGCGGACGATGGCAGGCGGAGAAACGGTCAGAAACGGTCGTGGTTATTCTGAAAACACGCGGGCCAGGCAGTCCCGCGATCGAGGCCGCAACAGGCTGCCTATGTAGGTAGGTAAGCCAAGACCAGGCACATGTACTTACTATTCTACTTACTTAGCAAGGTACGGTAGACTACCCGACTAGGTAGGCACCTACCTGGGGCACTGCTAGGGTGCCTGGTAAAAGATGAGCTAATCTGGGGCTCTGGACTGGGTAGCACGGACCTAAATAGTCTAGGTTAGCACGAATCGAGAAGCTGCTTGGGGCGACAGGCGGATGACAACCAACGCCATCTGCCCAACTGCCATCCATCCCACTCCCATCCTGATCTCAAAATACGTGCACCTACCTACCGAGGCTACCCTGCCCTAGTATAGATTCAGCTGCTGCTGGCCTTGCCGTTGGTTTGTTTCGTGAAATCTGTGAAATCTTGCATCTTGGTTTTGCTGGCTGCTGCTGTGCCGTCCGAGACCGCCTCGCACAGAACACGCCTCGGCTGCACCAGCATCAACGCGTAGATGAACACCGGCGCTCGACGTATCATCGGCGTCTGCTCCGTTCGCACAATCCGTTTTTCCGCCGCCACCACCCCTCGTCTCTGTCTCGGGACCACTTCACCGTTCGCCAATCCCAATCCTAATCCCAATTCCAATTCCAATACCAATCCCGCATATCCCTCCCTCTCGGCGACATCCCCCTTCAGCACCTCGACCGCCACCATGGCTCCTCCGAAAGCAGTACTCGACTTCCTGGACTTCGTCAACGCATCCCCAACTCGTATGCTTTTGCCCGCCACAAACCCTCCTCAAACCCTCCTCCCACATGAATCACTAACCATTCCCGGCTGCCTTCAGCGTACCATGCCGTCCACGAGTCCATTGCCCGCCTGGAAAAGGCCGGCTTCACCCCCGTGAGGGAGCGTGACAACTGGTCCTCGACCCTGAAGCCCGGTGGGAAGTACTACATGACCCGTAACGGATCGACCATCGTCGCCTTCGCCATTGGCGCACAATGGAAACCGGGCAACCCCATTGCCATGCTCGGCGCACATACTGACTCCCCCTGCCTGCGGGTAAAGCCCGTGAGCAAGAAGACTGGCGTGGGGTTTATGCAGGTTGGTGTCGAGACGTACGGCGGTGGCATCTGGCATAGCTGGTTTGATAGAGATCTCTCCCTCGCCGGCCGCGTGTTGGTGAGGGACGGTAAGGGAAACTTCGTCCAGAAGCTAGTCAAGATCGATAGACCTATCATCCGAATCCCAACCCTAGCTATTCATCTTGACCGTTCGTCTGAGTTCAATCCCAACAAGGAGACCGAGTTGTTTCCAATTGCCGGCATGGTGGCCGCGGAGCTCAACAGGACGGGTAAGGCTGGGGATGCCAAAACACCAGAGACTGAGAACAACGCCGAAGAGACGTTCCAGCCTCTGAAGGATATGTCGGACCGTCACCACCCCTACATCCTGGAGCTCATCGCCGAACATGCTGGTGCCAAGGTTGAAGATGTAGTCGATTTCGAAATAGTCCTATACGATGTGCAGAAGTCTTGCCTTGGTGGGTTAAACGAGGAGTTCATTTACTCAGCAAGACTCGACAACCTGAACATGACTTACTGCAGTATCATGGGTCTCATTGAGTCCGTGAATAAGTCGAGCCTGAGCCAGGAGACGTCCATCCGCCTCATCACGTGCTTCGACCACGAGGAGATCGGATCAACTTCGGCACAGGGCGCAAACTCAGACCTACTGCCAGCCGTAGTTCGCAGGCTTTCCATCCTTGCTGGTGCTGGTGGCCGCCACGGCGACTCAGCGTCCGACAAGTCCTGGGAACACATTAGCTCCGACCCAGAGGTCGACCTAACCACTGCCTTTGAGCAGACAATGGCCGTCTCATTCCTTGTTTCAGCCGATATGGCTCACTCAGTACACCCCAACTACGTTGGTAAGTATGAGTCGAACCATCAGCCCGAGATCAACAAGGGCACGGTCATCAAGATCAACGCGAACCAGCGCTACGCCACCAACTCACCAGGCATCGTGCTCCTCCAGGAGATAGCCAAGCGCGCAGGCGTACCCCTGCAGCTATTCGTCGTGAGGAACGACTCGTCGTGTGGCAGCACCATCGGTCCCATGCTATCCGCCAAGCTAGGCGTCCGTACACTAGATTTAGGCAATCCGCAACTCAGCATGCATAGCATCCGTGAGACAGGTGGGACTTACGATGTTGAGCATGCGATCAAACTATTTGAGTCTTACCTATCCCACTACTCGGAGCTCGAGTCCAAGATTCTTGTAGATTAAGAGCCAATCGGAGATAATCTATGTATAGATTCAATCTAAATAGGGCAAATAATCATGTCATGGCTTGCCTCGGATATTCGTGACCGAGTAAACTCTCTGGAGCCAGGGGTACTGAAGCGGGGAGATTTCCCCCTCAATTCCATGTCTGGGTACAAACCCAATCACTTTATGGTTGAGCACAGACGTCTCCTGCAGGTTTCCAAGGACGACTATGTAAACAGGACCTATCACACTCTAATAGTATATGCTACGTGTAATATACGTAGCTAATTACCCCATATTCAAGTTTCGCTTTCCATTATTTCACACCACGGTGAGTTTACTGAACGAGGCTGCCTTTTGTCCCGTCGTGTCCTACCCTAGAGGAGGCTACGGCTTGAATGTTGATTCATGAAGAAGTCATGCCTATCTGATAGAAAGAAACACGGAGGTCATGACGGCGCCCTTCGGATGCCACCTTCGATATAATATCTCGCTATGTCTCTACCTCGACATTTCTCCTTCCGCTCCCACCCCCTGAACCTTCTTTCAGGAACATGAGTTCAGCGAGTTGTAACGTCTAAAATCAGATAGTTTTGCTTCGGAACTGCTAGTTGTAGCCTACGCCTACTCAAGTTTACCATCTTACTGTTGACCTTTCCGTAATTCAGTAGATAGCTAGTCAGTCTTGCCTGTTGAAAAATCATAACAAATCGTCTATAAAAGGACGCGTTCGATCACCCGTTTTCTTCTCCCCTCCATCTCCTCTCCTCCATTCTCTTCTACTCCATCACTATCATCATCAACAACACTATCAACAATACTATCGGCAATACTTTCAACAACACTATCAACAACACTATCAACAACACTATCAGCAACACTAATATTCCATCACTTCATTACTTCTTACAATCCCCACCTACCTAGGTACTTAATAATTCATCATCACAGTCCTCCATCCTGTCCCCGTCAAGTCTCTGGATAGACAATTATCATCGATACGAGTCAGGTTACTACCATGAAACATATCTTGTACTTTGTATACCTGCTGAACCGGATCCATTACTTTCCTTTCTCAAATTTTTTTGAGGAGGTTGGCCAGCAAGCCCCGGAACATAGGCAAACCCTCAGTTAGCCAAGAGGAAAGAAATGAATTTGCCAAAAAGAACCTGGACTCCGGAGAGTCTGCCCCCACAAAGTGGAATCTTGCCCATGCTTTATCTTTGATGCAGTTTCACGAAGAAGGTAGCTTCGCGGCCCCGGGGTATGAGGGTCGGGCTGATGATCAAGCTTCTGAATGCATGCTAGAGAGCTCGGAAGGTGGACGCTGATCATCCAAGGGAACCGAGCGAGTAAAGGATGCGACCCGTGCTGCCATCCAGTCCACTAGTGCGTATTTGATTCCTCATTCTCTCAGACAGCACTGGCATCGACATACTGTTTTGTCCCGCAACATTCCCTGTCTTAGCCCCAACAGCTACAGTTCGTCGTTCATCGGTGACCGGAGAACTGCTTCGCCATTGTTGTAGACGTCGACGGCGCGTACGCCCACTCCCATTCAATAAATGCTTCAAGAACCCGACTTTGAGATTTGCGGGAATCCCCAAGTAAGAATGGTCTTCTGCATCCCCTACAGCCCATCGTTCTCGGCCCCGAGGAAAGACCAACGTTAACGTCCCGTCCCAGCCTGATGATCAGTATGCTTTGGAGAGGTTGGGAGCTGCCCGCCCCACACGAGGGAGCTGTTCAAAGTGCATTCGTTCTAAGAATTCATTCTTGTTCAATAATACATTCTTGAAGGACTTTGGTCCTCCAGCGCAATAAGCTAGATACGAAAAGTATTCAACATGAGAATGCTTCCTGCTTCTCTCCACCGGATATTTCCTGACTCGCCCGATCACTCGGGCAGGGGAAAGCTAGAATCCATTTACAACGCCTATCCCTCAATTCCACTACCGATATATCACCCAGGCGCTCAAGCATCGTTTCCGACGGTGAAGGCGTCGGTGCACCGGCCCTTAGCTTTACACGCCCCATTGCTACGCCCGTGTCCTGTATACCTTGCCGTTAAAGTTAGACAAGTTCGGACGTCAGGGAGTTTCGGCCTCCTCTTTGATGGATGCACTGGACGTATGATCTAAGGGGTGGTTCATGAACAGAACTAGTTTTCAACAACAAACGCCGGTGAGAGATCGCCGTCAAATTGCCGGGCGTTCTCAGCAGCGACGTCCACCTCAAGCCGAATGTTGTTGTGGATGACGAACAGTTGCAGTACGCAGGAAGCTTGCTCTGCATCGTACACTCATTGATGCAACCTACATAGTTAATGTACGCGCTTTATAGCTCTTGGGTAGAGAGATGCTCTCTACCAGCCTTATAACGTCGGGTATGAAATCGTACTCTGGCCAGAACAGCTAGCGCTCTATGTCCACCCGCATTTCCGGTGGCTACATGTTCGCTCGCACAATCCGAAATCCCAAGTTATTTGCCCAGAGCTTTGTGGGGATGCTCGTTCGGCATCGAAACGATGATTTATATCTCTCCAAGATCAGCCATATCACCACTTCTGCCGCATCTGTGTCCAAGCCAACTGAGGGGCTAGACAGAACGGTGCGGTTTATGAAGCAGACTATTTCCTGGACGAATGACGGGGTGCTTGAGAACATTATTGCTAGCGGGTTGGCATGTCCGATTTCCAATCCGGCCTACAGATCCCACCCATATATGGCCTGCCTAGTGTTGTAGTGCGACAACGTCCGTGGAAAACGGTAAGCCCCTTTTCATTTCATCATAACACTCCCATAGCATCCGGATAACCACCACCAACACCTGATGCTCCGTCCCGAATAAGCACAAGCTGTACTTATTACTAACTTATTCGCACAGAACAGCTTGAGGTCAACGAATTTGAAGACCTGGCAAGGTCACCCAGGTCAAATTTTTCTTCGTGGGCATTACCTCAACTACAGCAGCGGCCAGTCCAAGTCATCTTCGTGCACACTATCCATCCTCGTCGACAACGGCCTCCGTCATCCAGGTTGATCGCCTAATAGGATTGACGGGGGTGGTCTGTTGGAAACTAACTCAAACGCTACTCGACTTGGGCCTATTATTACCGTTTTTAGGGGTGTTTAGAAGACAGATTCCTAGTTAAGGAATTGCTGCGGGAGCTTAGAGAAGCCGTATCGACGGAGCTGGAAGACTCGTTGCAAGCTTTTCGATACTTCCAGGCCGCGGGCTATATCAACTTTGATAATTTCCCACTTGTTTTTTATACCTTCATCATCTCCAACGCTATTGGATTTTAGGGAGAGGCCCTCATAGACTCGACCATAGTCGCCATGAACACTGCAATGGCCATCACCAATAGGCGCCGCCGTTTTAGCGAGATTACCAAGTTTCTGCGCTACTTCGACCGTCCAGCGTTTCCGGCGTGCGGATGTCCGCTCCAAATGCTTCTTTCCTCAAGTTGACGAGGTCTAAATCTAGGCTGAATAGCTGGCTAACAGCTATTTCGATAAGTTTCGATTTTCCGAGATTATCTTTCGTCGTGTGGAAACCGGAAAACCTAATGTAGGGAATCTTGAGTTCCAACGCGCGCTTCTGATAAAAAGCTTCGTTCTTATAGAAGAACTCGGTAAATAATGTCCAAGCCGTTGGCCTATTGCAATAGTGTTGAGAAGAACCGAGAAAATCTCCTTACTTTAGCCACATCGAAGCCGTCAACCAGACTTACATGGATATGAGTACCACATTTGTGCCGGTACTCGGTGGTGACGTCGAAATACTCCTCGATGGTATCCTATACCTTTTGGATTTGGGACTGCCATTCAGCTCTAAAGTAAAGACTCGCATGTCCAACGTCGGTGGAGTGCTATATCAATATCCGAGCAAGGAACGCCAAGAAGCCGATCGCGAACCCACCGCCTATTATTCCGCGCTACTTCTACCAAGATATCACACACGAGTATCACAAGGTGTCCAGGATCATAGATCTCTGGCGTGACGCCTGCCGTATTGCGGTAGCAGGTTCATTGTCAGAAGATGACCTGTCATCGATTCGTTGCTCGGTGTTGCCAATATGTTCGGTAGCGTCGCCCACGTCCCTGCAATCCTGGCATAGTCTCGAGTTATGGCTTTGATAGGAGAGGAACGGATAATATCTGTTCGCAAAGGCCGTTTACAAGATTGCCATGTGGAATGATAATGAAAGATTTATCAACCCACCAGCTTTGCGCCTGTTTGGAGCTCTTCAAAGAAGTCGTACTTATGGTATGGGGGGTTGGGCAGTCCGTCGACTAAGCCAACTGCCGCAACTACCTGCTCGATTCTAACTTTTCATCCGCACGCCAAGATTGTCAATTTTGCTGCCGTGGCATCGTCTCTCCATACGGTCGGCCCAGCATGTTTCTATACCTAGAGCATCTAATGGAATTGTAATTGGGTTTTGGTTGTGCATAGTAAATCCTGGAGACCCGCAAAGACTTCTCATCCGATGGCGGGTGGGAGATCCTTGGAAGCCATCCCAACACTCCGGGTCCCGAGAAGACCAAGATTGGTTGAATCGCTGTTACCGGGGATGGTTGTACTACCTGTCGCACGAGTCCCTTCTTTTGGAATTTGAAATGGTGTCGAATAAGTTGAGGGAAGAGGAAGAAACTAGTTCATCCTTTTCAAGCTCCAGCAACAATCGCTGTTTCCCGGACACCTTCCTTACTTTCTCAGCCAGATGTCCCAGTTTTTGGCGCTCTGGTTGCAATCGCTATTTCCCAGACACCTTCCTCGCCTTCTCAGCCAGATACACGCGTTTTTGGCGGTCTGGTTGCTGTCGCTATTTTGCGTCTGGGGGAATTGAAAAGGGACTGGGAGGCCACAACATGTACTGTATAAAGGCACAAGGCATCTCGTCATGTATATAAGAAAGCAGGTCTTCTCACCACACTCTCACACATAGGTGGGTAGTCAAGTAAGCTGAATAGTACGCTCATATACCTTCCATTTTACCACCATGAAGTCATCACTGAGAAGGTGCCTGGGGTGGATACTCCCGTACATACGTAGATAGAGTAGAGAAACATTGCCGTTGATGCAATTATGCCCAATTGTGATATCTGTGCTCGTGTCAAAGTCCGTGGGATATGTTGGAGCGAACTGCACCGGGAGTCGAGGGAGGGAGAGTGTCCCGTGAAGGTAAAGAAGATTCAGAATAACCGGAGGAAAAAAGGGGAGAAGGAAACTCATGGGGGGAAAGGAGAAGGGGAAACTTCCAACGTTTCCCAACAGCTAAAAATTTTAGATAATTTCGGCAGGCACACCTACCTAGGTTCCTTTACTCATTTATTGATTATATAGGTACTTATTGGAAGGTGGCTAGAGAAGGCACGGTGCGCACCAACAGCAATACATTTATTACCTTGACCGAAGCAGCACGGGAACCACCCTTTCAGTTTGACGAGATAGGACAGGCAAGGTGGGTTCCGCGGGCATGTTGTGATATTAGATATTATCGGTCCCGCCCGTACAGTTGTTCGATATATTGGAGACGAAGAACTTGAGCTGGCGAGCACCGAGCAGCATACTTGGAGCATGTATACAGCATAGACTAGGAAGGCTAGAGCTTACTTTATCTTGTCATTTAATTGATAAAGTTCTATGAGCATACTGCGAAATCGAAGTCGGGGGGTACGAGCTATAGGAGACATGTCGCTTCTCAAATTCATCTATGAAGCCCAAATACAAGGAACACATCGGAATTTGATGTGGTGGTATAAGTCGCCCCTCAACTCCTGTACTTATGCAACGGTAGCTAGAAAAACTGCTACCTTGTAGGTGGTTGCTTCCTTCAACACGTTCTCTGCTGGACAACAATGCATGTATGCAATCCAGGTGTTCTCTTCGCTTTTATGATTTTAGCTTGTTGTCTTTGAGCATCTGAAGATATTTAGCAAATGATTTCCTATCAGTCGAGGTAGTCATATTTCGTAGAAACTGCTCGCCATCGATCCCTATTTCGGGAAAGAGCCTTGATTGTAGATGTTGTATGAAATTGGCTCCTGTTTTTAGGTAGATAGCTTGTTCTAGGCCAGCAATCTCATTCAATACCTGCTTAGTTTGAGCATCTGCTGATGGCCGGAACTGTGAGTTGGATAGAACCTGCCAACAGGCTGGGTGAAATCTATCGATTAAGATTAATTGATCAAATCCGGGGATAACCGGAGACGGCGATCCGTGAGTGGCTGGATTTTCGGAGATGCTCGCGACGTCCGGTCCGCCCCAGACGGTCGCCATCTTGGTCAGGAGACTAAAAGCAATTTTGCTGGCTGGGAGATTTCCAGAGCTTGGCTCGATCTCTGTAGCTAGGGCGAGGATAGAGCCAATCAATTCCTCGAAGAAGCCCTGGTTAGCTTCGGAAATAAGCACGCCTCCTAGGTCATTATTCAAGATAATGCCGAGGAATGTAAGATACTCGCGTCTTAGTTCCGCGAGTTGTATCTCATCGTCTGTGCCGCTGATAGGCTCTCTAAGTCCTCCAAACACTCTTTGCAACAAGGGCGTCAGCAGAATATTAAGTACGTCGAAGATCTCGGTCTTGAACCCAAAAACAACTTGGTCCAATAGACGAAGGAACATAGCCATTTCGTCCTTGGAAGAACTCTGGGATAAGAGACCCTCAATCCACTGGGGAAGTTGTGGAAGCACGGCAGAACCCAAAACTCCAAGTAGCCGTGAGAATGCTGCTCTGCACGCAGCACGGATGTCAGAGGATGTGTTGAGTCCATTGAGAGCAATCAAAATGGCTTCCGCGGCTCTCGCGAACTCGTCTGATACAGCTTTATGAGGTGGGGGTCGCTGGTTAGAGCTTTGAGCCCCGGGAGTCCAATCGGAAAAGCCATGTGCCAGCGTACCCAAGGCCATGATGATATGATGGACTTGAAGTATGGCTTGAGTATCTCCCGACTTCGCCCGCGGAAGATGCTGTTCCATATCGGCAAATAATGGATCCATTACAGAGCGAGCATACATAGCCTGCTTATCTGCGGGAGTACTAGCTGTGGATGATATACAACCAATCGCCTCGAACAAATACAGTTGGGCATTAAAAACAGCATCTGCCGAGTTGTCGGTCTCGTCTGAGGACATGTCATCGTCTGCATCATCGTTGGGAACTTCTGCCTTGATGGGAAGTAGGTCGATGATGGACTGAATAACTGTTTCGGCGACATTGCCAACCTGGGCCCTCAAATGCTTCACAAAACGGAAGAACAGATACCAGGAGCGCGTGCGGATTCGGACATGGTTGTGATGCACGAGGGTCACGAAGCTCTCTAAAACCTGGCCGATCATGGAAGACTGTGCCTCAAAAAAGGCACTATAACGGTGGCATATTTCCATGTACTGTAAAAGGATAGCTGGATGTGGAAAATTCGCAACGCCTGCTATCGGATTAGTATACCTCTGTTGTATGTGGACAAGCTGTATTCACCTGATTGCACCATCTTAGTCATCATCGCGGTTAGTCTCTCATTTGCCTGAGGGGGCGGTCCAGTCTTCAAGCCCAGTCCCTGGCTGGGCATGGCAAGCTCGCCAAAGAGGTACATTTCGTGAAGGGCTAAGTCGAGATCCCTCCAATCCAACTGAGAGCCTTGCTCATCAAGCGATTGGAAGATTCTAGCAACGAGATTTGATAAGACGTCTATATAAAGATTTGGATCCACTGCAGCGACACTTTTCTGTAACAGTTGTAGTTTCTTACGGAGCTCCTGGAACTCTGCCTCATCTGTTTGCTCGTCTTCGGCGCCCCATGACGAGGTCTCATCGTAGCGCATTTTCATGATGATGGCATTTAAGATTGGTGTGAGCATCTCAGAAAAAATATCAGGAAGTGAGTCTAACTTGCGGAAATACTGCAACAGATCGGTCAGGGATGGGATGACAGTGGAGCATACTTCATCGTATTCATCAGAGAAGAAGCGTAAGAGGAGGGGGACAAAGTCGCGGACTAATGATGTCGCTTTCATTTTAATAGCGTCATCTGCAGCACGGTCTTCCAGTACCCTCACAAGGTCGGCCATGACAGTGTTCACAAGCTTGGCAACGGCTTCGGCTAGATCTGTGTCGTACAGGGACGTGCCTTTGTGGTCGTTGAGTGGAGGGCTTGCAATGAGTGTTGAAATGATTGCTCGCAGATCGAGAAAAGAGATCATCTCAGTTTTATCCCCCGGGCGCATCTTCTTTCCTACTATCTCATTAAATGCATCGATAGCTGCATCACGAACCTTATCCGCGGCACCTGATGTATTCGTCCTTCCAATAAGCGGGAATATCTGACCAAGCATCTCCTGGTTAATGATCAGTGAGATATCGATCCAGCTAACCCATTTCCCGAGGACTTTGAGCGTCATCTCGACAATGCTGTCGTTCTGGTTGCGGTATAATCCAAACAGGTCTTGCCAGGATTGGGCTATTTTCCCAACATCTCTCTCTCGCAAAAGATCTTTGAGTTCCGTATGAACCCGGACTTGGGCGTCCTGGCGAGCAACCAGGACATCCGCAATCTCGTCGTGGATGGAACCAAGTATACGCAGGTAAAGGACGACGCCTGCGACATTGTCACGCTGTGAGCTACCGGGAGTAACAGTAAGAGCTAGGAAATCGTCGATGAAGCTCTCCCATCCTTCTCTGTACAGGCTAACGAACAGGGTGGTGAGGATCTGGGTGAGCTTGTTCTGGAGGCTGACTGAGTCGGGCTGGGATTGTTGACCTGCGGCGTAGTTGGCTCTTATGTATTCGAGGAGGACATCTCGGAGGGAGACTAGGCTCTGGGGCGATAGAGACTGGACATGGATGACTTGGTTCACTATCTCGAGAGGAACCAGGCGGACAACTTCGGAGGGGTGTTGGCGCCTGGTGAAGAGAGAAATGCAGGCCTGGCAAACCTCCCATCCTTGGGGGTCATAGCGCAGCCGGTCCAGATACTCAAAAGCTTGACCCTTGAGGTTGTGGTCAGAGGCAGGGTTCCAGGCAATCTCGATGGCATTCTCGATCTGTTTGAAAGGGGTTAGCCCGCCGGCAAGCCATGCAGAAAATGCGCGGTCATGATGATGCTAACAACGATGCTACTGCCGGTGGTGATATCGGGCATCCATGTGATAGATAGATAGACGATGGAACAGTCGACGGCAGACGGCAGACGGCAAGGAGGAGGGTGGTGGGGCGTAACCAGAGGGGGAGGGGAGATGATACCTGAGACTCCATGTTGCTGCTTGTGTTCCGATGCTATGACAAAGAAGACACCGAGCTCATGGTCGGGACCAGCAGGGGACGTGCGGGCTGTGGCCAGCAGTTTCTCTCTGGCCTCGTTTGTGCAGTGACACGGCGACGGTGATGGCGACGGCGATAACGGGATACTGTTTGTTATTTTGCGGTAGAGTATAGAGTAGAGGACAAGGCTTCCTAAATGACGACAGGAAATGGCAGGGCGCACAAAATACACACACAGCACTGGCACTGGGGAAAGGTGGCATGGAATCGTCACCCCCCACCTTGGCTCGTCGATAAAATGTTTCCTAGAGCGGTGAAAGAGCTGCGCCAAAATTCCAATGCTGCCCACATTGCCCCGCCATGCCTACCTGCTTACAGCACCCAACGGACACAGCTCCCCACCTTCCAAACACAACCGACCCGGTTGAGCCCGGCAAAATCCCGGCCCTGCGTTCTGCAACCTTGGGCACCTACGGCTAGGTACTTTTCATCCCATCATTGCTAATTGCTAATTGCTAATTGCGCCTTTTACAATTAAAAGCTTCGAAGCCATTATGAGTTTAAATCAGTAGATGTAGGGTCAGGCGTCCCGCACTGCATACATTATTGACTGGTTCGATTACTCTCTCTACCTGCCATGGAAAAAGGGTATTAGCCTATGTCTTGATATATTCTCCAACTCCAAAAGGCGAAATGCTAGGACAGTGTACAGGTCGTCAGAATACCAGGATAGACATTTCGCACAGCCAGCACACCTTTGTTCTATCTCGCTGCGGTACAATTACCAAAAGCCAGCTTGAATCAGCCCCCAAACCCGCAATTATTGCATCATATCTCACTTGAATCCAATTGCAACGCTTGTCTTGGGGTACGATTCATCAATGCACCAGGCCAAAAAGCACACCCTCCATGAACAATGTTTCTATGAATAGAAACAAAACCACCGTGGATAATGGCACATGCTGTGATATGGTCCCATGTCTGATGTGTAACCCGTACATACTCTTTAAGACAGAATCGGTAACGTGCATATAGTGTTATACGCCCTCACCTGGCTAATTTAGGTAGGTAGTGGTGTAGGAGAAAGCAAGGACTATGACCCATAAACAAACATCACCCATGATCGGGTGGAAGGGATTTCCACGACGCGCAAAGCAGTAGATTGAGGTAATAAGCTGTATGGTAGCTTTTGCCAGGGATAAAGACTGAGGGTGAAGATATCCATCTACACAGTAGGTGTGTAGAGACTGTCAGAAACCTGCAACTCGATCGAGGCTGTTACGTCCGCATGGGCAATATTAGAGCATGCCTCGGAGGGAGGTAGGTCAGATAGCGGACTAATGGGACTGCAGCCCAACACGAGAAGATGGAAGTTGTGTAACCCATACAGCCCTTTTGTCTCAGTAAGTGTGATTGCAGTCAGCGTGCCCCTTTTCTTCAATTTGCAGGAGCTGGTAAGAAGACGCGACGCCGGTCCGTTCGGTTCCAGAAAGTCGGGTGGATAAAGTGTGTATAGCTGCGCCACGCCTGAATCTTAAGGAATGTCGATCACCGCTTCCATAATTGGATACACTAGATAGATACTTACTGTAAGCTGTGCACTGAGTAGCGTTTTTAATCAATGCGTGTGTTACACTTACAAATGAACTTGCTATCCGGGATGCGAAAAACGGCCGGTACTACTTGGGCAATTGGCACCTTATGCACGGTGGTGTAGAGGTAATGGACCGGTTTCCTTGCTTGTTACTGTGACTCGGTGGTTACGCTTCTGACAGTTACCAAGATTGAGAGAACTTACCTAAATCTCTAGTACACTATCTTGCCTAATATTGACCTTTGTTACTTACTACAGTATGTAGTGTCTTGGCATCCCAGGTCAGATGGTGATTGTCAACCGTTATGTTGTAAATTAGGGCGGAATATTGCCGTCTTGGGGCTACAGCGCTTCTGCGCACTTTAATTTCTTTTTTATCAGCCTGCCCATAAGTTCTATTCATATCTATATTAGGGCAGCTGTAAATATTCCGTAACACCCAACCAAATCTATATATCTGTATAACAGGTGTATACTTTACTCTGTAACCTTGAATGAGATACGTCTATACTTAAACACCACGAGCCTTGAGTTTCAGAGCTGGCAAGCAACCCCTCACAGCTTGATTGCAGGATAGCGCTAACCCCAGTTATTTCCGATCCCGCACCAGGACAAGACAAGCAGGTCCACACCAAGTTGGGTAAGTAGACCACGCTATTATAGGCCTAGATGATCATCCCGAATTTCTAATCACGGCAGTTAAGAGCCAGCCGGCGGAATAGATCAATCAAATTGTTAGGCATTGCTCGACGGCCCTCTTCAGAGTTTCAGGAACTGACCTAGTACAGTAAACTCTCAGCGACCGTAGCAGTGGTTCACTGCATGTTGCCCAAGTGGCCTAGAGTGTGATGCGGTTGAAAATGCAAGGGACAAAGCGTTCCTGCATTAGCGCGAGATTTCTCTACTATGTACTGTAAGCTAACGGGTGGTTGTGATCAGTTCATTCAGTGGCAACACAGTATCTACCTAATCTACAAAATAAAAACATCTATGTGGCAGGAATTACAACTTGTACATCTAGTTAATAAGCTCTACAACGTAGCAAAGGTAAAGCATGTAGCCAACTATAACTCAGGAGAATACCTCTTTCTGTGGATTTCTTAGAACAGCGTAGGGAATCCAACATGTGACTAATTCATATACTGCCACGCTATCACATACAACGGATAGTGAAACACTATAATCTAGTTTGGCTTTAGCAATTAGAATAGTGAGACAGTATTTTGTCGGTTTCCGTAGTTGACTTCACAAAGCTTAGCCCAAAAGAGAGGGGTAATACTCAAAAGGGCAGGAAAAGACGTGGTAGGTATGGATAAGACAAGAACGGGCCTAAGCTTAGATCAATGTCTTGGACCCTTTTGTTTCACGACTCTAACAACAACAACATCATCATCATCATCATCATCGTTTGCACGAATGTGATAGGTGCCATGTCACCCACGACAGCTCATTAATCATTTACCAAGTTCAATCTCTTAGTCTGCCAAACTCGCCGTCAAAGCCGCTCGAGCCAGTGTAAGTACTTCGCATCCCGGTCACTGGTGCCGAGCTGGCTGCCAACATGGAGCATCTCATTGGCTAGGTCACTTCAGATCTGCTGTTTATGCGGAGAATAGAGTTGCCCCCCTTACTGGCACCCCTACCACTGTCATTGCCAATGAAAGCTTAATATCGCATAACGCCTTCTTCCCACATCAAATTAACGTCCACCGTTGGACCGAGATGGATCCATCCAACGGCATGACCAACATTGAGCGCGCTTGGCCGTCAAGTGAGGCGTGCCAATCAAGGCCTATGCCCTCCCTTCTTCGTCGGGTCTTTACTTACATCTCTTTGACGCCTACTGGGCTGTACACGCCATTGAATCTCTGTGGGCACCAAAGACTGGAGGCACAAACAGGCACTTGTGGACAATGAATCTCGTGATGGGACGATGATCCATTTTAGACAGACCCATTAAGTCTCTTTCATGTGGATCAGCCGAGCAAGTTACCAACACGGCCCCGTAAGGGCACGCAATCAACCTCTCCACCGCCCGCAAGCCATGCATGTTGCCTCTCCCCTGAACCAAGGGAATGGCCCAATCTGTCTAATTTCCCAATAGCGTAATAGTTTACTGGGGGGTTTACGGTGACAATCGTCCCTCCTATTCTTTGTCCAGGGAGCCTATTAATACCTGACATCCTCTGGCCTGATGTTTTCTCTTTTTCTCTTCTTTCCTCTTCAGCCCAACAGCCAATTTGCAACATTTGCTCACAACTTTGACTTCGGTCGTCCACTCTTTTTTAACAACGCTCTATCTAAAGCTTTAAGCTTCACCAACATTCATTTTACCAAGCCAGCTACCCGTCGTTTCACCAAACGTACAAACCAATAATCAGTCAAGATGCGTTACTCTGCTGTCGCTCTATTCGCCGGCGCCGCCCTGGCCACCAGCACCGTCTACTCCACGGATGTTGTCACCATCACCTCTTGCGCCCCCGATGTCACTGACTGCCCTGGCAACTCTGGCAGCTATCCCACCCAGGGAGGCTACCCCGTCGAGTCTTACCCTCCTGCTGAGACCACCACCAGCGAGGTTGCTCCCACCACCACTCCCGCCTCTACCCCGGAGACCTCTGTAGTCTACCCCAGCGGTTCCTACCCCGTTGAGACTCCTTCTGGAACTCCATCCGAGACTCCCGCCGCAACTCCCTCGGCTACTCCCTCCGAGACTCCTGCTGGTTACCCTACCGGGTCTTCCCCCGGCAGCAGCTCTGCCGCCACCTCTGCTGTCTCCACCCCCAGCTCTCCCAGCTACCCCATCGGTGGCGGCAGTGGCAGCAGCAGCTACAGCGCCTCGCCTTCCGTCTACAGCTCTTACCCCGCTGTTTCTTCCCCCTCGTCGGCTCCCTACCCGACTACTCTGAGCACCTCTTCCGCTCCGGCTTACCCTACCACCTCCGTGGTCCCCGTCACCTACACCACCTGCGTTCCCACCACCCTGGTCAGCTACTCTACCGTGACCTACGCTCCCAGCAGCAGCGCCTCCGTCTCCATCCCCGGTAACCCTGGCAGCTACCCCGTTCCCACCAACGTCCCCACTGGTGGCTACACGTAAGTACCGATCTCACAATAGGAACAATCAGGAACATGGTCTAACTTGTAATCGCAGTGCTACCCCCTACCCCACTGGCACTCCCATCCCCACCGGTGGCGCCGCTGCCATGGGTGGCTCTGCCTTCTTCGCCGCTGTCGCCGGTATTGCCGCTGTTCTCTTCGCTTAAGCACTAAGCAAGCACAATTGCTGAATTCCCTTGTTGATGACCTCTTTGTTTTGTGAACAAGCCCGGGAAGGGGGGCTACGGCAGCTAATGATATCCGGGCCACAGCAGCATCGAATCGGTGTTTGCAGAAACCCAATTTTGTGTATTTAAAATTTCTAATTGTAACTAGAAAGGTGTTTGGGATGTCTTGTTTTTCGCAGCATATTGCCCAAAATCAGTAGTCCCAAATTCGTCCTGTATTTACAATCCGGTAGAAATCCAAAACCTTCATGCTATCTAGTTTCGCCGTAATTGTCTAAAGATGTTTCATTGTGATAGGCTTATACTCAAAGTAGTCTGTTTCAGACCCTTGTTGAGTCAGACGCCTCGTGCATGTTTCTCCCGGAAGTCGGGTGGAAACGTTTTCTTTCCCCTGTCGATCACCTCTTAGCCTCGGCGCCTCGCCCGCTGGCTTTGGACTAATTTCCGCTCAACCCCTCTACTTTACTTTAACCGGCATGTGAGCGCCTTTCCATGGTGTTCTCATGACTCGCCTTCCCAGAATCTCTTTGTTTTGCTCGCATTTCCGCTTAGTCGGCGACCGAAAATGAAAGGCATGACTAGATCGGTCCAGAATCGATCTTTGCCACCGATTGAACTTGTAAGTGGCTGTGTGTAGTAGTGCGGAAGTAGTCTGCGTTTACGTTACATGCGTGGATTAATTCCTCCAGCATCCTGTCTGGTACCTAACACACATAGAATGTATGGAACAACACTGAGTGCTAATAAAATACCTCTTTCGCGGTATTTAAGATTCAGATACAACCATTGTAATTATTCTGAAATATCAAGGCACACATATAACTATGTCAACGACAAGTAACAAAACCAAGCGCCACGAAAATCACAACTTCAATCCTTATCGAATTTGAGGGCTGGCCGGGGAAAAGTTTAATGATTACGTGCCACAAGAATACGGACTGAGTACACTATCTCTAGATAAAGTGCGAGCGTATCACCAGATACAGAGCCGATTATATAAATAGTATCAAATCGTAAGTTGAATTCCAGATCGGAGGTAACCGTTACCAGTACCCATACTACATAAACACACCAACATATGATGTCATAATTTGGACGAACAACAGTCTAGCAACATGGTGTAGTTGAGTACGTCCCTTGGCTTCGCTTTTATTACGAATAAATAGGTCATTCTAATCATGTATAAAGACTAGGTAGATTTAAAATTTCGGAACATATCATAGTACAGATATGAAGGCCCTCAATCAAACAAGCGCGTTCTCTTCCGCTGAGTAACACACTACAGCCGTGAATAGATATAGTGTCCAATATCAATCAATGGAAATGCTCATGTGTCTAATTGTTTGTTCGGTTTGGTTAGTTATCAGATTGCCTTTCAAGAAAGAGCGAAGGGCATTCGCCAACCCAATTCGACTTATATGTGCTTCAGATAGGTTCGGATCGTGTTTAGGCACAAGCGTTATGGACATCGCGTAAGCCTCCATCATAAGCGCGTGATGGGTCTTGGGTTCCGAGGGTATGTCCTGTTAACTAAGCCCTGAAATTCGGGGACTGAATATTGTGTAGGAGATAGATTACCATCCCTCATGGGCTAGGTAGGTATCGCAAGCGCAGGATAAAGCCTCGTCAAATAGATCCCGACAAGACTCTATAAAAGAATCTTGAATACGTCGCCCAATCAAGTCCACGATAGCGTACCGGAAAAAATACTTTGCCACCTGCAAAGCAGTTTTACCAAGGTAGTCTTTTGCTAGGAGGTCGGCGCCACCATCAATCAAGCTTTCAACGCAGTCTTTGCAACCTCGTTTGGCAGCAAGATGGAGCGGCGTCTGTTTTAGGAGGTCACGAGCGTTGACCCTGGCTTGGTTACCTAAAAGCGCTTCTACAATCTCGCAACAATCATTATCAACGGCGAAATGTAATGCTGTCCAGCCCTCCTCTAGGGAAAAGGGACGATCACGAGGCGGTTGATAGTGGTTGTTTACCTCATAGCCTGCAGCAATAAGATGCAGCGCTAGCTGTGGTTTTCTGTAGCGAAGAGCTTTGAAAAGTGTGGTGCTATCCTTCTTTCCGCCGTATTGTATCAGCAAATCTATAGTCTCCCTATCATCCTTAGATACGGCGATTTTTAATGCAGTTGAAATACCACCAAGGCCAACCTGTTTCTCCAGGAGCAGACGAACTACGTCGACATGCCCCGCGAACACGGCTAGGTACAGGAAGCGAGCCCGTGTAGTGACTGTGGTGGTGTTCTCTATTAGAGACTTCACTGTTTCCACGGAGCCGTTTGCGCAGGCAATGGCAAAGCAATCAGGGTCAACATGTGCCCTGACAGCGTGTTCAAGCGAGGTAAGTGGGGGTTCAACTATCATTCTTATTGCTTCGTGGTGCCCCAAAAACGCTGCCTCTGTAAAGCCACTGATTGCAGTCTCATGATCCCTAGGACCCAGTTTCGCCAAAAGTTTGATGAGTTCTGTATCGTTTCGCCTTACAGCGGTGTGTAGAAGCTCGAGGAACCCCCCCTCCTCAGCGAAAGTTTGACTTTTATTGCTCGTGAACGCTGCAATGCAGCTGGCAAGTTCCATGCGTCTTGTTGCTATTGCATACCAGAAAGGGTTAAGTTTCATTAACGGCAATGGGTCAGAAATCGTGTTTACAGCCATGTCGATTATATCATATGGATTTTGGTAAAGGTACTCGACTAGCTCAAGCCACCCTAACTCGCAAGCGAGCCATATCGGACTTCCGTGGTCACTTAGTACTATGCGGTAGCGCCGGGGCTTCCAGTACCTCAGTTGTGTGAGACGGCGCCATACACGAAAACCGGGTGCCACTGTATAGGGCCGCGCAGTTCGTCCTGGTGCTGCTTCTGGGCTGGGATCGGCATGTTGTAGTACGAATGCCTTGAGAAGGTTACTAAGTTCTGGCTTTAGTCGTAGAGATCCCGCTGCATCGACGTGATGCACCATCCAGGTAACCACATAGTCGCTCGGAACATGACGTTTGACATTAGATGATAATACTGCTATGAATTCAAGAACGTTTATATCCTCCTGAAGTAGTGCGAACTTAAGATCGTAGTCATTAGCCCAAGAGGTTAGGAACCGTTCAATTTCGACTTCGGTGCTGTCCTTTTGCCCGTCTCCTTCAGATTTCTCTTCGCATTCGACTTCAGTCCTTTTCGAATACATGACTCTCATGGCTCTCTCTCGAGCTACTTTTTCGGGCACTAGGGCTTGGTTCAAATACTGTAGGCAGGCTTGTGCAAGGGCAGCATGGCCCTCTTCCGGCAAATATGTGTTAATTTGTCGCTTACTAAGTTTTTCGAAAAATTCCCGAACAGACAAATGAGCAAACTCGAAGGAGTTTTCGCGTTCAACAATCAGATTAGAGCAGACATCGAGAATCTGGACCGTAGTATATTTGGTGTTCAGCTCTGTAGCTAATGCGACCGATATAAGAGCGGCGAAGCCATTGGGTGACATGAGCTGCTTAGCGTAGAGGAGCCATTGAATTGTGAAGGTTGCGAGTGCCAGAGCATTTTCCCCGGAAGTCCTTATCTGCTGGAAAATCTCCCAGTATGAAGCCTCAAGTGTCGCAGGTAACTTGCCCAAGCGAGTTCTCACATCCGCAGGTAGTTTGAGGGGACGCAAGGACTGAATCTGCAAATCAACCCATCGGAACCTACAGACAGTAATACAGAATTAGCTGGCAGAGCTCTTTTCTTCCATGAAGTGGTTTTTGACCCATATTCCTTTAGCGCCGTCCTCGAGTGTGTTGACGATGTCAGTGCGTAGCTTCGGGTCGAGACGCCCATGAAGGAGCTTCGCTTCGGTGAGCTTCTTGTCACTTTAAAAGATTAGCTGCATCTCCTCTCTACTGCTATACACTCACATAAACGTTGATATGTCTTCAGCATTGTCATCTGCTCCAATATATATGTTTGGAGCGCCGTCTAAGCTCAGTGCAATATCATAATTGCTCCTGCTTGAGATGAAGATCCGGACCACTGAAGTTGACTGCTGGATGAGATTGTTTAGCGCGTCCAGCAGTTCTTGCCGACTCCCTTCATTGACTTCGTCAAGTGCGTCAAGCACCAGTGTGACCGCAGGATATTCATCAAATAGCTGAAGGAGGACATTCACGCTCTCATCCGTCGTCAATTGCAGGTCATTCGGATTCTCGCCTCTTTTGATGGCATCTTCATAGCACTTCGCGACTGGTCTAAGTATCCGCTGCGTAGAACTAACGCTGGCGAGTTGTCGTACGAGACTTCCCAATATCCTATTGCACTGTGCTCGTTGAGGTTCAGCCGGGTTCCTCATGCAGTAAAAATATGCCACATTCTCGTAATCCCACAGCTCACGTATAACCAAGGACGTGAGTTTGGTTTTGCCAGATCCTGGTATACCATGCAACCATAGAACAGATGGGGAACTGCTCGTTCTCCATTCTTTGAAATTTAGTTTCTCGAGAAACCACACACCAGATCCCTCAACTAGACCCTCACTTGCTTGTTTGTGGTGAGTACCATGCGGGATATTAGAGATGGCCCCGAGGATTTTTTCTCGGTCCCTTTCTCTCATACTGTCCTCAAGGTTTTGTAGCCTAGTATCAAAACGGACAATCGGTTGCCGCAATTGTTCTATGGCGGGTTTCAACCACTCTGGCTCACTTTCGTCTCGGACATTCCTATGCTTGAGTTGCTTATGTATGCTTTCGATTAAGTCGAGGCCATGAATCAAAGTTGCGCCATGAGTGATGCCTGCAATACGCCCAAAGTTCTCGAAAGCACGTTCGACAGGTAAGTATTTTGCTTGAAAATCCGTCTGGGATTGACCAATGCTCTTAAGGATCCGCTTCCACGTGCTCCGGGCAAAATATTGTATGATATCTGCAAGATACTGCAAGATGGCAGCATAGAGATTGACTATTGATTCAGTGAGTTGATTTGTCAACCCCGGGCTACAAAATTCAGACAGTAAATGTTAGTACTTGGAAGTCAACACGCAGAAGTTTAGAT
The DNA here is from genome assembly GCA_025201785.1 of Xylaria longipes. Classification (NCBI taxonomy): domain Eukaryota; kingdom Fungi; phylum Ascomycota; class Sordariomycetes; order Xylariales; family Xylariaceae; genus Xylaria; species Xylaria longipes. The sequence goes on from MU619698.1 coordinate 199,560, forward strand.
GATGCACATACGTCTTCGATTCTCTCCCACCAATATATACCGACTCAATAATATGACACTGCGCCACAATGCTTGCTAGGTTCTCTAATGAGATGATAATGTGACCAAAAACCTCAAGATTGTTGATGGTGGTTTGCATGATCAATCTTATGGCAGCCCAAGGCAAATGCTGCATGTACCTGATCATATTGAATCGCAATATCGCCGATATTCTGAATTGGGCATATCAAATCAGGAAGCGCTCCAGTTGTATAGATAACGGGGGGAAAGTACCACGAGGTTCTTGACCCAACTAGATAATTTTTCAAGGACATCGCGAAAGTATATCGTGCGACCGTTGACAACAAGCCTCCCTCTCTTTTCGACGCATTTATCCTTTCGTTCGTTAGCCGCGGCCAAAACATCATCGAGAACTTTACGAGGGTTGTCTGATGATTTTTCGACGTCGTTAAACAATTCTCGGTCTTCCTTTATTAGTCTCTGCAACGCCTGCTCCCATTTACTCCCGGTCTGACTGATCGAGACAATGTTTGACACATTGCTACTGCTGAGGCTTGATGAGTTTGGTGCTGTCATGTCGGAAGACAATATGTGTGGTTTCGCACTTGGAGTGATGTCTGTTGTGTTTTTGAGATTACTTCCCTAAGAGTGTCTAAGAACCGGTCATTGTCTATTGATTTCAAGTGACGTGCATTATGGAATGAACTGAATGGGAGGGAAATGGGAAGAGAGATGCGAGGCAGACTGACACGCAGGCTGGCACTCTTCGTATCTTTGGGCTATGACTGCATGATAGGTAAGAGATGTAGGCTGTGAAATGTAGGTTTTCACAGCCACAATACTACCTAATCACCCCCTCATCAGCTAACTTTCCGATTACTGGCTTATGTACTTCATCTTTCCAATAGGTGCACACGGCTAGAAATAATTGTCAAACAAATACTTAGAGCTCGCATCCAATGATGGTGGCGAGGATCAAACTCGCCATAACAGTGCTAGAACACCTGTCTCGACTTGCAGTCACAAAACTTGAAGGGATGCGACTATATATGGCTGGCTTCGCTGTACAATAGCACAGCCACGCGTAACGTAGAGAGCCCAATTTATTTTATATATATAAAAAGGATTTGACGCCGACACAGAATCGGGGGTTGGTCCTCAGCGACGGAACAAGAACATAACACCTCCAAGAGAGAAGGCACATGCTATATACTGCCAGTTCTACCCCAACACCATCCGATGATGGAAAGACGAGAGGAACTAGATGCTCCAACAAACACCGCCTCCTAATGTGAGCGAGAAAAGTACGTTGACCTTGAGAGTATTAAGACCTAACGTAGGCGGTGATCGATCACCTCTCACGAATTCGCCCATCCCGAACCTAGGACACGCATTGAGTTTTCATGTCAAGTCGCATGAACAGAAAACCTCCGCACGAAACCAAAACACTACCCGGGTAAGCGAAGCTAACAGCAGCCAAGGCCAAAAAGCCCCTTCTATTCAGATCAACAAATAGGTAGGTTCAAATAGGTATGTAGTATTATTGTAGGAAAAGAGATCCCAGCTCAAATCTAGTGATCGCCATGAGGATTGCTCCATTTCCATCTCTACACTACACTCACTACACGTGTACACCACACCCCCAAGCCATCTCCTCCCGAAAGGGGGATATAGCACTGAGCCCAGGAGGAGGGAAATAAAATTTCCCATCTCTCACCGCCCATGGCATTTGAGCAATGTCGATCCTCCGCTCCGCAACGCGGCCAGGGCGCGAGGCCTTAAAAAAAGAGAAGGGTTGCTGAGGCCTAACTTTTAGGGGTCTCCTGCTTGTTTGGGCAGTCATGCAGGGACCTGCGGGGGTTTGTTGCGAAAACCTAAAAGTCGTGCATCTTCGCCCCCCTTCCCCCTGTCTCGATCCATAGATCTACCCGTTCCTTATCTTTCCCCTCTAACAGACGGGAAAAAAAGGAAAAAAAAAACCTTGCGGCCTTAGACTCTTTTTTTGCTCGATTCCGCCGTGTCGCTAACTCTCTCTAGTGCGGTGCCCCCGCATTGAAGAGGGCGCCATTCGCGACTCCGCACAAATGCAGGGCAAAATGCAGGGCAAGATTTAGTGCGTCTCTAACAGACGCTCGCCAAATCATAGCCGGAAAGAAAAGAAGGGAAGAAATTTACAAAATTGGCTCATATCGTACCACTTTCTTTGATGTGTACTTCCCATGAAGAAATATCCATATAGCGCCCAGTAAATGCCATTGACACCTCCCACATGCGCGCTTCAAAAAGGAATGAATAAATTTCTAGAAAACATTGCTCGTAAAGATGACCACATAGGTCTACCGCTTGGAACGGAAAGGAATAATCGAAGATGTCTTGTGTAAAGTATATCTATGCTGTTGAAAAATAGAAGCAAGCCGAATCTCCAAACAGGGGTATCAAACGGTATGAAAACTGCATGAGTGAATGACAAATTATGGGTTCAAACAGTAGGAAAGCCGCTCTCGATGCACTAGAAGCATCAAGGACGTCCCCAGAAAAATTGCACAAATTGGTAGCAAGTTGAAGCTTCTTTGTGCGGGAAGCAATTGGCCTTTGACAGAAGCATATTGTGTGAGTACTATTCGAAACCCTATGCGCTTCGATCGATAGTATGATTATACCGGCGACAAATTGGTAATGCTCCACTTGTAGGTGCTTCTGTCGTAGACACGTCTACCATGCATTGTGAATGTGCGTAAGTAGCGGCATTTGAAGAAGCGTGCCGGCTCACCGCAAAAACCTGTCGGCCGTCGAAAACCCATACGTTAGGGTTATAGAATTCAACCAGAGTCTCCTCTTGGCCCCAGGGTGAAGTTTCTTGTGGGCCGTCATGTAGCGAACTCGCGCATTGAATCGGATTCTCGACCGCGTTCTATGCTGACTGACTAGCATGCGGAATAGGAAGCTTGAATATTTCTCGGCCTTCGGCACGAGCCCCATACGAAGCGCTTGAGCGCTGTTTTCCAGAACAATTTTGTGGAGCAGAGAAGAGTTGCGAGATCGGATCCTAGATATTATTGAGTAATGTATGGAGCGGGATTCGCTCGCGCTGCAAAGACTTGTGGATCTCTGGCCGATAGACTCTTGAGTACCTAGGCAATTGGCGTTTCGAATAGGTTGACTAGCATGATACGATTCAAGACCGGTTGGTGTGTAAATTCTTTTTTTCCCTCAAAGGAAAAAAAATTGAAGTGCCTGTGATTCGCCCGTCGAGTCGCGTGACGCGCGAAACTGTTTGCTCTGACAGTATTGTTCATATATCAGTTGGGGTGTCCAATACGTAATCGTGACGAAATCGAGCACGTGAGAGGCGAAGCCCAGGTGGATTTGAGCCTCAGTGGAGAACTAGTCGTCTTACGACGTCGACATCCACCGAACGGGAACACCACCAGGCCCAATCTCGTATGGCTTTGTAACAGCTTTCCTCGGGGGTAGTAACCAACGAGCGTGACCCTCGCGTTGGTCGTCCAACTTGCCCCTCTTTCGCATAAGATGCTCCATAACCGCGATGCGGATGAAATCGGGGTTTTCGCGCATCTCCCTTTGACGTGGACCCGGCGGAAATAGAGCCACTGTAGAAGCTTTGTTCGAATTCGAGGCTTGAGCGGTCTGCCGGGCCGTTTTAGGTACTCCTCTTGAGCGTTGTACCTTATATGTCTGCATTTGAATTGACGCTGTATAGCTGCGAATAGGTGAGGCGCCTCGAGCCTCGGGTCGAATGTTGCTGGTAGGGTTTAGGTACCGCCGTATGGCCTCACTAGGCTCTTCTTCCAGCACGGGCGGCCTCCTTTCGTCCGTGAACGGGACCCTAGGGTCGATAGTGAGTATCGACCTTGTGAGAAAGTCATCGGGCGGAATCGAAGATGTGGTGAATGTAGACAGAGTCCGGGCCGCCGAGCGCAATGCACGGAGTGATGCTGTCAAGTTCGACTTGAAAACAGCTTTGAATGGCATGATGACTTGTGTCTGCTTGTCGGCTGTTATAGTTGGCTTGGCGCTGAAATCTAATCGGTCGTTCTCTAGAGCCACCTTCGATAATGGGTCTTCCGGCTCCTCCCCAGGTGGCGTGGTTACCGGCTCTAGAGACCGCCGTGGCGAACGTACCCTTCCGCCTCGGGGTGTAATAGGAAAGTCCACTGACGGGATATAACTGGGCGATATAGAATCCCCTAGTGATGGTAGACTGTCGAAAGACCCTGTACGCGTAGAATAAGGAGACGCAAACCCGCTATCGCTGTTTAGCAGTGTATCCTGCTCATCAAGTTCGTCCGGAGGGGTGAGCAGAAAGTCCAGGGGACTGCGCTCAAACGATGCTAGACTCAGATCTTCCCCTAGATCCAAACGCAACTGTTGACTGAGATCCTTTTCTGACACGCTCGATCGCGGTACGATGGAATCTACTGTCATTCGTGGATCCTTAACGTCCTTTTGCCGCAAACTCCTTCTCCTCTTTGGCGGTGGGATATTGGTGATGGCAAGCAGGGCGGCCACTGCGGGTGGTACGGCATCGGGCGAATGAGTATCTCGAGCTCTACGGGCGGACAAAGACCGTGTCCGATTGCTGGGTTTTTGGAAATGATGCTTCTGCTTAATAGGAATCTGCACGGCGCTCGAAGGCGTAATCGGTCGTGGGGCTGTATTCGCCATCGTGGTCGACGACGAATTATTAGTCTGGGGAGAAGGACTGTCTGGTCGTGATAACATGGTTCTCGGCACCGCTATTTTTGGTGTACTGTCTGAGCTCACATCCAAAGACTGATGATCTGACGAGAGGAACAAGCTGGCTGAAATGTCATTCTTACTAAGGGGTGATGGGCGTGAGTGTGTGGTCGACGACGCAGGTATAGAGGTTGGCGGACGAGATTGTGTAAATGATGGCGAGGACCTGCGTGTATGGAGAAATGACCTTGGGGTGATCATGATAATAATTAGAATACCCGGGCCAAATCGACCGGGTCTGCAAACAAAGGGACCCCGAATTACCCAGACGGGTCACTGGTCTAGTCAATTAAGGGCTGTGTTTCGGTACTGTATGTAACAACAACCTTGGAACTGGCCGGGTCCAACGCCGCGAAGCTTACACTAGGGTGTGTGCTAGAATAGGCAAGCGGATGTGATGTGTGGATCGCTGGCCGCTTTCTGCTGCAGGGTGCAAAGTGTATCCATCGGTGGGCCAACATGCCGTGAGGCCCAAGCGAAAGCAATATGGCTAATCGTGCGATTTGAGGGAATACTCGGTGTTGGAGATTGGATCGCAATCACACCTCTTGTTCTCTTTTGGATTGTCCTGTCGTGCTCCTTGTGGTTTTTTTTGTTACCTGGTAGGGCTACGAGGACTGATGCAAGGACGCAGACGGTGCTGTGGTGTAATGCGTTTTGGTGGTGCGACGGGGTGTGCCAGGGGTCTGCTGGAGATTCTGGTACGTAAGAGCCTGGAATGGTGCCAACGTGGACGCTGCAAGTCACGATCCCAGCGAATTGGGTGAGGCTGACGGTGACGTCGGCTGCCCACAAGAAGAAGTAAGCAACGTCTCTGATTCGCTTTTGTTCGTCTTCTAAGTCGGCGGTACGGAGAGGATAGAAACACAATATATCTGAGATGCGTGCCTGGTCTATGAGGAAGTAGACTACTCTGGTGTTTTATCGTTCGGTGCCTGGTATGCACGGCTTACGACTCGGGCGTCAAGCTCTTGGCCGATAAGGGAGAACAAAAAAACGAGGTATTGCGGTATTCAATGCAGGTGGCAACCAACCGCGACTCATGCTCTGTGAGAGACAGGTGTCACCACTGGGCGTCTTGCCATTGTCGACAAACAAGAACAATGCGACTATTCACTGCCTGGGTAGAATAGAAATGGAGGCATGGGTTCGTTATCTAGCAAACAATGCGCTGGCAGTCGCTTATTATTTACTAATGGGTCTGATGATGATATCGAGCGAGATACCAACAATACCAGGCATGACAGGTATGACAGGGCGATTAGCATGAAGGCGGGATCAGCGGAACCCGATCAGCCAAGCCCTGTTATGTTGTGGTACATCTGCCTATCGTTGCAACATCTTCAACTGATACCTGTCATGTGTGCAATGGGATTGGTCGTGCTCCTTGTCTCTAGATAACACAGCCTGCCTCTTTGGGCGAAGATAGGAGCACTCAGGCACTCAAGCGGACTCAGCACTTAGAGCCTGGACTTACCCAATGGGGCAATTAGGCGCTGCTTTAAACATGCAATCCACTTAGGGTGCAGGTACGAAGCAAAAGTTGTCGACTTATCTATGTGCGTTTTGGAAATCCGCCAATTCCATGTAACATGCAACATATATTACCATTATCGCCAGGCTTCCTTTTTCGGGTAAACTGAAGTTTACTCGCAGGACCTTTTTTTCTTGCTGATAAGGTACAGTTCGTCCTGCGAATAATAAGACCCCTCTTCTATGATTGGTGACCGGTAAGCAAGTACACGTGTACTTCGTAAGACGAGTGAACTAATTAATACCTTCCATTCTCCCATAAGCTCTCATTCATCACATCCCATCGAAACCAGTATGTGACAATTCATAACCCCTCTTGAGCATCACTAGTGTGTTAGGACATTGTGGGGGAACGAACGGGAGCGATTCTTTCATCTCTAACACACACACACACACACACCAACGTTGTGATGTGGGTGGCCCGGTCCAGCCATATGACACGACAGCATGTGTGTGTCGCATGGGCATCCGTGAACCCGATCGGGGAGCCATTGCAGGTCTTTAAACCTTCATGTCTCTACCTCGCTCACGGCTCATCTTCCAAGACAAGAGAAAATTAGCTGACTGGGCATCAGCATTTTCGCCATGCGTCTTCAGTACCCCGTTACAATCATACCATTATGGAGTGTTCAAACTATTTGATGAGGAAATGAGTTAATCTTTGTCCCTATCTTGAATTGGGCTTCAACCCGATAACTTCCCCAGCCGCCAACCCCACGCGACCGGAGCTAGTATGGGGCTAAATTAGAGTGTGTGAGAGTATGCGATTCCTCCAGGGCTCTGCTGACAGCTCGCGTGAGCTCTAACTATAAATACTTCCCCGCCATGCTTGGACACGTGATGTCCGGTGGTCGGCGATACCCACAAATGTTGGCCTCAGTTATCAGTCATCAAGACCCTTTAGGGCCACGGTGTTCTAGATTTCATAAGTTCGGAGCCAGAATTCAAGCGCCGTCTCGCGGCCATTAGCACTAACCATCACTAGTGTATGGGTTAGATAGTCTTCTGGAATATCCCACGCCAACCAAGGCAAGAAGAGCAAAACCGCTATGAGATAACACTGCACCTCTAGTACTAGTTGTCGTCATACCCACCCGGGCGTCCGCTCAAGGATTGGAATGTCAGGAATGGCGCTAACACTAACAGTATCAGTCCTGGCCTCACTATAAGAAGCTGGGCGTTGATAGGGAAGTCCTGGCAGCAGAATCCCGAGACCAGCAGGGCATACAATGTCTGGCCGTACAAAATCTCAGCCCGATCACATATGTCAGCAGCCAAGAAGGTCCGCAGAGAGGCAGTCGCATCGGCGTCATAAGTATATAAGCTGCAAGTCATGTCTTCTGAGATTGGCCTAGAATTCGTCTCTGCGTGTGGCCATGGCCGTGTGCTTTATTGACGAATAAGATGTGAAAAGAGACAAAATCGATGTGTTACACCATATGCAAAGCTGCTGAACGGTGAGCAGCGTCGTATGCCCAGGATTTCCGAACCTCTGGTGCCTACTATTATCTCACGCACCATGGGGTAATTGTTGTTCACGCACGTTGGGCATCCCGTCGTTCTGCGAGTTTCAAAAATCCCGAGCCAGGAATCGTCCTATCTTCAGTCATCAAACTCAGGACCGCTGCTATTGGTAGATTAATCTATGGCGAAAAATAGGACCCCGAGGGATACATATTCGAAGGATTACAGTTGCATGGGGTTTAGAAGTCATTGCTTTTTCCAACAAAAATATTAATTAGATAAATTCGTCATGGTGCGTGGGACAAACGCGGGGAAGTAGTGACGAGAGACTGTGCCTATCAAGCCTATCACTAGCACATGCGTAGGTGTTGAACTCATCGTACATATGCTTCTCCACCGTCCCACCCAAGATGATCGAATAGCATCCGAACAGGAATCCGGGGTCGAGAGACAAGCAATGCAGGGTCGGAATTGATGGCAGGGGTCTTGCATTGTTTCCAAGTCATGGTTAAGTTACTATCGTGATCATGGCTGGCTGAAACCATTTCAATGCGATGGCGTGCTGTGGTGCTCGTAGGAACAGTTACCCGGAGACGCAGTGACCCAGGTCGATCTCGATGTCATACAGATGCGTGCACCACTCCGACATCACTACTTATTCGAGACAAATTTACATTCAGCTCACGCGACCTATCGATCCCAAAAATGACAAGACAATTATCACAAACGCGCAAGGTACATTTTTCTCAAGGAAGCCGCCTGCCTGCATCCGAACACCACACTATACGCCATCACATGCCGATCCAGATGAGAGCCAAAGAGATGCGCACTGAAAATGAACGAAAATTACCCGTGTTCAACGCCGGAGGGTCATGATCCGAATGGTCAAGTCTTATACCCTTCATCAAAATGACAGCCGAGTCAAAAAGGGCGGACAAGGACAGACCCTATATCCACTTCTCCGACCGTCGGTTCCCAATGTTTGCTTGACTCCGGGTAGCTGTGGCCGGCCGGGGTTTGTCTACCCCAAGGTTGTACCGGATTGTCACGTCGTTGTTTCTGATGATTTCATCGAATGTCGGGACTGCCTCTTCGCTTTCTCGCGGGGTCTGGCTCTGGAGCTGCGTCTGTGACTTGAATCGTGTCATCCGTGTCGCCGCTGTGCCCAGCACCCTGCGCTCTGTGTTGCCGATAACCTCGTCGCGATCAACGTGGAATAACTTTGGAAACCATGTCCGAAGCAATGGCCTCAGTGCTGGTGCCGAGGCCGTAATGAGCGCAAGATTCGTCTCAATGGCAGATGTCACGAAACCGATGTTGGCATCGGCACTCAACGTTGTCTTCAGCATGAACAGACCCTGGATGAGCAGAACAAGTCGGACAATGCTCGTAATAGTTGTACTTGATTTACAAGCAGGGTCAGCCTGTAATCTTTTCCTTGGCCAAAATGCCGTCACTTGGAAACTTACAGGAATCCTAGCAGAAAAATGAACATCAGAGCAATCTTTGTTCGCCTAGGAATTTTCAAGTCGATAAATATCCTCAGTGGCAGTCCCAGTATGAGTATATCGGTGAAGATATTGAACGAGGACGAGACCGTGAACAGAACCCTCCTGTCGATGCATGTCCCCTTCAAACCAGTCTGCCAGGTTTTGTTGATGGGGGTGCACTGAAGTACAGTGCCAAAGAAGACCCCAATCATCATCCCTATGTTAGCTGTGTTCACCCAGAGGATGAAGCGCTTTACGCCAGGCTTCTGCCCAAATAGACGCATGAGTAGTAGCAGTATCGATGTCTTTACCAGCGCTAAAATTGGGTTGTACAGGATTTCGATAGCGTAATTCCATACCAGGCCTGGAATAGGATCGTGAGGCGGAATGTCTTGCCATCTAATCCCTATGAAATTCGTCTTGATAACTTTTAACAGGTCAGCATACATTGGCTGGAACCGATTGTGGCGTTGTTCAAGACTGACACATATAACTCGCTGCCGTTTCTAGCGTTGACAATAGCTGTCAATCACATCGCGTCAGCCAATTACAATCACAAGTTATCGCAAGTCGATGGCCGCTTACCATGGCTATGCATACCAAAGCATCGTCTATTCGATACGTTAGCTGTCTGTCTGGAACAGGAATACTTCAAATTGCTTACCCAGCCCAAATTGATGTGATGATAATCTGCCAGCCACTCTTACACATAGTACAATAAAAGCAAGAGCTGTGAAGGCTATGATAATAGCTATCGCGAGATTCTGCTGGGTGCTAGTGTAGCGGAATGGATCCGTAGATGACACAGGCACTCCCGAATTGTTTTCAACAGAAAGAAGCTTGTCACTTGTTGGTAACAAAGACATAATGAGAGATTGTGCCATCGAAATAGAGGCTATGGTAGCTGACTAAACACCTGGACGAAAAGGACAAGGGGAAGGAAGCGAAGATTAAAATCCGCCATAAGTCCATAACGAGGGGGCTAAGTATTCAGATATAGTAGTACAGCATTGCAAAGGCGAAAACGAGATTGCAGGTGGCCGACTGCTTGAACATGATCTGCGCCGAGTGTTGGACTAGGTGAGCTCTCCGGACGGCATCAGAAGAGCAACCGGATAAATCAGCCTCATGTGTCAGATGGGCCGTCGTATCGGATCGCCACATGGCCGACATTGGATGGCAATCACGAATTCTTCAATATGCGAGTTGCTCGAGAGCTTTCTTCTTGACTAACCTTTCCATTTGGACCATTTCCCCTTGATAATACAGGGTATTCAAATCGCCTAGCACAGGTCACAGCCAGTGGCAGCCAAGACAGCATTGTCTAGCATAACGTATCCTAGCAAGATAACCGGTGTTATTGTTGGCAATGAAGACAAACGTTTCCTGTGCCGCCCTTGACTTCTGGGCTGGCGAGATCTTCTGGACTAGTGCCCTCTTTGGATGCCCAGTATCTGGTGGTCCAACCTAAGATGATTACAATCCGGACCGTGAGGAGGGTACGGGTGCATCCGATGGGCAATCTTAGATGGGATGAAATAGATCAAAAAGCCTAATAGTGAAGATCAGACGATGGAAAGCCGTTGACCTCAAGGAAGAGTTCATGCTGGCAAGAGCAGCTTGGTGGAGACAATCTGGTTCATGAAACATGTTTGGTCTTGAGTGTTACTTGATTAGACATCGAATTGTTCCGATGGTCGACTGGTGGCGAGAAAAGGGCTGGAGGCGTGGTTTCCCACACCTCGCCGGCTGAGAAAAGGCCCGGTTGAATAGTCTACACTGTCGCATGTGGGCGGGTGCGGGTAGACAAAAGGTCGAGAAGGTCTGCCCCATCCGTGCGCAAGCAAGGTGGCCCGATTGGGGTAAAGCATGAAGGCGGCTGCATTGCCATAAGAACGCTCCCGTTTGCTCTTGCCAATCACCACACCCGGGGGGCAACCTTCCACGACGGCGAACAGGCAACTTGTGTGTCAGATTCTGTCGATGAAATCCTCGATGATTTGCGTGCCAATCTGGGGGATGGACTCTACGTGCATCTGAACCATTAGCTAAGAAGCCCCAACGTAAAATGGTTGTTACAGGTATTAAGTAACTAATTATTCGCTTTTTCAATGCACAACATACCTATAATCCACGTTGTGGTATTTCCCTCGGCGACTGACGTCTGCTGGGGAAATAAAATGAACAAATCTACAAAATTAAAAGCGAAACTAATTAACTGGCTCACGCCACCTACATCGATGAGATGGTAGTTGGTAAATATCCAAGATCGTACGAAGGATATTTAGTAAAGTGTATTTCTATAGTAGTCACTTAGAGAAACTTGAAGTAAGTGACTTCGTAGAGTTCGTCATACTATAGATACTGTGAGCCGCAACATTATCCAGACTTCATGTGACTAAGGCATACTGCATGTGGAGGGTCTCGACGTCTCGACGTCTCAACGAAAGGGTACACCTGAAACAGTAGGTAACGGCACGGATGGGTGACTGAATAGATTCATTCAGCACCCCATCCCCAACCCTCCCCCAAAATCATCATGGGCGAATTCCGGTTCCGGACGGTTTTTGATTGTAATATAGAAGAGGCAATTGAATGATCTCTTGTACCTATCTTATCGAATTCAAGACGTTAATCCTCTGGAGATAACTATAGGTGTAACGTGAAGCTCCAAGCAACTATTGAGACCTACGTCACCACTGATAGTTGTGTCCCTCCCATTCGACCTCGGGGTGACCCCAAGTTCACCATCGAGGTTGACGGCATCACATGCATGCCCGTGACGATCCCGAGATTATCGCTACAGTTTATCAATTAGAGTAACCTGTGATTTCGGAAGCTATTGTCACTAAAGCTAGGAGCGGGCCACAGTGGTTTAAGTTTTTCATTGTAACATCTAGGAATTGCTTGAAGAGACATACTCAAATCACTAAGCCTAACGCTATTTCTTGCTATGGTATTTTCTCCAGCATTCCCAGCACCACTGGTCTCAACTTAAACTGCCTTATCCGTCATAATCGATTCTTTGCCGATTTGTTAGGCAGTACGGAGTAGAGATTCCGTTCTTCAGACCAACACGGTCAACAAGTCTGGTAAATCACTAAGTCTCATATACATCCATCTGGTGAGATGGCCGAGTGGTTATGGCGCTGCGTTCAGGCTATCTGAACAAATTTCGCAGTGGAGCAATCCGCGTGGGTTCGAGTCCCACTCTCATCATGAATACGATACGTCCTTAGAGCAGGGACGACCAATTTTTTCGTTTTTCATCATGCTAATACAAATTAGGAATGTTGAATTTTTAGTATCAAGGTGTAGGAGATAGGTCCAAACCCAACAATTGTCCTTATGTATCTTCCTGGAGAAAAAGGGCAGCCGCTGCCTCTTTATTTTTAACGCTTGGTATCCCAATTGCCTAGTTGTGGCAGGCGTGGGCTTTAGATCCGGGGATTCGATTTACAATTCATTTATTGCTAGGGGCTTATTAAAACCAAGACTTCATGAAGTTATTAAATCCTGGTTTTAACACACAATAAAAATAATAATATCTAGAAAATCAATACATCTTATTCATGTATATACTTAGGTACTTAAGAGGTTCTTAGATGGATCCATTTATTTGTGACGCTGACCCACGTTTACCGGCCCGCAGCTGCATGCAGCTGTGAAGCAAAACCAAGCTAGGTACTTACTTACACCTCTGTGACCCCTGTCGCAAAACGACTTGGTGATAAGTTGTCATGAAGCCATTTCAAACCAAATGCCCAGCCCACCATAGCAGACGAGTCGGACCCTCCCCGCGCCGAAAATGGCGACACCCGACACGTCGACGCTGATGAGCTCAGCACAAGTCTTCACGACCTATACGCTGCCGCAGATTCGCGCCGTCCACAAGACCCTGCACACACAGATCGACGAGAAATCGGCCCGGCTACGCACGCAAGTCGGCAATAGCTACCGCCAGCTACTCGGGACCGCCGACACCATCGTGCAGATGCGGGGGGATATGCTGTCGGCGCAGGAGGTGCTGGGCCACATGGGTAGCCAATGCGGGCGCACCGTCGTCGACAATAAGATCGCGGGCTTGGGGCGATTTCGCGGCAACGAGGATACTGAAGAGGCATTGGGACAGGCTGCGCGCGTCAAGCTGCTCAGGGCTTGCGGGCTTGCTGTCGGCCGGTTGCTGAAGGCGAGCACGAGTAAAGATGCCGAGGGAAGCAGGGGTGACCGTCTCGTGCTGGCTGCGAAAGTCTTCGTGCTCAGCCGATTGCTCGTGTCTAGCTTTGGGAATCTGAAGACATTGGATGAAGAAATCAGGACGGCGGTCGAGGCTGCGAAGAAGAGCTTGGATGGATTAAGGAGAAAGCTAATACGTGCGGTCGAAAAAGTGCTGCAGAAGATCGGCGAGGGAACGGATATAACCGACATACTCAAAGCCTTGTCCGCGTATAGTCTGTCATCAAGCTCCGGAACAAAGGACATGCTACGGCGATTTCTGAGTATCAGGGCCGAGGCAATTACATACGAGTTCGACTACGAAGAACGTGAGAAGGCCAGGGGCGCAGATAATGTCCTCAAAGGCCTCGAGCTTTACACCAAAACATTAGTGGACGTGCAGGCATTGATCCCAAACAAGCTACCAGAGGCATTACTGGAGCTTAAGAAGAAACCGCTGCTGGCCGACGAATCACTACGATCTCTAGAGGGCCTCAGATTGGACATCTTTGAGAGATGGTGCGGTGACGAGATCCGATACGTCACGCCTTTCATAAGACACGACGATCTAGACGGGAAGCAAGCCAAAGAAATGCTCACGAGCTGGGCGAAGAAGGGCGGAGAAACAGTCCTCAATGGCTTGAGCAAAACCCTCGAGAACATCTCCGAATTCAAAGCCATAATAGAACTGCGCACGAGCACACTACAGCAGTGGATTAGGAATGGGGGAAAGGCTAGAGGGTTTGATCCATCTATCATGCTCGATGGTTTGCGGAAAGCCATCAACGATCATCTCTTACAGCTCATTGAAACAAAGGTCACAAAGCTCAAGCTCATTGGGTCTGAGGTGGCTTCTACATTGGAGGCGTGGCAATCGGGGATCACTGATCGCCAACGTGGTCTGTGGGATGACGAAATGCTCGGTATGGACTTTTCTATCGGCGCTGCTCAAGTCACACACGAAGTTGCATCCCGCGTTTACGGAAGAAACGATGCTGTGGCGCGAGCCGTCACCGGTTTTGAATCGTGGTATCAAATAATCGATAACGTCGGGGACCTGGTAGAGCAGCTCAGGCGACAGAGATGGGATAACGACGTAGACGAAATCGAAGACGAGGAGGTCATTGAGACGAGGGAGGATCTGCTAAGCAAAGACGACCCACAACTACTACATACACGACTTAACGAGACGCTAATAAAAGCGTTCAAGGACCTGGACGAACAACTCACATCGCTATGGCAAGCCCGAAAAGGCGGATTGGACAATGGACAGATCGCCATGTATATCCTCCGGATATTGAGGGATATCCGGAGTCGCCTACCTAAGCTTGACGGCGTGCGGTCATTTGGCCTAGACAATGTGCCCTCACTGCACGAAAACCTCGCAGCTCATGTATCCGTAACGCCGTTGGAGGAATTTACCGCGACAACGCTGACACAGAAGCGGGTGGCCGGCCGGGCCTTATGGGAGGGCGAGCCAGCCTTGCCCACTCAGCCCTCCCCTAGCACTTTCAAGCTCTTACGGAATATCACCGTGTCAATGGGAAATTCCGGAGTGGATCTTTGGACCCCGGCTGCCGTCAAGACCTTCAAGCGCGTCTGTGGCCAACGGCTTGTGGATGTTTGGCGCAAAGAACTCGTGGCGCCCGTTCCAGATTTGGATAAGGCAGAGTCCGCGCTCAAGGTAGACGAAGATAAGAAGAGCGATACACCAGAAGATGACGACAGCGCAAAAGAAACCAGCGAGAAGACATCTGAGCGTAGCAAAGATGTCTTCATTCAGTGGTTGTTCGACGTCTATCTGCTCCAGCATTATCTCGATGTTGGTAACAGCGACTCGGATAAGACACTAAAGGATCTTGCTTCGGAAGTATTAGAGAAGACGGGCCTGGACACTGAAGCAGATGGCCGCCTTGCGAAAGCGTCGCGGGAGTACTGGAAGAGAACGAGTCTGCTGTTCGGTTTGCTCGCGTGAGATACCCATGTAACTGAATTCATTGTACGTGATGTGGTGGTATTTATAGCTAAATCCAAGACGTCGAATATCTTCTATAGATAAATCCAGCAGAGGCGAAAGTCCTTTTGCACAATATCTACGTCCCTGTTCGCTATTCGCTGCTCATTCCTATTCGTCAAACCCACACCCTCTGAAACCATGGTCCATCCATATCATAGCTTATGCCTCTTCTGGCCCGAAGCAATCTTCTGAAACTCCTTCTGAGGAACCCCACTAAGGAACCGATTCAGCCCCGCGAAGACCTCAGCAACATTCTGCCTATCGAGGCTCTCGCGCTCCGGCTTCCTGATCAGCGCCTTGATACCAAGAAGAGAATCGCCGACGAGGTGCTCGCCCAGCCGCTCGTCGACCTCGCGCAGGACCTGCCGCATGAAGGCCGCGTCGTCGCCCTTGTCGCACGGGAAGATCTTGTTCACGTAGCCCGTGGCGACGAGCTCGTCGGCCGTGATCCGCCTGCTCATGATCAGCGCCTCGTTCGCCTTGCCGATGCCCAGGCGCTGCACGAAGGCCTGCGAGGCCCCGCCCTCGGCGACGAGGCCCAGCGACGAGAAGGGCGTCAGCAGGAAGGTGTGCGGCGCCGCGTACACGAAGTCGGCGAAGGCCGTCAGCGCCGCCGAGAGCCCGACCGCCGGCCCGTTCAGCGCCGCGATTAGGATCTTCGGGTGGCTGTAGAAGGCCTGTGTTATGTTCAGGTTGTTGGCTACGAAGCTGCTCAGCCACTCCCTGTAGAGGTCTGTGCCGGGCGGAAGTTCACGGCCCACCGAGACATCTGCACCGCTGGGTTGGAGAGTGTTAGTGAAGGGTCTATGTTTATTTGGAGATGTTTATGACTGTGTGAGGTTGGGGTGCGAGTGAGCCAGGGTGTAAGAGTATGAAGTTTAGATGGAATGCATTTAATTATACAATATCGAGGCAAACGGAGAGAGTCAGGTGTTATGAACTGCGGTAATTATCCTGAGAAAATTATACATCGCGTCACATGAATTCCATCATAACATATGATGTCTTACGAGCCAGATATAATTTCACTTCGATCACCCTGTTGCTATAATCGAGAGAATTGAGCATGACTTACGCGGAGAAATACCGGCCCTTACCGGTTAGGATGGTGATATAGATGTCGTCGCGCAAGGCAATTTCTCGCAGGGCTTTGGCAACGGTATAGTAACCCTCCAAGTTCAAAGCATTGAGCTTCTTGTCGTTGTCGATAGTAATAGTAGCTATACGCCCCGAGTAAGAGAGCTTGACTGTGTCTGCCATTGTGTGTGTCTCTGTGTGTATCGTATATGTGTACGTGTCTCTCTATTGCCTTCCTCCTATGCTAGATGAATATCCGGTTACTAGGGGTAGGTAGGTAGTCGTTGTATCAGTAGTATAAGTAAACAACAAGGTTCGAGTGCTACTCAGACGAAATATATATAAAAAGACTCGAAAAGAAAGACCGACTACCCAATGTGAGTAAAGGTGAAGTAGAACTAGAGAACTAGGTAGGTGCATCTATCAAAGGATCGGGTCAATCGGCCCCGCATAGATCAAGCCGAGGCGAGACCCCTTTATGTGATCCACACCAAGCTACCTTAACCCCACGTTTTCCCCACGACCTCGGGAAGCGGTATAACTGAGAGCCAACACTCCACACCTTACGGCGGAAGCGACGGGTAGGTCCCGTCAGTCTGGGTTAATGTACGATAGCCGGAATTAATGTGGGTGTATAGTAACTGTAGATCTAGATCCTCGAGCAAGTTTCGTCGCTGTGATGCTTCTCGTCAGAGTTGACCCTACGTTTTGTTCTATCCCAGCACCCACGCCACCTTCCATTTATAGGATGCGAGGATATCCGGGAAATCTCGAGTTCATTGACGTGGTGTTTATTGGACGGAAGAAAAAGTAATAGATTGTTATGTGAGAGCTCATTCTGTTAGTTCAACAGCGATAGACATGTCTTCGTTGGAGACCGACTATCTACTAAGTAGGTATCATGTTGGTTTACTGTATACATTATCTACAGACCCGGCCATTTGCGTACAGTATGCGGTGATGCTACTACATCAGTAGTATCACCGCCTAAGCTGTGCAACACTACATGAGGCATGAGGCAAAGAAGGGAAGAAGGCCAGACGTTGTTATTGTATGCCAATGCCATCCAATGCTTATAGGCTTACAGACCCCTGCCGGTCAAGTTGGGTGGTCCGAGCTAAGCGATTCGTAGCCTAATTACCTACTTAGTAGCGGCAGAAACCAGTGTAGAAAGTGCAACAAGCCCTACGAAATTAAGGTTCTTTGGTACACCCTACTACCTACCTAAGTATTGGTGTATAAGCAGGGCTAGTGCTAGGAAGGTTGACTGCCGGTCGGCCAGCCGTATCCCCTTAGAAACTTATTCGGCTGCAACATCCTTGGATACACCGTCGATGACCAGGATATGGGCCAATTAAATCATCTATTTGGTAGATAAAGAAATACCCTTCTCTTCTGTTAGCAGGGGTAGTGTGGGTTAAATCGGGGTAGTTTGGGATTGTGCCCAATACGTCCACGGTATGGTAGTAAAATAGTGCGGTTGACATGCTTTCTGGGCCCACTATAATTATTCAGCAGTTTACCTGCATACTTGATTACTACCTTCATTCCGAAGCATATCAGGCGACGGAACTTAAATAACAACCTTGAAGACCATTGACCCAGTCCGTTGTACCCGACTCTTCCTGTGGAGCGATTGCCATTAGTATAAAGGGAAGCAAACGGAGGAAAGAAAGGCAACCAGATCGTTGCTTCCTCGAAAGCATGGTACCTTGACCCTGGTAGGTACTCCGTGTCTAATTTATTCGAGTCAGGGTACAACGGTCTTGTCACACCATTCTCACATTCTAACACTTCACCGCTTTCTCTACACTTCATACGTACCACTCGAAAACAAGATACAAGGTCTATCATAGCCTATACCAAGTCAGTATGCTTTCAAGCAGAGTAACCCGCCAAGGGCCGCGTCTCGTGACCGCGACGCGCCTCTGCTACCAGCCGGTGCCCAGACCACGGTTCTCCAGCTCCGAGAGCAGGAAGACAAGCTCACCGTCAGCTGTCGGTGCTGGCGTCGTTTCATTCGCCGCCGGATTGGCTGCCGGCTGGGTACTCTACCGCAATGGCACGAATGACAAGCGAGGAGCATCACCAGCCGTTGCACAGATACCCCACGTGACCAGTGGCGCTGTCACCACCACAACACCAGATCTCAACGAACTGGGCATATCAGACAAGGTCGCGTATACCAAGCCGCCAACCCTGAGTGATGTCACGCAACAGCTCAACGAGCATGCTTTCACCGTCCGGGGCGCACCAGGCGGAGTCGACCGCTACGATGGAGCACAGCTGGCCTCCAATAGCCCGTGCGAGGACGCCTTCATACACGGCAGTTTCTCCAACCCCTTCGGTGCGGGCAGCGACGACGGCAAGTGGATGGCATGGGCCGTCTTCGACGGACACTGCGGCTGGCAGCTCTCGAATTTGCTAAAGACTCAGCTTATGCCGTTCGTGCGTCGATCTCTAGCAGACGCTAACTCTGCGAACGAGGGCGAGGTGTCCGAAGAGGCTGTGCAGCAAGCATTGAAGAAATCATTCACTACTCTGGACGACGCATTGGTGAAATCCGCTACCGCCATCATAGAAAGCGATTTACCATTCGCCGAGAAGGCTAGACAACTCGAGCCCGCATACGCTGGGGCTTGTGCCCTCCTGACACTCTTCGACCCACAGAGTCGGAAGCTGCATGTGGCGTCCACGGGAGATTGCCGCGCGGTTCTAGGACATAAGACGGCGGATGGCAAGTGGGAAGCTAAAGCACTCTCAGAGGACTGCACGGGGGCGACGCCATCGGAGATCGCGCGTATAAAGGCACAATTCCCCGATGAACCGGATGTTGTGCAAGGAGGGCGAGTCTGGGGTCTGCAGCCATCGCGAACCTTGGGCGACGGGATGTGGAAGTGGACAGCAAAGCTGAAGAAGAACCTGCGCTATCACTTTAACGGTCTAAGTTTGCCGTCCCAAGCTAGGTACAAGAACTACAAAAATGGACCGTATGTCACGGCTGAGCCACTCGTCACCACGACCCAGATTCCCGATCCTAAGGAAGGACGACCTAGCTTCGTGATCCTAGCTACGGACGGCCTGTGGGATACCATGTCGAGCGAGCAGGCTGTAGACCTTGTGGGGAAGTGGTACGACCGCCAACAGAAGGGTGCGTCGGTCGCTGAACCAGAAAAGCAAGCAGAGGGCTTTGGTCCAGTTGTTCTAGGGTGGAAACAACAGTGCAAATATGAAGAGCGCAAAGCAACATTCCGCGATGATAACGCCGCTGTTCATCTCATGCGCAATGGACTCGGCGGTGCCGACGAAGAGATGGTCCGCGGCGCCTTGGCGTTCCGTTATCCGAACTCGAGAGATATCCGGGACGATATCACTGTGCAGGTCGTTTTCTTCGGCCCGGGAAAGTAATGTTACTTACGTGTTTTGAGATATATCGTTCCCCGCTATCCACATGGGCTCAAACGGGGAGCTCAGTTGTACCAATGTTAACGAGATTGAACTTCGTGTACGATGGGAAATGCAGACCAGAGCGGTACCCCAAAAAAAACGGCTGCGGTATTGCTAGAAATACACAGGACGGCATAAATTCAGGAGTACTGTTAGAATTCAGAGCGTAAAACTGGCGCAGTTCTAGCCTTTTTTTAAGTATCAAAATAAAATCGAGCATTATGGACGCATTATCTTCAATGCCCACCACTAATACGCTACTTAATATCTATGATCGCAATATGCATGCAGGCCACGGTCATAGTAACCCAAGTCTCTCAGCCTCAGACCTCACGATCCCAGGGACCTCGTCTTCAAGCGAGGGATGCTCAGCCTTCCAGCCCAAGAATTTAGGCAACCTCAGCCCTCTGCACCTCGCATTTAGACCCCAGCTGATGGCCTCGAAACCAGCGGTCTCGAGCGCCTCCTCCTTATCCATATGGTATTCTTTAAGTTCCCCGTCGCTCTTCACCAGGCCCATCTCCTGCGCCTTTGCGGCCATCGTCCGGGCCAGTGGGCCCCATGTGTGCTCGCCGGTCACCGTCAGGTGGTATCCGCGCTCGCCCCAGAGCTCCGGGGACGCGTCGCCGGACAGGGCGGCTTCGATTAGCAGGATGTACGCCTCCGTCAGGTCTCGGATGTGGACTGTGTGTGGATGGAATTCGGGCACGGGTTAGTGATGGACTTTTGTGACTCTTGCAACATAACCTTCGTGGTGAGTGGGAATTCATGTAGCGAAACTCTAGGAACTCTAGGAACCAGATGGAAATACTATCTTAGTCTACTATCGCGTAGACTTGTAAATGAACCTTGAATGAGAAGAAGGGAGAACGAGAGGAAATCAAGGAGGCAACTCAAACCTACCGTTGCCCATTTTAGCCAGGCCGGTCCCGATGATGGGTATGTATCCCTTCGTCAGGATGACCTTGGCCATCTCGTAGCATTGGCGACTACGACCGGAGACGGGACCGCGGCCATTTCCTATCCGTTATGAACTATCAGTACAAACTCTGGCATTGTGACAAATCACCAACCACCAACCAAACCAGTTATCACAGAGAGAGGCAAGAACATCCACGCAATGCAGACAACCCATTCGTGTCCTCGTCCCTACTCCATCTTCGATGAAGTCAAGCCTAAGATGAAGCAAGAGCAAGCATACCGTAGATAGTAGGCGGACAAACAATAGCAGTCCGAACAGCGCCCGCATGCGCGATGCCGCACTCGAGCACGATCTTATCGACGTTGCGATGAAACGCCTCGTCAGGGAGGCTAGTCAGGACCCCGACGCCGTCGAGATCGTCGAAGACCCTGTCCGACGGCTGGCCGAGCCTATCCTCGACCGTGTCGAAGTACGTCAAGATCCCGTTCCCGCCCGTATGCAGCCAATACCCCGGCCGGCCATCCGAGTGTCCCTCGACGAGCCCGGCCGCGACGGCGCGCGCTGCGCCCTCGTGGTCCGATGCGTCGGCGGCGTCTTTAGATCGGGTTTTGCTTAGTTAGCATGCTTGCACCCTTTTTTTTTTTTTTTTTTTTGGTATTGCAAGGATCGGGGTTTGGTAATACCCGAAAGTATGTATGTCTAGGACCTTTGCCTATCTAATGCACCATCTCACCTAACCCATACATACATACATAAAACCTAAAACAACCCCCAAAAATAGAAGAGGACACGACTTCAAGAAAGAATAAACTTTGCAAAGAGGAAACGCAGAAAAAAAGGGCAGAAAACACTTACGCAACACCAAATCCGCCCACGCCGCCTCCTTTCTCAACAAATCCGCATCATCAAGGGACCCAAGCACGACGCGGACGGCGGGGTACGCCTCGCGGACTTTCGCAGCGCTGCTCTCGGAGCGCACGAGGGCGGCGTACTCGAAGCCGGGGTACTTGCGCGCGAGCACATATAGCGCATCCCCCGCGATATAACCCGTGACGCCCGTTCTGCGAGTTTACTTTGGTTAGCGAGAACTTCGGTATATCCCATGCGCCCAGGCATCCCGAGTGAGATAGGCAGGCATGCCGTCCTAACAAAAAGAGTTACATTGATAGAATACTTATACATAAAAAGAGGAGAGAGGGGGGAGGGGACAGTGGGGGAGGAACGACGAACATGAAGATCTTAAAAGCCATCGTATTGAAATAGTGTCTTGCTAAGTACCGATATAGCTAATTTGCTTCAAAACCGACCGTCTCTAACTCATGTTGTTTCCAGGATTCACGGGGACCTATGTATCGCGAGAACACTTAATTAGTAAGCTAAGTGTAGATGCGTGTGAGGATTAGACTAGGTAGTGGGGTAATGGCGAGACGCCAATGACGCAACTCGACCATGCGTCGCCAGAGTCGAGGAGATCAGCGCAACCTGTATGAAGATGACCATCGAGTTAAGCCGATATATCGACAATGCCTGAAGTATCCTCGCTAACGTCAATTCCTAGTTCTTCATTAGGGCCTAAGAACGCGAGTATATCTACAATGTTTCGTTATATTCCTGGTTTTTATGTCCCACGTTGATGCCTTTTATCACGCTGTCTAGCCATAATAGAAGCGACACGGTCTTATGACTTTTGCTGTTCTCGTCATGAATGTCGACACAAATAACATCCGCTGCGTGGCTCTATGCCATTGTCTCAGGGAAATGCAAACGCTTTCAACAATGAATACGTCGAGAGAGATCCCTAGTCTTCTGCCCGTCGCTGACCAAGTAGCAAATGTTCCCAGTAAAATAAAAATAAAAGTATCGACGCTGCAGGCTTCTGGGCTCATAAGCCCATACCATATCCTTGTGAAGAAACCGTCCGTTTCCTTATCCGTTCTACACCAAAATCAATGCCGTCGTCGCGCGAAAGAAAGCGCCGAGCCCATATCCAGCCATAAGCCATGAGCGATGAGCGTATTTTTAAATATTAGAAGGGGGGTTGACACATCAGGGTAAGCCCACGCTATGTGCGAGACGGTATAGACTCATTAGGGGGTAAATGTGCGAGAATGTTTCCGGATCTTGTGCATGTGCAGCTTCCAATATCATCGTAATTTATAAACAGCCTCTAATCCGATATAATGCGTAGCAGTCAGGAACAAGTCTTAATTTGGAGTAGTGCACCTGACTTCACTGCAAACTGTTGGGGTGCAAGAACGGACCGTGTGGTGCAACAATCGAGGAGCACCTAGTTATGTACGAACCGAAAGTGAATGGGTAAGCAAGTCAGCAACTCGCACTAGTTTTCTTGGACACGTACGGGGAGTTTTCCCTTGTCCGGTGGAGAGATCTGGGCTGTATCCCTTTCTTCGCCAGCTTCATCCGCAGTGCTGATATTGGTGCTAGGGGGGGAGCTGCTTTGTGGAGTGTTCTGCTCTGTAGTGAGCGGAGGTGTTGGTACAGCTGAGCCCACATCAACCGCTAAGTTGGGGGTTGAAGGAGCTGATGTGGTGGCATCAGCACCTCCATTGGAGTTGCTAGTTGATGTCAAGGGGGCCAGAACAGCTTCGATCGCGGCAATGAGTCGGTCGAGCGCCGAATTCTGGCGGCTAGTGCCCTGTTTCTTCAGCTGAGGGACGTAGGCGCTAAGGTCTAACGCGAAGTCGGTCTTTTCTTGGCCCTCAAGAAAACCAAGGAGCTTCTCTACGAGAGGGTCAGCTACAGTTACTCGGGAGCCATGACGTACAGGTAGGGAACAACTTACGAACGACATAGTTGCCGTATTGATCTCTAATCATGGCTTGAAGTGGGCTCGTTCCGTCACTTTGAGTTGTGAGTTTAGATCGAATAGCTCTTCTCTTATCCGCTGCTCCACGCTCAATGCATTTCTCGACCACATTAGAGGCGTATTTATGCTTTGACAGAAACAGAGTTCTATCAATGACGTGTTGTATCATTATCGAACGATCTTCCGGTTCACCAGATTCTATAATGTGTTGGATCACGTAATTCCCGTATTGATCAGTCATGAGCTTGGCGGCACTGACATGAATATCAGCCATCAGTCTCTTCTTTTCATCATCCGTGCCATGCTCCAAGATGCGCTGGATGATACGGCAAGCGTATTGGTGTGCAGCTAAGTGCTCAATCTGGCCTTGGAAGGCGTTCATAATGAAGGGGATGCACTGTCTTGGGAACATTTGGACGGCCTTTTGCACTACATGGTTACCGTTCGGATTTTTGGCGACTTGCACTATATCCGATCTGAGCTCGTCGACGATCTCGCGTTGCTGGTCGTCCAAAACATGCTCAAGAGCCTAGGAGGGAGTCAGTTATCACTTATCCATCTAGGTTGCGCAAGACACAGACCTTTTGAACCACGCGGCAAGAGTACATTTGCGTCGAAAGTTCTCCAACCCTTCCTATCATGGCTGCGGCAAGAAGCTTCTTCTGGACTTGATCGCCATGCTCGAAGAATCTCTGGATAACGTAGTTGCCAAAGAGGTCTTTCATCAGTTGAACTGCATTCTGCATAATCTCTTGGAAGACACGCTCTTTCTCTTCACTATTGGCAACTTTTAGCCTGTCCTGGATGAAACGCGACCCATGTTGATCCCCACTGAACTCGACGATATGGCCGTATATGTCCTGGATTAACGTATCAGCAGCTGTCAAATGGACTAGTCTTGTAACTGCTTACCTTCAATTCGTACCGCCGGTTTGTTGTTTTAAGGCTCCGGAACTCCTCGAGAAGAGCGCTTCTGACGCCTTGAGTCGGGTCGCTATCCCGATGTGTTCCAAAGGGATACGAAGTAGGTATAGGGAACTGCTGTCTATAGTCCATTTGGCTCGATGGTATTTGGGTGCGGTAGTTATGACCTTGTTGATTGTTATCATGCACCAGTCCAACAGGATAGAAATAGGACTGATACAATCCAGGCGGCGGATGTGTATATTGAGAACCTTGCTGCTGCTGTCTATCCAGGTCCTGCGACACGTTGGCATTTCGTGAGACTTGCCGGCTCCAATAATCAGTTCGTGGATTGGAAGTTCCTGACGAGTTCCTTGGACTGTTCAGACGGGGAAAATATGAATTACCAGCCGGTGAGCCCCTCTCCACGGAACCTCTGTGGGCACCAGAATAAAGAGACCCAGTAGTATCTTCCAATGTGACGCCCCTTTCGAAAGCTTCTTCTAAGTTGGCGTGCACACTGCCGTTGGTAAAAGGGGCAGAGACAGCGGTGTTTTCCGGTGCCATTGAAACAGAGGCATTGGCGAATGACGGACGTTGATGTTGTGGATTAACATGCCCTCCTCCTCTCCAGGCGTACGAGGCTGGGTCTGCAATGTGACGTGAAGTATTGGCTTCAGATTGTCGGCTGGGCAGGGCACCGGAGCCGTTTTGACCAACGCCGACAGAGCTAGGATCTGCTGAGTTGCGCCTGAATCCGAAGATGTCCCACTCCCGAGGATATTGAGCAGTATTACCAGTTGCACTATACATGCCTGAACTGGCTCTCTCCTCGCCGGGCGGTGGTTCAAAGAAGGTCTGCAGAGCAGGCAAATTCATGCCGTGGCCGCGTTGCGTAGATGCACCCTGGCCATTGGACTGGCGAAAGGGGAGGCGGTGTGTGTGTGTCGGCGAGACGTCCTCGGGACCTGTTGTCGTCGGCCATCCTCCACTGCCCCATGGCAAATGCTCAGCGCGCGTGTTCGATTGGGTGGAACCTGACGGAGCAGTTGGCGAGAGCTCATCAGAATCTGCCACATAAGATCTTAGCTCAGGCGCTATAAGCCCATCTCGCCCAAATAATATGATCATACCTCTAGAGTCCGCTGTGTCGCGGTGCGAGGTAGTTGGATGGCTAAAATTGGCCCAAGAGCCATTTGACGGCCATGCTCGGCGGCCAATCGAACCCAAGCGCTGTGAGCTTTCCATGTCGTTGGGGGTTTGTCTGCGAAGAATTGGAAACCCGTTGGGCCGAGTCTACCACAACGATGTTAGTTTGGCTGGTTGTTGAATGCGATTAGGGGGAGGGGGGGTCTGTCGAAACGAGGGGAGCATCCGAACACAACGCCGCACAAGATCCACAGTCTGGAAACGGAGCACACCCAATTTCGTCATTGCCATCGTTGCAAGTGATTTAGGCGTGAATGAATATCAACTCACCGTCCCACCCATGGTTCCGGTGCTTTCGATTCGGGCTGATATTCGAGATAATTAAGGCCTCCTACCAGGAGGTAGAGTGTGTCGTTCGATCCTGATTTCAAAGGGCGGTATGATATGCGCAGATTTGCGATGGATGGTCACGTCGACGCAGAAATGGGCCTTCGATCGCGGGTATACGGACTGTATGGGGTTGTGGACGTAACGAGATACTTAAATATCTGGGGACAAGAGGGAAATTATTAGCGAAAGTCTTATATACTGCATAGCAATGGAGTCGTAGCAAGTTTTCGAGCGCTGCTTAAAATTTCTCGACACGATGTTGCCCAAAATCAGGCGATTAGGAATCGACTTGCGTTGAAATGACTGGCCAGCCTGCTCTTCGCAACGCTCAGAACGCAGGTAAATCTACACTGGT
Source organism: Xylaria longipes (assembly GCA_025201785.1). NCBI lineage: Eukaryota > Fungi > Ascomycota > Sordariomycetes > Xylariales > Xylariaceae > Xylaria > Xylaria longipes. The sequence continues at coordinate 226,107 of MU619698.1, forward strand.
GTTCTGGCGAGCCGAGAATATAAAAGCAGCTCGAGTTCTGCAGTGATTAGAGATGCTTGACTTACCGGTAACGTGAATGCGACACGTACTAGGTGTCGTGGGTGGGCAGGTCGCGGTCGAGAAGTACTGTATGCGTAGTGGGGATGCTAGGAATAGAGTTGAATTTCAGCACACGCCAAAATAGGCACAGTTAGGAAAAAAAGATGAGTGGCCAGGGCGACCAGGGCGGCCAAGGCAGGACTCCCAACCTAAGGGCGATTCCCGACCGGGCAAGGCCAGCACGCAGTCTGGGGGTCTTGGGCCACCTAATTAGGCCCGGGACGGGGGCGCCTGGGGGGGGGCTAGGGGCAGACGGCACACTAGTGCGCGTAGTGTAGATGGGTGGATGGTGGTATACCTCGTAGATGGCGGTATACTCTGTAGATGAACGTAGATGGCAGGCAGAGGATTTGGCGAGGACCCATGCGGTGGCAGGGGTGAAGGGATGACCTCAACCCACACAAGCCTGTACCTGGCTGACGGGCTCTGAGTTGGGGGACTGTGGGTGGGTTTCGGCAGGGAGGGAAGACGGGGGGCTGCGCGACAAAAGGACAAAATGGGAAAAGCGTCTTCATACCCGTATGCGATATCGCCCGCGTGCTCACGCTCGAGCGGTGCAATGTGTGTAGATGAAGGTTGCGGTAAGGAGGTAGGTCGTGTGTAGGAGCGAGTGGAGGAGGGAGGTAGTGTAGTGTAGTAGTGAAGGATGGCGACGTACTATGCTAGGTGGCAGTTGTAGTACAGCGGTATAGTCGCATCCACGATTCTCAGCCCAGTCTCAAGCCAAGACTCTCCGACGCAAGACCAGATTTCGGGACTGGTTCTTGGCTGCTGCACCGGCCAAGGTTGCTGTTGCCCTTTTCGGGACTAGTGCCTATGCTGATGGACACTAGTTTGGGCAACGTTCGATAAGAGCCGTGCTTGTCAAGTGGCAGATCGGCAGCAGTAGTAGAACGGGTCGAGTCTATGTACGGGTTGGTGTACAGTAGGTAGGTATGTGAACGAGTTGATACCGACGATGCTATATGGTGTTCTGGGCTGATATTAGTCCAGAAGGCAAAGAGTGGGGGGTTGAGCGGAATTCTCAGAGGAGGACCCGCACCCAAGATGCCCCCGGCTTATACTTAGGTATGGTAGTGATAGTGACTACTACGTACTTCCAAGGTTAGGTATGTGACAGTTTGAGTTAAGCTTCTCGGTGCATTCATTAGGTTTAAGGCGCTCTATGCTGCGCGAGAACCCTAACTTTGCCTAGAAATTCGCAAGCCACGAAGACTTCTCAGATATGGTCCCTAACCTGCTCCCTAAACAGTTCTAGAAATTAGCAGAGTTTCGTGAGATGCGAAGCCGTCTCTGAGAGAGTCCTGAGACTTGATTTTTATTTGATTAGGTCTAGAACACTCTCCTGGACCTTGGGGCCACTGCCATTGGTAATGTACCACTGGTGCGCAGCTCGATGCACTAGCTGGGCTAGCGGAGAGAGGGGGGGTGGTTGACCCACTCGGCAGTCTACCTGTGTAGTGGAGGTACCGTACCTATCTCTTAGCGCTAGGTGATACTATCTCGGGCAGCTCTGCACAGATGGGGCTCCCGCTTTTAGCGGCGCTGCAGTTGGCTAGGATAGCTTGTGGTCGCCAATGTGCAAATGCTAAAAACAGCAGACCTGTTGCGCAGTTGTAAACAAACAAAAGCAAGCTTTTTAGTCACGCCTTAAACGACGATCTGCCCAGTCACATTACACTTTTAGTGTATGCCGGATCCAGGTAATGTTACCGTGGTATACAGTTCCCGGGATAACCTCCGACGGGTGTTCCGTTACTGCCCTGTCGCTTGTCGAGATTAGAGGTTTGTTTTGTTTGCACCGGCATGAGATAAGGCTCGGGACCAGCTACGCCAAAGCGATGATTAGAGGAATTACCAGCAAGAGGTATACCGGAATAGCGAAGCTAGGGGCGAATGGGACACGACTGAAATGGCTGCAAGCCAACAATGTGAGGTTTGACTACCTTATGGTTGGGTAACCTGTTGTGCTCTCGATCGTGCACCTGTCTTTCTGTAAGCAAGCCCGCTTCCACGGTACAACGAGCGGCTGCTGTCTGCATACGAGAGTATGAATGCCAGTCGGCTATGCGCAAGGTATTTTTAGGCGGTACTTTGCTGGTGTTGGGGTCCCAAACGTGGAAACCGATCTTCGACTGCCTTTGATCGGAAAAGGTAATATGCGATGCGCTATGTACGTGCGAGTAATCGCTGCTCCTGGCGCTCGCAGGTTGTTCGCTGATAGCTGGTTGGCTACGGTATGTAAATAGGCATATATACCTGGAGCAAACATCATGCAGTCAGTGAAAACGTGCGTACTGCGGTTACAGCCCGGACAGGCACTAACCTTGCCTGCAAGCCGGCCCTGCGGTATGATCAATACTACAAGGGAGCTGGCTATCTGTATAGACGACGGGGTTAAAAACTCTAGGGTGTGAGGACACAGCAATGATGTTTTGACAAAGAATGGACAACAAAATTTGTACGAGGGCCGCAGATTTGCTCTCAAGCTCAACTATGCCAGACACGCTGGGAATTACTATAGACAGATGAGAAGAGGTGGGTGGAAGAGAAGGGGTGGAAGATAAACAAGAGATTCAGGGAGTGCGAAGGTGAAATATTGAGCAAAATAGTGTACCCCGAGTCTCAAAAACTACTTTGTACTATCGCGTGTATGTAGTATAATGACTTTGTAGTACAGATCACCCATCTGTGGATCACCGATGTCTGGGGCAATGGCGCTTTCGAGGGCTTGGCACGCAAGCGGGAGATTCACAAGGCCACTTCTTGAGGGGAAACAATAATCAGGCCTCGATTAAACTTGGGGCTTCACCCACCCAAACTAGCGACGGTCTTCACCTCTACCCAAATATTAGTCGCCGTTCTGTATTTGTTCCGACTGACGGTCCTGTACACCGACTCAAGTCGCCCAACATATAAGGTGTCACAGTGGGAAGAGGAGAGAGAGACAAGCAACCAATGACGCCAGGCGAGTCTTTCGCGTAACTATTACACTCACACACGTAGCAAGCAAGCGCCGCGTATTCCAGGGTCACTCGTGATAGTTGGCTATGCGTGGGCGGATGCGATGCTATTGTTGCAGGTTGCCTTCACCGACCGATGCATTGTGGCATGATCATGTGCCAGATTTCAACAATCCAGTGCCTCATAGCATCCGACTCGTCAATAATAAAATTATTGTAACGATACAGTACAGTTTATGGCAAGAATGACCCTCAGCATTGAGAATGCTGCCTAATATGTGCGTACACTGTTCATTTTCTCTGCATTCTCAGAGGACATTACTTACCAAGGTAGTTTCCCTCGAAACACCTACGTTTGTCTTTTGGACACGAGTAGTATAAGACTGCCTGCCCGGACTACGCACCTTGAAGGATGCATCTTTGCTTGCTTTCGTATCACGACACAATATATAAAAGGCCCACGTCGATATGAGAATAGTCGGTTACTGCCCTATGAGGCCAAGTGATTCGTTTCGACAAAGGCATGAAGGTACGAGGCGCCAGGTTTAGGTCCCGTCAGTAGTGAACAGGGAAGTGAAACAGGAACTTGTGAGAAGCAATGCCTATCAAGTTGTACTGGGGAAATGACTCATTGTGTGAGACGGATCGCCATCATAACACTCCTTGCAGTGCGTTCAACATAAATTGATTTCTCGCATACAGGCCGATCACCTGTTGATCTCGTGGGCAACAGAGGCGACAGTCAGCAATGAACTTTGTCCAATAGTGCGGTCTTACACTATTGGACGGATGGTGGCGTTCATCTCACGGCCAGGAAATAGGTAGTACATATGAGCAGATGCATTCTGTCACCAGACAGCAGGATTGACGCATGTTCATTATAGTCCTAGGCAATCATCTCACGGCTCGATGCAGACCTTCCGAGCGGTACCAACGGTGGAGTGTGAGACCAAACAGTCAAGGGAGCGACCACCATCACCGTGAAGAAAGACGATAAGAATGCTTTTATCCACAAGACATAGAAGAGCATTTTTTATCCTCGGCACAATGTTCGGCTCCATCAGAGCGCCATGTCTTGGTTAGATGCTTTCGGAATCCAGATTGAGCTACCAAGGCACGACGGGCTCTTAATCAGATTAACAGGCATCGACACTCGGGGACACAGCGAAATAGAAGAATTTGTGAGAAGCGAACGTCTCCGAACCAATCAGCGTAACGTCGGTGTGTTTCGTCAAGTTCGGCTGGTCGGAATCGAGAACAGTCGACACTTTGTGACACGGCAAACCATAGACTGCTTGCGAGAAAACCGATGTTCATATGACATTGACCAGCCCTGGCACCTGTGGCCGGATAACAGACCAAGGAAGCAGGTAGCCTATTCCGCAAATATGGTTGCCAACGGGAAGAGAAGTATCCCGCTTGAGATGCCGGCATGAAATCTGTACTGTTCTGGCAACTGAAGAATTACCACCGAAAATCCACTGCTCCTAATACAAGTAGGTATATGGAGATGAGAGACGAGACGGACGACTTGATGGAAGCAAGGACGGCTAATACCGAGTGAAGTCAGTAGATTACTATGTAGACTAACCCAGGCCACTGGATTCGACCAGTGTCTCTTCTCCACACTCGGTGTAAGCGACGCATTACAATTGGTCGGGATCCTCGGTCGGCTAACGGGCCATCACTTTCGCATCGTCGATGAGCGACCAATTAAGTTGCTGTTCCTTGCATAGCCCCTCCACACCACTGGTCCACAGATATAGCCTGGCCAATCACTGCTAGATGCGCAGACAAGGAACCGCCAGACAGTTGGCCACCTGCAGCTTAATCCGTTTGTTAGCGGGTTGTTGGGCCAGGGGGCTCTGGCAGGGGGTGCCGGCCAGCGCACGACCTCCCATTTCATTCCCTCTCTCCTCGCCTCTCCTGAATCCTTTCTCTTCCTTCACGATCGCCATCGTCGCTGCGTGTCGCCGTCGTTTCGTTTCCGTGTTTCACTCCTTTTGGCTTCTTAGCCGTCCTCTCACTATCTTATCGCTCCTCCCTTCCGTGGGCAGTCATTCATTCACTGGTTTCAACTTCACTCTTTGAGTTGACTCCGTCCGATCCTTTCTTTGGAATTACAGTTCAATATCTGGAGCTAGCTCCCTTGCGTAGGTTACGCCTCTTCCATCCGTGTCTCAGTGTGCCATCTGCTCTGGATCGTGAGCAGACTATAGTACATAGTGCAATACATGTTGTTTTACAGAGACGGAGGTGCTGACATGCCGTGGTAGTGCTGTTATTTATTGGACTTGTACTCCAGCGAGCGTCAGGCACAACGCAACCAGCACACTTGTCACGTTACATCATCAAACGAATATAATCAACATGGAATCAATTACCGCACTTGTTGCCCGTGGCGAGTCTATTATTACAACTCGCGACTCTGATTCAGACTCCTGGGACTCAACCATCAACGCCACGATTTCCCTACTGGGCATTGCTTTATTTGGTCTAGCTCTGGTTGGCCTTCTCATGTTGCTGCAACGACACCGCCGACAACAACAGCTCCTTGATCAGACACTGCCCAGATACAACGACATTGAGCACGAAGCTGGCCGGAACACCCGCCGATTAACCATCCAGACCCCAGATGGTAAATCGAGCATCGTCGTGGTTAATGGCCGTCCGATGCTGGCTGATCCCAACGCACCTCCCCATTCGCCCACCAACGTCCCTGAGATCCATATCACATTTCCCGATGAGCACGATGAACAGGGCCGTCGGAAGAATGGCCGGGTTCTTCTCGTCCGCGTGGGCGAGACCACAATTGGCCTCGAGCCCCTCAAGGAAGAGCAACTACCCGCCTATCAGAAGGAAGGCAGCAACGCCTTCTACTCTATCGACATGGACCGCATTGGTGGTTTAAAGGAAAAGGATCGATCTCAGTTCGTGTGAATGGTGTCTGGTGCCGTGGGCGCCCCTCACTGTTACCACGTCTGACAAATCTAAGCATCAAATACTGTTATACCATGCGGTCGGATCTGAAGGACAAATCTGCATGCACGCTTCACGATCGGATGCTTACATCTAATCCATCTACTATCTTTAACGCTAAGGGGGGTTGCGGTGATGTCAAGTGCTGACGGACCGCACAGATTATCCGGGAAGCCATTTTCGAACATATATTTCAATGGCGGTGGCGTTGAGTATATATCAACCTCGTATATAACGATACCATGGTTCTGCTATCTGTTTCGTGGATAGCTGAACATAGCGAAGGGTTGAGGTTTACTCTGGCGGACTACATATTCGTAACTGTATAATTGATATTACTCTTAGCGGAACTGAAGAGTTTCGTCGTTCAGCTACAGACCCACTGATTCAAGATCGGCTTGCAATTTCCTATGTGACTGTCCGACACAGGAGCACAAGTGATGCACGTCTCAATACTAACTCGCTCCCATTTGTTGATTTTTAGCCAGAAGTTAGGTAGCGTCATCGACTTTGGTTATTCGAGTTAGTTACACTCAGCTTGGTGCATCGCGTACTGGCTCTGAAATCTCTCAGAGAAGATTAGTTTACATCAACAAGTCCTCAAACCTGTGTCAGGCTTCGACTTAACCGTCTAGGTTGGTATATTTCCCAACGGAATTATCACTTGTTGTAACCTTCCAAGGGAATATATCGATTCTACACCCACCCACGCCTATATGCCATCAGCTGCAGCCTGTATATAATTCGGCTACACTTACGATGTCAACTTGGGATCATTGCCTAGTTGATCAACGCACGCAGGGACATTCCCAGATGGGGATATCAGAGCACAAGGAGCACTCACTCAAGACACTGGAGCTTGACTCTCGCGGAATACGGCACATGACATGATATCACGGAGATACACTTCGGAAGAGCATGTGCGGTGGTAATCCGGTTCATAATATTCGATGTGTCCAAGCGAGCGACTGAAAGAGAATATATACAGAGAATCAACAACAACCACAGCCATCCGGCAGTCTACTTACGTCTACCAAGTATGTCGGAGAGTTCCAAGGCACCGCACAAATCGACCACCCATCTTTACATCCATCCACCTATTTGTTCATTCCAATTCACATCTACCCCCACTTTATCCCGCCTCCCAGCCAGTTCCCCCTGAATTCTGGGAGACAATTTACAACCAGTTCCAGGTCATCTGGACGCGGCCTGCGCTGGGGTCGGCGAGCTGGGAGAAGACCTTGACGGGGACGTCGAGGTCGTTGTACTGGCAGCCCTGGCAGCGGTCCTGGACGGTGACGACGGCCGAGTTGCCGCCGAGGTTGATCTGGATCTGCTTGCCGCACAGCGAGTTGAGGTTCGGGTTGCCATTGGGCGTGTATTGGTCGAACAGCTGGTACGAGAGCGCCACGATGGCGTCGTCCTCGGAGTTATAGACGCCGCAGGCACCCAGCCCGGGAGCGTAGTAGGTCAGGTCGCCGCTCATGTCCCGGCTCGCGATAGCGGACGAGGTGGTAGGGGCCGCGGACACGAGGCCGGCGGTGGCGGCGACGGCGAGGACGATCTTGGTGAAGGATTGCATTTTGGCTTTTGGGGGGTTTGGTTTCTGGTCTGTAGGAGACGAAGGCTGCGGTATAGACTGTGGTATCGGGGTGATACGTTCACGTTAAAGTGACTTAAGGAGTGACGATGAAAGGGAGCGAAGTGAAATAGAAGATCGGGAACCGGTCCGGTAGTAGAAGTTGAGAAGTCGATGCTGGTGATCAAGGGGAAGCTCTATTGACGAGGGTGAGGACAATCGTATTTATATTCATTTTCTCGTCTTTGAAGTCCTAGCCATATTATGCGAGGTTCTCAGGGGCTATAGGACTACTACTTTCGGGTAATGACCATCTGTATTGTGCTACGCCTCGGTATTGCTCTCGTGTGTGTTGAGAGGATCGGTGTTGTTTGCTTGAGGCTACACAGACACACATGTCACGTACCATTTCGGCAGGTGAACGAGCTCCATTGTCTCCTTCACTCATCATCCTGCCGGGTAATCCGCGTTGCTTTTAGCGGATGTTTCAAGTACGCTCGCTCGTCAAGATAGTAACGTTCCATATCTTCAGAGTACGGCGATGCCAGTCTCTGAGGTTCCCAAGGCTCAGTTGTCAAGGACCAGCCAACCTGTAGGTGAATGAACCCAGGCAATTCCGGTGGTTTCCTATAGGGCGACTACCGAACCTCAAACGCCTATGTTCATCTTAACCTTGTATCCCCATGTATAACATTATGCTGTGATCATAACGGTTCGGGCCATCAGATTTTGTGCATCATGCAGGTACATATTACCAGGATGCGGCATCGTCGGCTGGCGTCAGGTACAGGGTTGTTGGCAGCCTTACGACAACGTGATATTTCAAATAATCGTTTCACGTTCTCATTTGACAGCCCTCAGGGCTTAAAGAGGCAGCCTGACAATGCTCTCACGTGAGAGCATAACTCGAACATACCCAAAAGGGCAAGAGCATAGGCAATCCTACAGGATTCAAATACACCCCGTATATTAGCTTCTCACTCAAGATCCTAAGTAAAGAATGCCGATCAGTATCCATCAAGGTCCTTCATCGTCTACGGTCCCTTTCACCATACATACTCTCATATGAAGAATCAATATCTCATCCTTCATAAACATCAATTGAATCTTAACGCGTAACACCCTCCGCGCAGAACTCATGAATAGCGCAATTTATGGCAAAATCCAAGGCAATTTAGCTGAGAATTAAAGCTCCGTAGTGCTGAAGGAAGAGGCGGCTGCGGGCCGCGCGTTTGTCATCATACCATTCTGTTTTAAGAGGCGGAGGCAGTGCAAAACAAACTTGTATAAAAGAGACTGTGACCTAAAACGTTGGTCCGCTCCGGGTAACAATCCTGTACGTAACGCACTTGTTCGCCAGCGGGCGTGTCACGGCTTATATGTAGATCTGTAATGTAGAACTTTACCTAGTGAGATCCAACAAGGTTTACACGTGGGTTATCAGGTGTACAGTGTAGATCCGGGCGAAAATCCGACTTGAAATCGTTGATCTTAGTCGTCGATGCTCAATGGCTAATACCGGGTCTAGAGCGGGTAACACCCGCTCGATCAAACCCTCAAATCTGCCTCAAACTAGACAGTGGGCTAGATATAAATAATTTATGATCCTCGATCCACTTGCCCATGTAGAACTGCCGAAGACGTCTCTGATGTTCGCACTAACTCAGGTAACTTCTATAGAGTGTAAAAGAAACTATATAGACTAGAAAGATTAGACGATACATATTCAAACGCTCTAAAAAGTGCAAATGTCGATCAGCTTCTCAGCGGAGGTTTGCGTGCTATACGAGATCGATAAAGTGCTAGATAGACACTAGTGTTAACGCCGTCCAAAATGTACTTATGATAGAAGGGTTCCGTAAAGGGTAGTATTTATTTCCGGCGGCCGAGTCTTCTAAGACATAAACTACCCGTGCCAAGTTGCCCGAATTTCCTCAGTCCGGGCACGGAGGTCTTCATTTGAAGGCACGGATAGATAGAAGAGCTCCATAGAAATTATCATCAACTGTAGTAGCAAGGATATAAATAACGCCGATTAAGTCTAGGGTCTACGATCGGTGACAACCAATAGACAGACACGCCTATGACGCATGGGGATGGAGTTAAGAATCGGCGGTTTGTAAAGCCGCCAGCTTAAGATTATGCGAAGGAGATAAGATTGATAAACGTGTTTTAGATCTTGGTGATGTCTCTCCTAGAACGTGAGGCCTATATAAGAGGTACAAGCACCCCTCTTGTTACACAGACTTACACATCGAACCATCACTCTCTTTCTCCTATTATACTAGGCTAAGACCACATTGAGCAATAATAAATCGTGATATCGAATCGCTTCACCATGGCTGCTAATACCGCAGTCGCAAACATCGGTGCCGTTACTGGCTTCACCTCTGTCCACCATGACACTTACCCCTTCATCTCCCTCGATAAGACTAACCTTTCCGGGAAATCAGTCTTCGTCGCCGGAGCATCCAAGGGAATTGGCAAAGAAACAGCCTTGGCATTAGGGACAGCCGGATGCAGCAAGATCGCCATCGGGGCCCGCTCAGATATCTCCAAACTGGTAGACGAGATAACCAAGGCAGCGACCGACGCAGGCAAGAGTGCGCCACAGATCGTCTCGCTCCAGCTTGACGTGACGTCGGAAGACAGCGTCAAGGCGGCCGCGGATAAAATCGCGCAGGAATTCGGGGGTGCGCTGGACGTCCTAGTCTGCAACGCAGGCAACCTGGAGAACTGGCAGCCCGTGGCCGAGTCGAACCCGACCGAGTGGTGGAAGACGTACGAGATAAACGTCAAGGGCACGTTTTTGCTCAACCACTTCTTCATCCCGCTACTACTGAAGAGCGAGACCAAGACGAGCATGTTAATCTCGAGCTACGGCGCCCTCGCCGTGCGACCAGGGGCCTCGGGGTACCAGTCGAGCAAACTCGCGGTGTGCCGTCTCGCCGAGTTCATCGCGGCCGAGTACGAGGCGCAGGGCCTAGTCTGTATGGCCGTCCACCCCGGCGGTGTCAAGACGGAGCTTGCGTATAACATGCCGGAAGACATGTGGGCCGTCCTAGTTGACGAGCCCGCACTCCCCGCACACACGATCGCCTGGCTGAGCAAGGAGAATCGGCCGTGGCTAAACGGGAGGTTTGTCAGTGTGGGCTGGGATATGGAAGAGCTGGAGAGCAAGAAGGATCAGATTATTGAGGGCAATCTTTTCAAATTCCGGATGCTATCCTGATTAGCTAAGCAGGCTGACGTCGTTTTGCGTGTAACCGTTATATAAGAGGATGAATCTTGAGCTTTGACCATCTCGTAGTACCCAAGACATCTAAATAAAGCCCAACTCTTCACCACCCATTCATCATGCCGGCTTATGTCCGCCGCGTCCGAAACCCAGATTCCCTTCATCGATGATAACTGGGAAACAGCCATCTACGCTCGCTCGCATCATCTTATGTAACTGGCGTCAAACAGTGTGCCATATGTCAATTTATATTCCCAACTCACCAAATCAACGCAGCGAGAATATAAAATGAATTCCCGTAATAGAGCCCATCCTATATATGATCGCCCGTAACGATAAACATACAATTCGAAACCGGTCAGCAGACGTTCTCTATTTCAACGCGCCTACGGTTTCCCAACAAGAAGGTAATTGCGCATCTTGCCTATATAGCTCCTAACCGACAACCGTCCGAGGCAAAGCCATATCTTAAGGATAAAAATATGTATTGGGCGGTTAAGCCATGGGGGTGGGCATCTTGGGTCTATACAGATCGAAGTAGTTTAGTAAAACCTAATTACGAGAACGTTGCCAGATTAAGGGTAATCGTGTTCGTAATTTCCTTGTTAAACTACGGCTTTGTTAGACTGGTCAACTTGCTTTTTTCTTTTGAGCTTGCTGATGAGTTTCTGCTACCCCTCGTGTAGCAATCAAAATTCTCGCATTCTTTTAAGCTATATCCTAGTTGTCTACAACCAAAAGCATGCCAAAGATCATGAACCAACGTAGTCTCCTCCAATTTCACTTACTGGAGAAGACCACTCACGGCGGATGCCTAGGTAGTCACTACCTCCATCTCTTCTACAACATCAAATATTCACTTCGCTACGCAACATTTGGTGAGAGCTCGCAGCCTTCGCTTTCCCCCCTGCGCGGCGTACCTTTTGATATGGGATAGACGTGAACTCGCTTTACTTCAATCTTAAAGCTCTAAGATGAATAAGGACATAGCTCAGTTTCCGTGGATCAGACTGCAAGTCTACACACGCAGGGACTACCGGACAAAAGAACCACTCACGTCCCTCCTTCACAAAGCTTACAAGAGACTTACGAACGACTACATCACATTGGATCAATTCAAAGTCTTCACATGGTGGTTCCTGAATATGCGCGCTCGCCCAAAACTGTACTCTGACTCTCATTAGGCCTGGGATCTCACTCTACTGGACTCTCTTAGACTTCGTGGTCTGCACTCACGCTGTCCTTAGACATACCAAGGAAATGGGCCTTGGGGTGTTCCCTCACTTACAAGGCATACTTGGGAAATCAAGGCCACAGGACGAATGGAATCTGCCTATGGAATCGCACAGCTTGAGCGCGGCTCACCATCCTACTCCTGTAGCATCCAGCTAAGTCTCTGCTTATGTCAGCCAGATTGATCGAAAGACCATCAAAGAGCTTCGCGGTGAGAAAGACAGCAACGAATCTCGACGAGGTCAAGAATGATCCGTAAGTAGCTAGCTCCTAGAATACTTACAGGTTCGCATCATTATAACATTCTTATAGCATTCTTATACAATGATTAAACACTGTTATTGACGAAGGTCCGCATGCAAGTCTCGCAGAGACCTGGCATTGTTCTCACGCTTGGCACGTGACCCCAGATCACCAAAAAATTGGTTTCTGGTCCGATGGTTGTCGAGAGATACTTCTCTCCGTCCTTTGAGCGGCTACAGGGTCAAGTACTGCCACCCTTGATATCAGACCACGGTTGGAAAAGTGAGCTTGTCGACCCTCCATGCATTGACCACATCCGGGGGCATATTCGGTCTGCGTAGACTAATGTCAATGTCCAAGTCTCCAACCTTCCCTAGATACATCAGTTCGAAAGAGATGACGGGACAGAAAGGGCTGATGTGATGGGAAGGCTGATGGACGCAGCGCGGACAAATGCCGTAATGATGACAGGAAGTGTGAAGAACCAGGAAGTCGAAGATGTGGTAATGGATGACTGAGAGTACATCACCCTCAGCCAGATGCATTACTTTTCATTATTGTGGGTATATTACAAGAAGTACCCTGGACAGCACAGGTGCTTTGGAAACACACTCGATGCTGTACTGGTTCCTCGCCTTGAGGTTTTTATCGTCGAAATACTTTCCCTCTTGGGTGAAGCTGAAGAATGGGGATAGTGGTCGTCAGGATAATATGGTCCGGCTTCTCGCCACATGGACTCAACCGACGGGATATGCTTAGTCTCGGCATTGAAGATGTGCTTCTTAATAGCAGCAAGGGTGCCCGTGCGATATAATGCAATCGATGGAATGAAGTGACACTTAGCTTGGCTATCATGAGAGACAGCCTAGAGTCTAACTCAGAGGATTCTGAGGAAGCAGCTGTAAACCTTAATCTCCACCATGCAAACCCGCCTTCGCACAGCAGCTTTGAAGATCTCAAACAGCTTAAGGTATAACTTTGAATACAAGAGAACAAACATCATTCGATTGTGTGAATGCAGTTGTTATTGTTGTTGTTGCTGCTAACAAGTGGGAAGTTAGTAAAAGCATAACCGGAACGCTCCTTGAAGAAGCGAAGAGCATGTTTTCTAGTGCAAAATTCAAGTTTTATATAAACCTTGCTTATCTTTAATCGTGAAATAAACAAGGAATAATAAGAAAGATTTAGTTTTTGTATAACAGTTTTTCTGGCACACCAGAGGGCTTGATTGATAATTGGATCAAGAGAAATACTGTTGACTCTAGAACAACTTTCTCCTCTGTGGAGAGCCATCTCTTGCCCTAGAGCTTTAATGTCCAACCCGGCCTATCGGATGGTGCCTGTTGTTATGCTGTACCTCACAATAAAATCTGTCCGAGAATGTCCATGTTGGTCTCCGGGCCGCCCGGAATGGTGGCTGGGGCTAGGACAGTATATCCCGACAGTCCGTAAAGTCATATGGGAAGTCGGGATTAGAGGACATTCAGATATTCGACATAACAAACATGGCGTCTCGTGGCGGATGGGTAGCCAATTTCTTACGCCTCGAAGGCGCGGAACACCTGGACTACTACTGCATTGACAACCATATATATTGACAACTATATTAAGTGCACATAGCGATCCTTAATCCGCTCTATCTTGCTGGGCACAGAGGCTGATCGGCGCGAGGAAATATGGCGTAGCTAACATCTATAACTTGTTAGTTGGACACGCTATCACACGTCAAGAAGCGGTTATATCGCTGCACGCTGGCAGGCCACAGTTAGCCGTTTATAGGTAAAGTTGAACTTTATCAGGGGCCGAGAGAGATACTCGAGATCTTACTTAGCACCTAACTAAGCCTGAGGCCATCACCTTTGCTTCTAACCTGCTACAATCTTGGCTATAATAAAAACTGTGGGGACTTTTTGAGCCCGCTTGATGATGCCGCATATTGGATAAGTAGAGTGGGTCTAGAGTGGGTATAACTACCGACCCCATCGACCAGTGACATACCTAGGTAAGCTCTCTAGCTGGAGCTGCTACGCCGAGGGATTAGTTCTCATGGTCAATTACTAAAAAAATATCGTCTGGTTTCAAAATCTAACGGTTTTGTATACACGACACCATTCCACCCATGATCTTCCTTCTACGCTCTCCTTACCATGGTAATCTTATACCTAGACTTATATTTCTTTTCTACACTGTAGTCTAGCTTGTCATTCTCTTCCCTAGCGGCCAATGGCTGTAAACGAACCTTGAGTTAACGTGTTGTTGATTCTCCTACTTCGCCCACGATGCCTCCTCCCCCTCCCGCCTCTCGCAAAGCTAAACCGAAGAGCCCGGCCACCGACTATCAGAAGATCGCCGCCGAATGGGCCAAAGCAAAGCGAATAAAAGAGTCAGAGGGCGGGGCGAAGAGCCTTGCGAAACCCTCCTCCAACAGCGATGAAGCGCGACGTGCCGCTCTCGAGCGCCGTCGCAAGTCGGCCTTCGAAAGTCGATCTTCTTGGACCGTCGGTTTCTGGATATGGCTGCTCTGCATGCACGTCATTGGAATCGTCCTCTTCACCAGCGGGTTTCTCTTGACGCGACTTGTCCTGGACGAGCGTTCCGAATGCGCCGCGCCGCCGATCGAGCCCTTAATACAATGGGAAGGCAGCGGGACTATTGATGGTGGTTGCTGGCATCCTAAGACATTCAACAAAGCTGTCGTTGTTATAATCGATGCTCTGCGCTACGACTTCACGGTACCTGTCGAGGACGATAGCAAGGCCGAAGTCTATCATAACGCCTTTCCTTTCCTTTACGAGTTGGCCGTCCAATCGCCTAATAACGCTTTCTTATTGCCCTTCATTGCCGACCCTCCCACGAGCACCCTGCAGCGACTAAAGGGGTTGACGACAGGCACGTTGCCGACATTCATTGATCTAGGTTCTAATTTTGCTGGCACGGCTATTGAGGAAGATAATATTTTGATGCAGCTTCGGGACAAAGGAAAGCGCATTGTTCATCTAGGTGACGACACCTGGACCTCTCTTTTCCCTGAATACTTTCAGCCCAACCTAAGCCGGGCATACGACAGCTTCAATGTATGGGATTTGCACACAGTTGATAATGGGGTTTTGGAGCATATATTTCCGCTTATGGAACCTGAGCGCAGAGGTGAATGGGATATCACCATTGGCCATCTACTTGGTGTCGACCATGCTGGTCATCGATATGGACCGAATCATCCTGCCATGACCGCTAAACTCCAACAAATGGATGCTTTCATTCGTCAGCTTACCGAAAGCATAGACCAGGATACATTGCTAGTTGTAATGGGTGACCATGGAATGGATGGAAAGGGAGATCACGGCGGTGAGAGCGATGATGAGGTGGAGGCCGCTCTATGGATGTATTCGAAACAACCCGTGTTTGGTCGAACGCAAGTCGATTTCGCCACGCCACCGGCAACAGCTAAGATTCGACCTGTAAACCAGATCGATCTAGTCCCAACCTTGGCCCTTCTTCTAGGAATCCCTATTCCATATAATAATCTCGGCCGGCCAATTGAAGAGGCCTTCGCGGGTCCTGAAGGGAATGCTTGGGATCGTCTTGCTGCCGCGTCTGGCGTGGCATCAGCCGGAATCAAGAGATATCAGGCGTCGTACTTCAAAGCTCGCGGACTGCAGCAGAGTTCCGCCCCAGGATCTCCCGCGTCCCTTTGGAAAGATGCGGAAGATCTTATCCAATCTCCAAAAGCGCGAAAGTGGGACCGTCTCAATGCTGCCTATACCGCTTATCAAGAGGAAACACTGAAAATCTGCAAGGATCTCTGGGCTCGTTTCAATGTACCTAATATGATCCTAGGAGTCGTAGTTATGGCCCTTGGCGTGCTGGTATTGCTACTCTACGTATCACGGGACGAGGACGAAGATTTTGCCGTACTCGATGACATTGACCTGGATTTTGCGGAAAGGACTTTGGAGTTGCAAGGTGTCTCTGCCGATGCAGATGTTGCGTCTTACAAGACGCTGACTAAAACGCTGGTCAAATCTGGGGTCTTCAGTGGTTTGGCAATTGGGCTTGTGAGCTCAGCAGTTGTTGCATCCACCGGCTCAGAAGAATGGCTCAGGGCTGGCGCTGCCACTGCCATTGGGAGCATGATCGCTGTGACGATTAGCTTGATCTCTCCCGGTGGCAGGCGCTTCTTAAACCTGCTTCCGGACAATTTCTGGGGTTGGCTGTCGATTATTTTTGTGGCTAGCCAGTCCATCGGCTTCGCCTCCAACTCATACACCATCTGGGAAGACTCGATTTCATTATTTTTCCTCGCAACTTTTGGCATCACTAGTGCTATGGCCGCACTTCGGCGGCCGTCTGTGCACGAGCGGACTCTCGGCATATACCATTCATTACTATTTGTCGTTCTGAGTCGAGTGGCATCCTTCTCGAAGCTTTGCAGAGAAGAGCAGATGCCCTACTGCAAGTCAACTTATTATGCATCTGCAAACTCCTCAACATCGGCACCTTGGCAGTTAGTGGTGCCCTTTGCCGTGTTTCTCATCCTTCCTTCCATCATCAAATCATACTTACAAATATCTCGGTCCTATGAAGGGCTCGCGCCCATGTGGATTGGATATGTCTTCCGCGTTATTCTATTGCTCTCTGCTGGCTACTGGACTCTGGATGCCGCAAGCAACGGCAACTGGCTTACATCCATCTCGGAAACAACTTTCAAGGCGATCCATGCATCACTCGCACAAGTCGTGCTCGCGCTGGCGCTGGTAGCCGGCTCAATAGCCTATATATGGGCTCCGCCTTGTGTCTCTATCCTCACAACCTCCTCCAACAGTCGGACAGCCCAAGTCACCGTGCTCGGGTACGGCAACGCGAACGGCGCCCGGTATCTCCTATTACCCATCAACATCGCGTGCGCCTGCATACTCCTCTCGAAACCCATGGGAAGCGGCGCCATCGCCATCATGCTGTGGCAAGTGCTCGCCCTCGCTGAGATCCTAGACATTAACGGCATCACGGCCGAGACCATCGGCCCAGTAACCCTCGCCCTGCTCGGCAACTACCACTACTTCAAGACAGGCCACCAGGCCGTCCTCTCCTCCATCCAGTGGGACGCTGCCTTCATCCCCCTCCTCACCATCCGCTACCCGTGGAGCCCCATCGTCGTGGCCCTCAACCACTTTGCGGGACAAATAGTCGCGTGCGTCGCGCTCCCGCTCCTAGTCCTGTGGAAGACGTCTCCAAAGCGCAGGGGCGCTCTCGAGAGCGTGAGCCGCGCCCTCGGCGTCTTCGTAGCGTACTATGCCGTCGAAAGCCTCGCCACGATGGCCTGGGCCGGACACCTCCGTCGTCACCTCATGCTGTACCGCGTCTTTAGCCCGCGATACATGATGGCCGCTGCCATCCTGTTGATTGTTGATCTTGTGAGCATCGTGGTCACGCTCCTGGGCGTCAGGACGAACGTGCTTGCTGTGGGTGACGTGTTTGGATTCGCAGATTAGTAGTTTCTGCGGGAAAGGTAATTGGCATGATATATGGCAGGTATGGGTGCATCTGTATGGTTAGAAAAATAAAGGTGCATATATGGTGTTACTATTTAGTTGTTAGATCTACAGCTAAATAAATGGCTTTCTCTTTTATTTTCGTATGAGATTTGGGCTTTGTGACACTACACCCGGCATTACATAGTACACCTCATCAGCACCACCCGTCATCTCTGTGAAGTCCAAATGGATGCAGTTCTTGCGCAACTCGACCATAGCAACGGCAATAGTAGAAAATGATAATAAACTACGACACTACCAGTAGGGAACCGATACCTTGACAGGCAGCCAATCGCAACGGGACGAGTTAATAAGCACACCTATTACAGTACAGTAGTCCAGAATCGAGCCAGGCCCGCCGATCGTGATAATCACTAACGCTCGTAGGTCTAGTCTAGATCCCCCCGATTCGATTCATTCAGCACACAAGATTTGGAGAAACGAACGGGTGGAAAGCCACGTGCGGAACGATGCAGATCTTGCGACGTTGCTGCCGGCATTCGAATGGGTAAGACAAATTTGGCGGCGCCCCCTCCCCACGGGACGAACGGGGAAAAGCAAAAAGAGGGACGGAAACGAGATGAGATGGAAAAAGAACGCCGAAAGGGAGGGAGGGGAATGGGGGTCTCGGGGAGGAAGTACGGAGAGGAGAGTACCTAGTAGTGTGTTCACCGTCTCTAAACTGCTACTGCGGTGAATCTGACTTGCATATTTCTACGGATCCAGTACGACAAATGAGCAAGTATTTAGTAATTCAAGTGACAGAGCCCCCTTATACGGCGACGCGACTCCGATTATTATCTAAGTAGATCTATCGAACATCCCACGTGGCAATAACGAATGAATGAATGAATGAATGAAAATGATGGTATTTAGTCTGGTCTAGGCCTAGGCCTTGCACCTCGGGAGCCGACATGTCTCTGACAGGTCCGAGTGAACCACCTGAAGCAATCGGGATTGGAGGTTCTGTTTCGTGCGTGCGAGTAGCCGTGTTTCACTCACGCCCGTCGGATCGTGTGCGACGGGAACGCATGCAATGGTTGCATGCACCTGTCTTTCATGATGTCTCGGGATATGGATTTCGCGCGTACCACCTACATACCTAAGTCCTAAGTATGTACATACATACATACGTACGTACGTACGTACCCCTGAGGAGGCTGAAATGCTCAAGACAGGATGTATCTGTCGTCGTTCTACGTGTGTTGCCCGAGTCGGTGTGAGTGAAATTAACATGGCGTGAGGAGGACAGATTTGACCGAGCGATAATATAGCTATTGATATAGGATAGGGTTTAGGTATTGCTATTTATCTCTTCCGAATTATTGGTCGGGGAGTCTTATTGCTATTGCCCGGGATGTCGTGCTATAAACCACCTTCGACACGAAAATATGCTGGACAACGAATTGCTAAAAGCGCTGTCAGACGACTCCTATCCAGTCGACGCTTGCCTACCTACACACTCCTTAAGTAGATGCCAAGGACCAGAAGGACTTCCGATCTCGATCCCGTAGAGTGGTGTGCTCAAAACTGGTACGGGTACCTTGCAGAAGTCGTGAAGCGGTTCGCGGGTCCGGGCCCCCCATGAGCCGGTCGACCAGATTGTCATTATTGCCCGCCCACCTGCCTGCCTGCCTGTATGTCGTAATTGGACGGACGTCCGTCTTGCGCTTGCGAGGCGAGGGGGTTTTGAACCCGGCGACTTTGGTGTATTATCTCTTTCTACCTATATACGTATATGCTGCCTTCATATATCTTCGCTCCCCCTCAGTCGGCCAATATGGCCAGCAGGTAATCTACTTAATCTACCACTGCTGCACGGCTGACGAATTGCGTTCCAACGTTTCCTGTTCTTTGTCTGGTATACGCTAATGGTTAACCGCCGTTCAATAGTGTCGTAGTCTAATAAACTTTTTTTGGGGGGGGGGTTTTTTTTTGCGCAGTAAAGCGCCAATTTCGAACTTTTGGTTTTTCTAGTTTAAACGCTCGCAAGGCTGTATCCTAACCTATTATAGCCTGAGAAGCCAATATTCACACGTAAGACGACAAAATAGTCAGTTCAGGCACGTTCCATACGACTGTCAGCTTCTCATGAGATTAATTGGTTACTGTATATTACCTGCTGACGTGCTGACGACGACAAGGATTCCCGCCGAATCATTGAAAATAGTGTAATTACGCTACCAGCCTTAACTACGAGCCACTCATGCTGGGTATGGATAAAATACTGTAGTTACTTTAGAATCTTTAGACTGCTCAAGCGTGCCATTATTTGTGCTTAACATCTTGCGTGTCGGTATCGCGTGATGACAAGTTGTCTCTAAGTATTCAAATCCACACCCCGCTAGTTACCCCCACTCCCTAGTTGGCGATAAGACCCCGGCAGCCAACCACATATGGCGGTCGGATGGGTCGGTGGCGTCTCGCCAACAGGCGAGTGTATGCAAACATCATCAGCCATGCGGTTGGGGCGTCGCTTGTGCATACGTCGATATACCTGAATCACAAATCACCACAAATAGGTTTCAATACTAAGTCTCTTACAGATTGGCCATTTTCGTATCTGTCTTGAATCTTCTAGGACTTTATAGAGATACTCAAATAAGATCCAACGTGATCTGCACTAAACTAGGCTGGGTGACTACTGTAGACCAAGCTATCTACTATGCAGCATAGTCTGATCAGATCACTCGATCAGAAGAGACTAACGGACCAGGCTAGGCCGTTTTCGAGCCTATAACGGTCCCCTTACTATTTATTATTATAAGCACGCCGTGTACGTATAACCCCCAAATAGACCCCGTTCAGTTTACCTGCAGCCAACACTTAGCCCAAAATTGCATGTGTGTTGGGTCGGTTGCATTTGATTACCCACCCCCAACTGGGAAGGCCCAGGCCTAGAACTCGTTCGTGGACTTGAGAGAGCACCTACCTAGCTGGGGAGGGGGCCGCTCGGGCTTGGAACGTTGGAATCTCTTCTTGGAGGAGATGGGTGCTCATGCCACACCCTGGTTCGCTGTCTGTCTGTCTGTTCATGCCATGACACCAAAAAAGCACGGTCGATCTGTCGGTAGGGCGCGGGATAGCTCATGATTGAAAAGGGTTATGGGCCCCCCGGTGAGAAGACTATGTAGAGGAGGAGAGAGTTTTGACAAAACCTCTCATCATCAGTCATGCCCCTCTCAGATACTACCTCTCTTCCTACATTACATTCACGTACTTACGTATAAAACCCGTCTGTCTCTGGTTCTCGGCAAACCCCGCACGGTTCTCAGGCTCCGTTTCTTGCTCTTGTTGGCTGTCTGTTGGTCTCGTCACGGGAGCGGGATGCATGATTTGTAGATCTTGGTGCGGAATACTCGTCTTGATTGCGGCATCATACACCATTTACCCGTTCGTCAATCGGGTTGTTATTGGCCAGGCCTCCACCATCTATACAAGATCGCCGGCATTGCTGGCCTCTGATCCCGTCAATCGGTGGAAGCGCTATTCGGGTTCTCGCCGTAAAGGGTCGACAACACGGAGGTTGCGCAATATAATAAGCCGAGGAGGGCACGCGCAAGAGTCTCCAAGTTTGACCAAGATCAAGATCAAGATCAAGATCCCAATTTCAATATCCCAGCGGCCTGCTACGCATTTCATCTATCGGTCGGTCTTCGCACGCGCCCTACCCCAAGATATCGTAGGTAGGTAGGCAGCAGGTATTAAGTTACTTAGATTAGGCCCTGATCGTCGCACCAACAGTCCCCCCAGCGAGCGCCCATAGGTGGTCATGCTGGCTGGGGGTGTCACAGAGTGGGCACTGGCTGAAACGATGAACTCGCACTCGGGCAGTCGTGGATCGGCGGCGGCGGCGGCGACGGGCACAGATAGGGCAGCTACAGCCACAAAAGCAGGCACAACGCTGCTGCTAACCCGCTGTTGGAGATGGCGCGATCCACCCGGCACTGCTCGTATTACAGGGTCTGCATCCACCTCCACCTCCACCTCCAGATCCAGCGCCAGCGCCAGGCCATGGTCCCCGTCCCGGTCCAGGTCCAGATCCAGATCCAGCTGGATGTACAGGGCAGTGATCTTCGCCCTCGTCTCCTGTTGGTGTCTCATAAGCACTGCCGCTGCCGCTGCCGCTGCCGCTGGTGCTGGTGCTGGTGCTTCTCCTTCGTCCGACGAGTCCCCACGCCTGCGCCCGACCTTGACGCTCTCCGAAGCTGACCTCGACACGGACACGGAGCTGCTGCTGATCGATACGCGGATCCCCGTCTTCGTCGACGGCCTCTGGCAAATCATGTCCGACGAGGAACATGGCGAGCTGCGTCGGCGAGCGGCCGCGCCCAAGGATGCACCACAGGCCACTACCACCACCGAAGTCGTAATCGACACCTCGACCGTCACCGACGCCGCAGATCCCCCGACCACCACCACCGCTGCGAGTCCCCTGCCGAGTCCCTTCGATGGCGCGCTCGCTGCCAATTTCTCTGCCGGCCAGAGCTGTCCGAACTTCATCAACGAATTCCTGTCGAATGCGACCTTTAAGGCGTGCTACCCGGTTTCACTGCTTCTGCAGGTGAGTTTGGCCCAGACTACCTCTCCACATGCAGTCACCAGCAACTTCAAAATGCTGAGGTGCACATTGCATCGATGCTAACATCGTGCGCTTCGTTTCTCAGGGATCCCAGTCATTTTTCGAGGCCGAGAAGTCCTTCTTCAGCATAACGCAGGTGCTCGACGCCGCCTGCAAGGCCGATATCGAGATGTGCACCGACTACTTCGACGACCTCGCGAGCCAATTGATCGCCGACAGCAACTGTGGCAAGGAGTACGACCGCCAGAACGCCCTCGTCGTGCAGGCGTATCAGGGCATGAAGACGTACGAAACCGTCTACAAGGCTACGTGCCTGACCAACGCCGACTCCAACTCGTCGCCCTATTGCTTCGCCAACGCCATCACGAACGCCAGCACCCCATCCAATGCATACCTCTACTACCTCCCCTTCAACTCGACCCTACCCGACACTGCTGTCCCCGCCTGCGGTTCATGTACGCGCCAAACCATGGAGATTTATCAGGCCGCCACATCCAACCGCAAAGCTGATATTACCAATACGTATCCGGGCGCTGCAAAACAAATCAATTCAGAATGCGGTGCGGACTTCGTTAACACGACACTAGCGGCTGTCGCCACTTCAGGCGCGACGGGATCGTTATATCCGGCCTCGTCGTCGTCGTCGTTGCTTCTGCTCTCTTTCGTATTCATGGCCATCTCTCGGTGGATATTATAGCCCCTTCGTTGGGAGTCTAGGCATGGAAACGACTATACCGGCCTTAATGATGGATCCAATTTACGGCGTCTCAGGAAAAGGGCAGGCTTCGGAGGAAATCATCAAACTCGGAAAACGAGTTATTTTTCCTATATTTGGACTTTCGGAACACTCTTAGAAGGAGGATACGATTTTAATATCTTTGTTCTGTTTTTGGACAACAGTGTCGAAGACAGCGATGTCTCGGGTTTTTATTTTTCTAGCGACACGACCACATCGATAGTTGTGGCTTCTTGATACGATACCCCTATTTTCTTTTATCTTTATTTTTTTGGTACGATACACAGATTGTGATGAGCTCCAGTGCGGTTACACCAGCTTTTCGTCACGAAACCTTGGCGGGTACATGTCACAATTTTTAACTTCTAATGTACATATCGACTTTTTGTCGAGTCATCGGGACGTGGGACGGGTACACGATAGATCTCAGGGATTCGAACTAGAACATGTCGAGCACGCACTTGGAAATGGTGCATAGTGGAAATGGGTTATAGGATCTATTAATGTATATAATTCGCCTATGGCCATGTTTATTCTGCTAGGTGATTAATTCACTGTTATTTACGAGACAGTTGGCGCGGTTGAGACTTATATGTCTATCTGTCTATGGTTGTATATGGACTCCGATATCAGTGTAGAAAGGGAATTAGAATACTCTTATCTACTGTTAAATCTCGGTGATGAAGCTATGATGTGAGATTATCTGACTTACGTTATCGCGTCTGGCTCGTGCCGGACTGGGCTAGTTGGCACGTCATGCTCTTGATACCTTATCCTGTTATTTTCTACCTACCCGCTGCTCGTTGTTCGTTTACGTCCTGGCAGGCTGTAACTCATCTCATCTGACTCACTCGCGGTCACGAACGACAGCGCGTGCGCAGTCTCTACTTGCGAGATCGGCACGCGGTATTGAGTGAGTCCTCGGATCCATCCATCTTGCCTGCTATCTAGTGGTTTAGGATCCTCGATCCTGACCACCGGCGCCTTGGGCGATTTTCGTGACACCTTTAGCTTCCTTCCGAGGCGGCCGTGTACTGTGGAATAATCGCAGGGTTGGGTGATGGCTGTTTGAGTTTGGTTGGTCTGGTCTGGATTTCGAGGTTCTGTTGTACCTATCTATCTATCTATCTATCTATCTATCTATGAGGCCAAAGACTCGGGAAATAGACAACCAACGAGGGATGGATGGAGGGAGAGTGAGACACGACGACAGCCCCTGAGTACAGTACGGCGACGGTATAGTGAGTGGGTTTACCATGTCTACGCAACGGAACGGAACGGAACCGGAGATGCTTGGTTCATCAAGTTGATTGACTGGCAAGTTTCTCGCAAAGCGTGAAGCATCTGATGTTAATCTTCATACCTACTAGAAGATAGCCTGTGTGACGGATAATTACGCTAGAAACTTAATCCAATACCAACGGGCCGGGCCGCTCAAGCTGCAGTACCCAGCTTACGTGTGTCTCTCTACATATGTATATCTAGATCAAGCAGTGAAAAGGGGTTGGCAGGACCCTGAGCTTTCGGTTTCAGGAATGGAGATAGATGGTTACATATCTCAACTTTCAGGCTCCGATACACTCGAGACCGGGAGACCGGATGAGATCCGATGTCATAGGCTTAAGTACATGGCAATCCGTACTTGTGGCTACTTATCCGTATGCCTAAAATAGCAAAAAGGGGTGAAGAGAGTCATGTTTCGCTCTCCCTCTTTCTCCGAGTCAAGACCTCTCTGTAGTAAGAGAAACATATGAATCGACCGACCGAAAGGGAAGGAGAAACATATAACATATCTTGTTAAGCCTCTTATTATTAATATGAGACAATAGATATGTGAAAATAGAAGGATGGTATTTTGTATTAAATCTCAGATTATGCGACGCCTCCTTCAGGAATGCTTATCTCTATTGGTAGTAAAGGAGCCTAAGTCCTATTCAGCCCCGTCCCGTCAAACGCCGTACAATGCCATGTGGTATATAGATAGATAAGGGAACAATCTATCCCGCTAACACGCTTCGATGCGCAGAAAAAGTGCGACAATCACAATCACACGAAACACAAAAAACCAAAAAAAAAGCCGGGCCCTCTTATAGCCTTCGCCCCATCCTGCTCAGAGACCACTCACTTACTGATGTTTCTGTAAGCTCTGGAGGTTGACGAGCTCGGCGTACCGGCCATTCAGATGCATCAGCTCGGAATGCGTACCCTGCTCCAGGACCCGGCCCTGGTCGAAGACGTAGATGACGTCGGCCCTCTGGATGGTGCTGAGGCGGTGCGCGACGGCAATGGTCGTGCGTCCCTTGGCCGCCTTGTCCAGCGCGGCCTGGACGACGTGCTCGGACTCGGAGTCCAGGGCGCTGGTCGCCTCGTCCAAGAGGAGCACCCTCGGGTTACGGATCAACGCGCGCGCGATTGCGATGCGCTGCTTCTGGCCACCGGAGAGCAGAGCGCCCTTTGTGCCCACGACGGTGTTGAAGCCGTCGGGCAACGACATGATGAAGTCGTAGATATTGGCCTCGCGGCAGGCGTGCTCGACGGCCTCGTCCGTCACTTCTTCGTTGGACGAACCAAGGATGATGTTCTCCTTGATAGTTCCCTGGTACAATGTGGGTTCTTGCGACACGAGCGCAATATGTGAGCGGTACTGCTTGATGTTCAACGAGCTGATTTCCTTGCCGTCGATGAAAATACCGCCCGATAACGGGTCGTAGAACCGTTCGAGAAGAGCGATGGTTGTGCTCTTTCCGCAGCCTGAGGCGCCAACCAATGCGACATATTGACCTGGGCGCACAATCAGGTTGAGACCACGAAGAACTGGTTGCTCGGGTCGAGTAGGATATCGGAAATGCACGTCGCGGAATTCAATGGTGCCTTCAACAGAAGACAGTTTTTCACCATCCTCAGACCAAGTATCGATGGTTGGCTTCCGGTCGAACAAAGTCTTGAGTTCGCTGGCGGCGTGATGGGCCTTGCCCATATCTGGGGCGAAGGAGAAGATAGAGCCTGCTGACTGGGCACTGTAGACGATGGACATGAAACAGAGGAAGAACTGGAATAGGTTGTATTCCCTGTTTGCAATGAGCGTACCTCCGTACCAGAATCCCAGGGCAAAAGCTAGAAACAGGACGGCCTGGGCCGCGGCGTATAGCAGAGACGACTTCGAGACGGAAATCAAGCTCTCCCTCTGCTGTACGGCGAGAGACTGCTGGTATTGCGCCAACACGTCGTGTTCTCGAGTAAGGGAAGCGACAGTACGGATACCTGAGATGGCTTCCGAGGCATAGGACGCACTTTTCTCATAGGCCCTCTTCGAACGTTGCTGGAAATGTGCTAGCATCGAGTAACGGAAATATCCAGCTGCAATGATCACTGGCACGGCCGCGATACAAACAAGGGCCAACTTCCACCCGAAAACCAGAGATATAACGAAAGACGCGACCAAGGTCGTTGTGATCGTGAGTAGAGTACCGAGGGTGACACCGCTCAGACCCGCTGCATGGGTTGTTTCGGTTGACAAGAAAGAGGTTAAAGCACCGGGTGTGTTCTCTTCCTTATCGAAGAATGCTACATCCTGGCGTAGCATTGCCCTGAAAGATCGATCCCGGACCCGGTGAATGAGGACTTCGGAACATTTGGCGAACGCAACACCTTGAGCAATCTGGGCGATGAGGATAACAAACGCCAGAATGACATACATGAGACTCCAAAAGTCACTGTCCCGTTTAACCTGCGCTCTATTTGCATCGGTGATCGGTACACTAAGTGTCTGGTGCGAGGTTAGCTATACCGAATAACAACAAGAGACACGAATACCGAACGTACCACAATCTGTTTAGCGAAGAACAATGCTTGCGTTGGATTGCCACCACCACAGATAATAGACCAGAACAAACCCCAGAGCAACAACTTCCACTCGGACCGATTGAACGAAGCAATAAGCTTCACCAAAGTCCAAGTAGTGTATTTGATCTCCTCGTCAGGCTTGCGGGTTTTCAGAACTCGGCTGGAAACAGAAGCCTGAGTAGACGATCGCTTCAGCTTAGCCGCAATGTTGTCATCGGGGTCTTCTGAGTAGCCGGCACCAGAACGGGACGTAGACATCTTTCGAATCAGCCGTGTATCATCATCTTCCTCGTCCTCTTCCTCAATTGTCGGTGCTTGCACAGCGGCGATATTCTGAGCTGTTACGAGATTGTAGTATGCGCCTTGCTTTTGTAGAAGCTCATCATGAGTTCCTTGTTCGATGATAGCACCCTGTGACATAACAACAATGTTATGGGCGTCCTTGATAGTCGATAGACGGTGGGCAATCGTGATGGTTGTTCGACCTGCGGCGGCAACTTCCAAGGCAGCTTGGACTACCCCCTCAGATTTGGTATCGAGGGCACTAGTAGCTTCATCAAGCAAGAGAACTAGGTTGGAGGTTAGTTACCAGTACCGGTGGAGTAAATGCACTGATCAGCTTACTTTTGGGATCCGAGACAACGGCACGGGCGATAGCAATTCGTTGTTTCTGGCCACCGGAGAGTAAGAACCCACGTTCACCAACGTTGGTCTCGTATCCTTCTGGCAATGATGATATGAAGTCGTGTGCGTTTGCTTTCTTAGCTGCCTCGATTACCAGTTCCTTCTGCTTCTCGGCGGATTCATTCTCGAATTTCGTTCCGAATAAACCATAACGAATGTTGTGGAAAATCGTGGTACTGAACAAGGTTGGCTCCTGGCTGACCAGGGATATTTGTTGACGTAGCCAGCGGAGATTCAATTTGCTAACCTCATGGCCATCTAGAAGGACCTGGCCGGCGACAGGGTCGTAGAATCGCTCTACTAATCCAACGATAGTACTCTTTCCAGAACCAGAGGCGCCTACGAGCGCGGTCGTTTTGCCCGCGGGTATATCGAGAGTGACGTCTTTCATGACGACAACTTCAGGTCGGGATGGGTAGATGTGTTTCACATTCTGCAGGCGAATTGAGCCTTCAACTTTGTCAAGTTTCTCACCCTCGTCGGTGGTGGGATCCAAGGGGGAAACTCGGTCGATGGTGTGGAAAATCTTGGCAGCAGCGGCCAGCGCAGTCCCGAAAGCCTGGAGGTTGGGCGCAATGTTTCCTAAATTGAAGGCACCAATTATAATGGCCAACATAATGGTCAGTACGCTGGACAGGGGAAGGACCCCCTGAACGAGGTACATGCTGCCAACCCAAAAGCTGAGACCGTAATTCAGATAAATAACGAGAAATATACCACCGACTAGCAAAGCGACAGAGGTAGATTTACGAAATCCATAAAATTCACCGACTTTCAAGTGCTCGTTGTACTTCAGAGCAAGGCGGCCTTCGGTGCCGAACGCGACAGCATTTCGAATAGAGCTCAGAACTTCTTCAGCAACCGTACCTCCCATGGCATGGGCCTGAATCGACTGCTTCGTATATTTAACAACAAATATCGACGAGGTGCCCATGACCAATAGAAGAGCGAAGACGGTGGAAGTCAAGATAAGGGTCAATTTCCAGTAGAAGACGAAGCCGATGATGAAAGCGGACAGAAATGTTGCAACAGCAGTGAGCGTCAAGCTGACTTTCTCCGAAATGCCGTCCTGAATCAGGTTCGTGTCGGCCGTAATTCGCGTAGTGACCTCGCCGGCGCCTATCTTGTCGAAGAAACCAATGTTCTGACGCATGCAGCTCTCCAGGTAGTGCTCTCGGATCTTGGCGCTAATATGTTCGCCGGTGTAGATGAAGCCAACGGTAGAGATGTAAACGCCGAAGAACTCGCCTATGGCAAGGTAGACAAAGTTCAAGACTAGGGAGTTCAGCCGACTACTGAAGTCATCCTTGGAGACCATGCCATTGAAGAAACCCTGGAAAGAACCTTGAAGCCTGCCGAAAATGACTGTCATGATAGGTAAAGCAGCACCAGCACCTATGGCCGCTATGGTGCTTGCGAAAATGATAATAATATCGTTTCTCGTAGCATATCGATAAAGGGTAGCAAGGCCGGTTTTGATCTCTGGGGTAGTAACCTCTACAGAAACATGTTAAAACATCGTCAATCATCAGAGATATTTAGAAATTTCCGATATGCAGCGGGCCACGGATATTGAGACCCATCGAATGAGTAATTCTGCCCCCAACGCCCAGCATAATGGATAATGAGACAAAGACTTGAGATAGCACTTACGCCTCCTGAGTATCTCGGCTTCATGTTTAGGAAGATGTTGGAATGGATCATAGTTGACTTCGGCCGCCACGACGGCCTTGGAGTCGATCTTGGATAGATTAGTACCGGGTTGCGCAGCCGATTTCTCTCCTCCGGCCGAAGGCGGCGAGATGGTGCTAGTAGTCGAGTCGTCGTGTGTAGATGGCCGGCTAGAAAGAATGTCTTGGTGAGCCTTTTCAGGCTTCTCTGATATTTCGGAGGCCATGGCGGTAGGAAACCGGCGGCCTTTGCGCGCACCGAGACGTTATCCGGGAATTCGACAACAAACGGCGGCGCGATGCCAATTGGCGGGTGCGAGTCGGCGATGAACGCGTCCGTGTGCCGGACAGAAGCCCCTGTCTCTCTCTCTCTATCTCTTACACACACCTTCCGTTCTCTCCCGACTGAGGGCTGTCGTAAATAAAATCACCGAGTCCGAATAACAGACTGGGCGACGGATCGGCGGGGTTGTCTATCGTCTCAACAACCAGTTGCGCAAAAAGAGCGTACCTCGTCAGTTGGTTGGAGCGCAATGCAGACACAGAAAGATAATGGTTGGTTCATGGAACATGGGGGCGGTCCGGGGGAAAGATGGTTATATTTGTGCTAGAAGATGTTCCTATTACAAACGAAAGAGTAACCTAGCCTAGACGAGATAAGACACCCGCAGTGGGACGAGATTAGTGCCCGTTCATCTTGGTAGGTTAGGTAGGTTAGGCGGTGCCTTAGTGTGCTCCGTCGCAGTCCAGAAGGGCGGAACTGCAACATTCCGGCTTGAGGTGCACAACAGCGACCTCCTCTCCACTCTCCACATGGCGGCGCATTTTGTGCTCGCATTCGGTAGTCATGCCGTAGAACATGATTGTTGCTGCTGATGGTGGTAAGGGATGATTCATCATGATGGCGGCAGATGCGATTGGTGTACGCCACTACCTACCTGTTTAACGGTCCAAGCTACAGCTCAGATGCAACGTTCAATGCAGCATAATTCTAGAAGAATGACTTGCGGCAGATGCTCCCAGGTTAGTGGTCAGGACATGCTTGCCAAAAACGTCAATTTATTTTATCTGACCCACGCGACCGGATCAGTTATAACCGATGCGATTCGACCCAATACCAAATTTCCATACACGGTATCTAGTGGTATTACATAGTACTAGTTTCACGGCCGTAAGACATAAAGGATGTTACGTGCGGCGTTTTACTTACAAATAGCGTACTTGGCCAAGAGTACAGAACTGAATTACGACTGAATTACGTCTAGACAGGTCGCTTAGCGGTGTTTAGCGAAGATGATAATTAATCCAGGAATAGTGCTACCTAGGTACAGGGTACAAAAGTGCCTTGCAATAAACTTGAAATACCCTTGGACTTTCTGGTGCACATGTCTGCCACGTTGCCTTGTACGATAAATAAGACATGGATCTGATATGATCTTGAGGCTCCCCGTGCACTACACTAATTATAATTGTAAGACTGGGGTAAAACACCACGGGCATCTACCAAGTAGAAGTCCCCCGTACGCGTCATGAGGCGCACATTCATAAAACTAGTAGTTGGATTGTCGAGGTATCGAGGGCTTTGTTTCGAGGGGAAGGGAATCGAATCTTGCCGTGAACCTTGTATGCACAATTTCCATGATTTGTGCATACGGGCGACGGGGTGTATTAAGACCCCGCTCAGGACCACCTCACCTGTGTGGTAGCGCAGACAGCAAGGGAGCTAATAGACGAGCGCTCCCCGCCAAGGAGACCTCAGCTGCATTTACAGTAGGTAGATGGATGGAAGTTCCTCTTTGTTCCTCGCGGATTCCAGATCATCTCCATCTGAGTGGGCCGAGAACGCTTACACTGCACAGCTCGACGATGCACTACAGCACGCTGCAGATAACGAACTACCTACTGGTTCGGGTTCTCTTGCCCGTATTATGGCCAGGTGACTCAGGCCGCACCTTGAAAAGGACACCGCCGCCGTCCCGCGTATAACACGGGTCCCGGATCTCTATTTGTACAGTAAAAGTACCTAAATGGCATTTCCGCGTATTACGTACGCGGTAAAACCCCACCTACCCCTACCCTAGTAACCCTAGTAGGTAAGTATCTCGTGTCAGCTCGTACATCTCGCATCTTCTCTCTCGGTAACGGGTTAGGTGCTCCCACCCCTACTCCTTAACAATTATTGGAGAAATGCGTTGCATTGAACCGAACCCAACCCAACCAATCCATTGCTTGACGTCAACTGTCTTAGCTTCTTATTTCCTTCAACGTCATAAAGTATCGCGCATATGGGTGAAAATGCGCCAGCTTCACAATTAATTATGTCATATTTATTTATTTATTTCGGAGATGCCTCTCATCGCGGGCTGAAAAGAAGAACAGACAATACTGGTAGAAATACTAGTAATGGGACTATTGAACTGGTCGGACCTACTCTACTGTGATCACTCAATCAATTTGAGTCGTACGCAGCAGTGCACAGCAGGTGGCTTGAGACAGGCAAACACCTGAGACCGGAATTGGGTCATAGCCTGTGGTCAGCCAGCCTTGTTGCCTTCCATGTGTCTATTCTAGACACTTCTACAGTAGGTAGTGTAAGTTGGACTTCTAAGTTCCATAACACATGGCAAACAACGAATTAGGTAGCCGCCACTCTAAAGTCGACAAGTGTCCTTCCAATCTGCATTTGCCACCACAAGTGCACTTTCTCAATAGAGCCCTGCGAGGCAGTCTTGAGTACCGAATTGAATCATTCTACAGCCACATCTCACAATCATAGGTAATCTGCAATCGTGATCAGGCCAGAGCGGGGATACGCCTCGCATTCTGTTTTTTGAACGTCAATTAGTTATCCACAGCTTCCTAGCCATATCACACACACCTGCACATCAGGAACCTGCTAGGTATCAATCAAGTGGCAAACGGAGAGACCTCACCACAGGTGTCTCAGCCCGCCAACCAGGCAACAACAACACAACCAAGCAACCCACGATGCACGCCCGACTCATGCTCCCCGCCCTCCTGGGCCTCCTCACAAGCAGCGTCTCCGCAAAGGCGAAACCCCGCGACGCGATCCTGCTCTCGGAGGTACAATCCCTAACCCTACGCGCCGAGAAACAAACCGCGCACAGACGGGTATCCGCCATCCCACAGCTCCGATGCATCTCGCACCCGCGGGTATGCGCGCTACACACCATCGACGTGATGCGGTGCACGAACCAGGGGTCTTCGTACGGCGACCAGGACATCGAGTGGTCGTGTGCCGCGTCGCTGCCGCCCGAGCTCAAGCTCGGCGCCACCGACGTCCTCTGCGAGGGATACGCTAGCCCCGACGACCCGTACGTGCTCCGCGGGAGCTGCGCCGTCGAGTACCGCCTCGTCCTCACCGAGCTAGGCGAGCAGAAGTTCCCGGACGTCGCGAACGCTGGGAGCGGGGGTTGGTTCTCCGGGTGGGGAGGTGGTGGTGGTGGTAAGAGCGAGCCCTTGCGAACCGGAGGGGGAGACGAGGGTTCGACTGCGGGCGTCTGGCTCTTCGGTGTCATCTTCGTCGGCGTGTTACTCTGGATCCTGTACTCCGCCTGGACGCAGGCCAATACCCCCGGTGCCGCGCCGCGTAGGCCTAGGAATGGTTGGTTCGGCGGTGGTGGAGGGGGGTTCGATCCAGGCTTTGGACCCGGCGGAGGCGGAGGTGGTGGTGGTTGGGGATATGGTAACGATCCGCCACCGCCGTACAGCAAGTACTCCAGCGCTTCGAGGCAGAATACGGAAGGCTGGCGTCCTGGTTTTTGGTCTGGCATGGCCGGAGGCGCTGCCGCAGCCTATCTCGCAGGAAATCGCGGGAACCGACAGCAGGAGCCACGTAACTTCTACGGAGGAGGCGGCGGCAGCAGTGGTTGGGGCTCGGGATCAGGACCAAGTTCAAGCCGCAGAGATTCCGGTGCAGGGTCAACCTCGTCGTCGAGGTACACAAGCACAGGGTTTGGGTCTACTAGCAGAAGATAGAAACGATCTTTCTAGGCACTGAATCTTAGATTTGTTTTAATTTAAATTTTCAGTCAGCCGTGGAAGATCTCAAGGGGAGCAAGCAGTTCGTACACAGTTGAATACAGAAACCGTCTCACAACTCGTCATGTTCTCTCATGCTAGGTATCCTACGTCCACAGTAGCTTGCCGACGACTGCAAGCTCTAAGACAAGTCGTGCATGCGCATCGCCACTGAAAGTGCCCAGGTGGCGACAAGGACAGCCGGATACTTGCATCAACTTTAAATCGTAGTCGAAAGCATTTGCGTGCGCCCGCTGGGCGGTACCTGGCAACGCCACCGCAGTTTAGTTATGTACATCGGTGATACATGGGTAATCCATCGCCATAGAGATTATAATTTACACTGGAGGTATGAGAAAATCATCCCTGGTTCATCTACTATAGATGAATCGGCATAATATCGTTCTTATCGAAAGCTTTGTTACAGTTGGGACATTTTCGCATCCGATTGGCAAGTCGGTCGTCCACGCAACCCCGGCAGAAGATATGCCCACAACCACGGATAATTGTGTTCTTGAAGTCCTTTTTGCATATCGAACAGGTGGCCATGTTCTACAGATCATGTTAGCCTGGTAACAAAGGTCACGAACCTGAGAATTACTTACGCGTAGCATTTCTTCTTCTTCAGAAGAGTTGCTGAGGCTCTTTGTCTTCCACTTATCCCTATCTTTGGCAGTTGATTCGAGACGGACCTTGAGCTTTTCTACCTCGGTCTCTAGATGGGTGTTTCGCTCCCTCGCTGAAGAAGTAGTGGAGTCTTTGGTCTTGGCGAGATTGGCCAGTTCGGAGACCTGCTGTTTCAATGAGTCGTAGCGCCTGGACATGTCTTGATTTGTTGCCTCAAGCTTTTTGTTCTCGGTCATGACCGAAATATTCGTTTGCTTCACGTCTGCTAATTGCTTGTCCAGATTTGTGACGAGTGTCCGATTATGCGCCTCCACTTCTTTCAGCTGTGAAATAATTTCCGAACTCTTCATGTTTTGCGACCGCAACCGCTTAACCTCGTCAGCCTTCGTGTCACTCTCCTTGCGTGCATTGAAGTATTTTTGATCGGCCTTGCTCTTCTCTGCGATCGTCAGAGCCACGCGTTCTTCTTGGGCTGCGAAATCCATGACCTTTTTGTTTGCGAGAGCCTGGAATTTCTTGACTGCAGTTGCCATTCCAGGTAGTTCGTTTTCGATGGACTCGTAGTCGCTCTTGAGCTTTTTATACTTCTCTCGTAGTTCCTCAAGCGACAGAGCGTCGATTTCTGAAGGAGCCGTCATGTCCACGTCTTCACTAGGTCGTAATCTTTGAATCTCGGATTCCAAAGCTAAAATCCGATCTTCCTTAGCCTTAAGAAGTTCGTTCATGTGGTCGATAGCCGTCCGTTCCTGCTCTTTACTCGCTTTCAACATCATCACATCGGCATGTAGCTCGTCTCTCGTTGCCCTCACACGGGCAAGATTCGTGTCCGCTTGCTGAAGTTGGTCTTCAAGGTCCACTATCAGATTTTGAGCTTCCGATTGAATCCGTTGACGACTTGCTTCTCTCTCTTTCTCCAACTTAATCTTTTCTTGTCTGAGCGTGTGGCACTCGGCTTCCAGATTATTCGCCTTCTTGATGAGATCCTCATTCTGAGCTTTAAATAGCTTGAAAGTCTCAGTGCGAGAGTAATCTTCGTCGGTAAGGTTTGTTAACCGGGTTTGGAGGGAAGTGAATTCCGCTTGCAGAGACTTGTTCTGTGCCAATGCGGCCTCTAGCTGCTCTTTCTGTTTGTCTGCCACAGCATTGAGTTCCCGTAAGGCTGCCTGTTGCGATGCGTAATTTCCGTTGCTTTCGTCGCTGCTCGTGCCATTAGCCTGATCAGCACCCGTAGCTGGTCGCGTAGTCGAATTGGCGAGAGCTTGCTGCTCCAATTTCTGAACTTGTGCGCTCTTTACTCGATCTAATCTCCGCTCTGCCTTCATGTACCTCAACGTGGCGTTGTTTAGTTGTTCGGAAAGGCTATCCTTGTCCGACGTAAGGCGATCAACTTTGACAATGAATTCCTTTTGGTTGGCAAGGAGATTGTTGACCTGTGACTCTAAATTTGAGATATTAGGTGTTATGTTGCCACGGTTGCTTGCGAACTGTGAGAATAATGACTCTAATGTCGATTTGATTTTGGACGCCTTTTCATTTAGGTGTGCTTCGAACTCCTCGGAGTCTTTGAATAGTATCTGCGTGGGAAATGGTCGATCTGGTTCCTCGTCAGTAGCTAGTCAACCAAACATACATAATGATTTTTTACCTTCAGACTCGTTTTGAAACGGGACACTACCGTTGGCTAGAATAGATACTTCTTGTAACAGCTTCCCAACCCATCAGTATTGTCAAAGATAGAGCGTGTAGGGTACTCCATTTCTGCTTACTTGTATCCACCAAGCATCCATGACACGGATATGATCATCATGGTAGGTAGATCGCTTGTCGAGTTCATCTAACCGAGCCTCCAGCGTGGTCTTCTCGCGTTTGTACTCGAGCATCTGACGATATATGGCATCTTTTTGATATTCCTGCATACCCCAATTCGGTGATTAGCAACACAGCCCCATGGTGATAATGTAGCGCAAGTATAGGTCTCAAGGGTGAAGACAAGCCGAGATATGTGGATGAAGGTGGGACGGAAGGTTGAAGGTTGTTGGCTGTGCAAGAGGCCGATGACAGGCCAAGTCGCGCATCAGTTCTGAGAACGTGAGTACATGAACAGGGGATATGGATTTGCAGACAAAGCCACTGAGGCATTCAGGGTTCTAGAGAGGGCTTGCGACCGTGACAAAACTGGGGGTGGGGCCAGAGAGCGGACAGAGGAGAGCAAAACCACAAAATCAGGCTGACGGGGACGATGGCGGTCAAACAAAACTAACCTCAACCCAGGCTTCATCTTTCGTGTCGGCATCTTCCTTGGCCTTGCCGCCGCCGTTAACAGCCTGTCGCTTGCTGGGTGGCGCGATATCGTCGGTGCTGTTCACAGCGGGCCTCTTACGGTCTTCCATCTTGACCCGGGTAGAGAGTGGCGCTACGGTCGGCGATGTAGACGAAGGCATCAGAAAAGAGGTGCAGTGGAAGTGCGGGTGCTAACAATGCATAGGCCAGAATGATGTATCGCAGTGTTGCGCCAGAGAAAGGAACAAAGGAGGGCGAAGGCGTCGGCAAAATGAGAGGAGGAGGAGGCACGCGTGTCTCCGACAGACAGATCAGACAATCAATCAAGGCGATCCCCAAAGGAATCCCTTGTCGAGGGAAGACACCAGTTGCGCGGGGGTTGATGGTTTGGTGGGAGGTGGGCCACGTTAGGATCTGGAAGAGTCAGGTCGGAGGAAGGAAGCAGAATTGAACAACGCAGCGACGCGAAGGGAAGAGAGAAGATGATGGTTGACGGACAGAAATGATGAGCACGGCTCCTGAGCCAGGAGGAAACACTGGCACGAAAAATCCAGGTCGCAGATAGACTCCCAGCACCGTGAAGACACGCTAGCCCCTTTCTGGCTGCGACGCTTATCAACGACGCCATTAGACCTCCGGTGCGTAGTACCTTAGATAATAGGTAGGTAGGTTTTACCAACCTCAGGCCAGACTCAGGCTGTACCGATACTGGGAATTACCTACCTAAGGTACGCTTGAGCTATGCCGCTTTTAGCCTGAGCCCGCTGTGTCCACTTTTGCATAAGTAGGTAATCATGACTAAACTTGCATAACTTTTGCTACGATACCTACCTATCCCAATAATTATATTATCCGAGCAAGCTTTATTGTTTAATTGGATATATCTAGCTGCACCTCCCTGTTATTCCACTTCAATCCACTTTTAAACCTTGGAAGTTATGGGAGCTGAAGCGTTAATTAGGTAAAGGGATAATCCGCGCGCCGTTATTAATAACAAAACCTAAGCGAAAGCTTGTTTATACATCTTTAAACTACGGGTGCTCTAGAGTCTTCCGAGCCGTCAGCCTGACCGCGCCCCTCGTGCAACATAATGCGCTGTCTATCCTAGGCCGCAGCCTTGATTGATCTCCTTGTACAAGGCTTTGATATCTTCGAGGATGTAGGCGACGTCTCCTTCCAGTTCATCGAGCAAGACCTGTTTTTCGAGTCGACGAAGGGTTTCCCGCGACTCGAGTCCTGTCTTTGTGCGCTTGGTCGATAGCTCGGAGCCGGGGCGTGGAGGATCATGCGGCGGCGGAGAGGGAGAGGCTCAGGGGACATACCGGGGTCTCCCACAAGTCAGCATAGAAAGCGTGGACCGGAGGGACACGGCCTTACCTCCGCCGTCGAGGTCATCGCTGCCTCCTCGCTTCTCGGGTACCGAGGTACTGGTACTTGTCCTCGGCGGGGCGCTCGGCCTATCGTATAAGCGGGTGGGGGTATAAGAGGCTTGTGTTCGGATAGGTAGTTCGCAGGATTCGAGTTCATACGGTCGGGGCCGTCCGTAAGTAGGGGCACAGTGGTCAACGGGGGTTAATCCAGTTTCAAATCGCTTAAGGCGCAGCCATCGCGACGGAATAAACAAACGGCCAAGTCTTCGGAAGAGAGAGCAGTAGCAACATAAACCAAAACATCGTCAACGAGACTAGGTATGGTTTCAATCGACGGGCGTGAAGCTATCCGCAGTGCACCCCCGCTCCCGGCAAGCTGTACTGACAACAACTGATGGGCAGATCGTTTCGTCTTTCGTGGCTTTGACTAGGTACGCTCAAGCGGACAAACCACGTGCCTTTTTGTCCCCTACCTCTGCATAGCATATACTCTAGGCTTTACAGTAGAGTGCGTGCGCATACGAATGACAGATAGGGGGTGGAAAGATAGAGACACGACATGGACAGAGACAGACGGAAAGAGAGGCGGGGAGGCGGGGAGAAAGCTCGTTATTAAGTGGTCATGCCATATAAAAGCCTGGCATACGAATCTGTCCGTGCTTTCGAGTTCCGAGTACAGGATCGGACGCGTCCAGGGAAACTATCGAGCAGTTGTTAAGCTACAACTAGCTAACTATCGTGTTTTCCTCGCCAGACCAGAGAGAGCGCAGGCCAACCTGTCTCCCAACAATAGCCGACGCCCAGCTAGTAGTCAACCAATCCCAGACTCCTTCTTCATTACCATCAACGGGAACCGTCACCAGCACCGTAGCCGCCGAGAATCGCGGGGGTCGTAACCGCTGTAATACTGCCAGGATCATTCCCGAAACAGGTTCTTACTGCCAGTTCCGGTCTCGTACCGGAAACATTCCCGTCGTTTAATCGAATAGCCACCGTTCCAGATTGGGCGACGAGAACGGCAGTACTCTTACTTGCTGTTCGGTTTGGGAATAGCCTGGCCATAGTGGACAATTCGGTACGACCGCCTTTAGCACTAACCACCTGTTTATATAAGCAGATGCGATCTATCGGTCATAGACACGACTAACGTACCCTTTCTAAAGCCTTGGTCTACTCAATCCGCTAAAACACTTGTCAACGCGGATATCGTCGCACGGAAGATAATGTTTTCAGCGCCTTCGATATAGCACACTTGTTTAGTAAAAAGATAGGCTCCCCGGTGTAATTAGGTGTAGGGAAACAGAACGCGCCTATATTGCCAAGATTACAGTCACGATATTCACAACAGAAGCCGGATTACTGACGTTAGCACAGACCACGAACGAGCCCATTTCCGTTACCAATTACGCACTTATATGGTCTAATACTTGGACATCACAACGATGAAGGACTTTGTATTTACTAATAAGAAATCGCCAGGCGTGAAAAAACGCAAGTCCCCTCGACTCGACACATACCCACCCCCCTACCGTGTCGTAGTCTTCAAACAGGAATCAAGGAGCGCCGATATATGCTTTAAGTTGCTTCAATTCATCACCACGACGTTCAAGCTCCTGATTTAGTCGTTGGAGATAGTTGGTAACATCGTTTGCTGGGTTATATTGCGGTCAGCACACCAAACTATGTTGAGGGGTTGAGTGAGGAGGGAACAGAATAAGGAAACGTATACGACAGCTTACGATCAAGTGCATCCAGCTCTCCTCGCGTTGCAGGGAGCTCAACTACTTCGTGCGTAGTGGTGTTTCTTAGTGGGCTTATATAGGTTTCCGGTTTAAAAGCAAGGGTGTTCGCTGCTCGCGCTCTATTATTGAAGTCGCTGCTGGAATATTAGCCTAGAATTCAATTGCGAGAAACAATATTACTTTACTTACCAGTCTTCTATGGCATGTTCAAGCGAAGCCTTCACGTCCTGGATGCTCGCGTTCAACCGGGTCTCAGCTTCATGGATGGTTGCCCTCAATTCGGTCTTAGCCTGGATGTTCGCCTGGATGGTCGCTCTCAACCGGGTCTCAGATTCCCGAATACTTCTTTCCAAAGCCGAAATACTTGCAGTCAATTGGGCCACCTCGCGGCGCAGCTGTGCTACATCATCCGCCATTTGAACGGCGGCAAGGTTCGCACAATTGCCAACTTCAGCAGCCGCACCCTCGAGATGATGCCGCAAGGCTGGGAAGTTGGGTAGCCGTGGTTGCTGTACAGCAGCTATGATGTGTTGGATCGTCGAGAGTCGCTTTAGAGTAGGTCTCGAGTGTTATTCGCGTGTCTTCGCGATCTTGAGATAGCTTCTGAACGTTTTCTTGGAACAGGTAGTACTACCGCGGAGCATTCCGCCGCCAGTCAGGGCTGACAAGCAGACAAACCACATCGGTTTCTCGTCTTAGGTCCAGGTCCCTACTGGTATACGCATTGGTTACTTCTGGTGATGTAGCTACGTTGCAAGGCGGGCAGGTACAGTGTGTACGGCACTCGTGAGGCAAGGGATGACGGAATACCTACACAGTATCTAGTTGGCCATCCTAACGATACAATGCCCATACCTCCGTTCCAATACAACAGGCATTCACATCCCTACTTCTTCTCTTCTCGTGAGAAGCCAATATCGGGCATGGATGTGAAGGCCCAGCCTCCCTTGGTCTCAGGTGGCGGTCGCTTGGGCCCCTGGCCCCTGGATACGAATCAACCTCGGAAAGCCGATGTCATTCTGATTCTAATCCATTTTGCCGTGGGATAAGTAAGTAAGTAAGTAACTACGTACCTAAGTAAGGTAAAAACCTACGTATAGAAGTCTCCTCCCACCTAAACCCTGGGCCGTGGAGTACCTAGGTACCTAGTGGAGTCGCATTTCCATTCCAGCTTCAACCAATAGAGTCCCCGGCTCCTACCTGATGGAATTGCCCACATAATGCAACTGGCCAATCGGCGTTTCGAACGTGTCAACTGTCTTGAGATACCCAATATTAAGCTTATTCTGTCCTGCCGCCTTATCCAATCATAGAAGACTGATTGACCCGACAGAATGGATCGCGCTAAAATGGCAGATACAGGTCAGTTGCTCGAACATCAGCTTCTACTATCTAAACATTAAACTAGCCTTATTTGGCAAAGTCCCCACCACGCATCTTGGCCGCAACAATCTTCACTTAATTTATAAAATCAACAGTTTACCTAGCGAGGTTATAGTTAAGCGGTTGCATAAGCAGTAGCTGCTATTAAAATAAAGTTGGACTTAGTACAGCTGTAGATTAATGCTCTACCTCCCTCTTTTACCTACAAGAATATAGGTGAAGTTCGGAGCAGCCAAGAGCTTAAGTGGGGAAGTTGCCAAATAAGGCTAGTTTAATGTTTAGATAGTAGAATCTGATGTTCAAGCAACTGACCTGAGATAAGCCACGATGGCCCTAACCCTCATCCGGCTATATCCAAAGAGCCTTGCTTTCGGCTTACGTATTCGCAGGCCAAGGCTCTGGTAGGGTTGGACCGAATTCGGTTTGGGCTTCTCTCTGGATAACAATTCTTCGTCTACGAAAACTCGGGCTGCCTTGCCTTTCCTTGACGAGCTCTAACTCGGCGAGGGAACGCCGAAATGTCTCGGCGTGCTATGGAAGATTGGGCTGAGACCTCACGCGGAGTTCTCCACCCGTATGACTGACTATTGTACGTGATCATGTGGACTGGACGGGGTCTCAGGTGCTCGTGGGTTGTTGGGTTGTCACAAGTAGTCCAAGGCACATGACATCTCAGCCAAGACGGATGCAGAGAGGAAGGACCAATGACACCAGATTTGTGATTGGCCAATAAGTAGTACAGGGCAGTGAACGCGGCATTTTGCTAATCCACGCGTCCATGCCCTGCTTTCATTGCGGTGGTAAAACAAAGTTCCTGACCCCGGGACACCACTGGGGGCCGAATAGTTTCATAGACCGTATTTTGATAGGCTACTGTGCATCCAGGCACGTAAGATGGATAATAGACCCGGCATTGGGCAGAATGACGGGAGCCTCGTAATAGTTGCTGACTAATAGCCTCTGGGCCTCCTATCTATATGTCTCGATAGGGCTTATTAAGATCGGAGATCTAGCCCGCTCGAGTCCTCCTAGAGCGACTTGGGAATCAATAATATTTTGCACCTACGTTTCTATCACGCAGTGACCTTAGGATATAACTTGTAATCCTAGGTTTTCTTAGCTGAGTTCTTCCTCCGTTTAGCGGGCCCGGGGCTCCTGGAGTCGATACTCGGCCAGCCTTTATCTCGTGTTAAGGTCCTCAACTGCTATTACTGTAAGGATTATCTTTCCTGCATCCGGAATTACAGGGCAGAATAAAACCTGGCCAGGGTTTGCAATCCAAGATTGATATTGTGTTGACCTAAGCAGCCATTAGCCCGTTCCGGGCTGACGCCGGTTGATGAAGTCTTGCTACTGGGGAGTATATTCTACAACCCTCACTACCTGTCACCGT
Source organism: Xylaria longipes (assembly GCA_025201785.1). Lineage (NCBI taxonomy): Eukaryota > Fungi > Ascomycota > Sordariomycetes > Xylariales > Xylariaceae > Xylaria > Xylaria longipes. Next base: position 268,323 of record MU619698.1, read on the forward strand.
GAGAGTCCTTTAGGATTACCATGAAACGAAGAAAACACGACCTTCAGTAGAAAAGATTTCACATAATCTGCCATCCAAATATTGTAAAGATTTTAGGTAAACTAATATGCGGTCCGCCTTTTCTTTCCATCAAGTATAATAAAGTTAAATTAATGAATCAGGTAGCAGAAATATTTTATATATCTTTTTTATTAATTATTAAATAATACCTGTTTATCCTTACAAAGTGTGACTACGGCTTAAATACAAGAGCTTGGAGCAATAGATCGAATTTAACTAATAATTCTCTAGGGGTTTAAAGGTACCCGTGGCCTAATCTCACATAAGAGATACGTACTCCTAACAACACTACTTATCAGTAATAAAACTATAGCAACACGAGCTATTATCGCGGGTTTTTATTTTAGTAAGTAGGAAAATAAGGTTTATTAGCAGATCTTTACCTTTTTGTTTTATACAGCTATTACTTTGTGTTACACGGAACAGCCTGCCAAGCCCCGATTCAAGACATACAACTCGTATTTACCAGACTGCAGTCTCACGTGCCTGGAAAATCCTGCAAGTAAGGCCTCGGCCAAGTGAGAGGTCATATGACAAATCTGAAAGCATGAATAGAAATAGAGCCAAGGGGGCGAGGTTACATCGCTTAGAAGAAGAGGAAACCAAGGTCCCAAGCAGGCCACTCATCACGTCCTGTGCTTGATTCGTGATGGCGCAAGTTGCCGCGAGTTATCTAGATACCGGGGAATGACGGTCGTCTCGTTGTTACACGGCTAGGGATGCTAGCACTGTGAGTAGGCGCCCTGCGTGCCTAACGAGTATGGATTCGATCCTATTGGCGGACGATATAGTTACAAGGACAGAGGCAGAATGTAAGGAAGACCAACGACAGTCCAGATAAGCCACAGTGTAGTATGGCTGTTACGCTGAAGTTCATTATCGGCATGTTGAGATATTTATCTTAGATAGGCTGCGATGGGAAGTAGTCCAAGATATACTAATAGTGCTGAGTCTTTTCCTACGCACGGACTTTCGATATCTTGGCGCTGACTGATGTACCTGTTAGTGGAATTATGTTGCTGGCCAGCAAGAGTACCTAGGTAGGTAGGTACTTAGTATATATAAATGAACCATTTCAAGGGCTGTTACAACAACTCCAGGCTGTTACGAGGTCCGTTACGCGGGCCGTTACTACCTGCCCAGGTGGACTGCTTCCTTGTGCATAACTTTTTCATAAATGTTTCCCTCAGTCCACGACGGGTCCACTCCTCCGAGGTCCTTAGCAAAAGCAGCAAGTGCGCTAAACCCGATCTGTTGTGTTTCAAAGATGTGGCGGTGCGATAAAGTGGCTTGGCGTCGTGTCCCTCCATCCTGCGCAAAGGCAACCCCTCCGATGACTGTTGAAAAAAGAGTTGCTTTTCATTGCATCTACACCAACCCAAATATTTTTAAACCTGAGTGCTGCTAGATTCTCATGCGTCCCATTACCACAACCCACACTTCCACCAATCCTCATTGTATCGGTAGTTCCTTGTTTGCGCATTGCGAAGGAGACCACCGCACCGTGCCCTCGCAGGCCATGTCAACTGCGCATCTGATCCCAATATAGCCGCAGTCTTGGAGGGCGGACGAGCAGTGCGACCATGAGTTCCATGTTGAAGAAGACCGGCGGCCTGTCCTTCAAACCGAAGGCAGGCCGTCGCCCCGGGGCCGGCGCTGCTTCCAAGCCACCCACCAGCACGACTTCTTCCGCCCCGACCACGCGTGCTCCCACTACCGAGCCTCCCTCTCAAGCCTCGACGCCCGCCGCTTCTACGCCTTCGACATCTGCTGTTGTCGACTCAATTGAGACGACAAACCCTCCGGCAAACGAAGCGCCAATTCCTGCCGAACCGCTACCAACACCCGCGACATTACAGACTCCTTCCACGTCTAAACCCCACGCAGAAATTCCCGCCGTTCAAATAACTCCCACCTCGGAACCTGCGGCATCTCCGCCGCCACCGCCCGCTTCTCCGCCAGTTGTTCAAATTCTAACTCCTCAGCCAAGCAATGAGGTCCGCGATTCCGCGCCGCGTTCAGAACCACATAGGCCGGCCACAGGTCTATCAAGGCATGATGCGCAGCCCACACCCAGTTCTGAAACAGAAAACAGCCCTCCCAGCACGACAGATACGTTGTCGCAACCTTCTGCCGCTACCCCTGCGGCGGCGTCAGAGCCATCGGCTCCAGAAAAAGAGGTGACACTAGAGCCACCTACCGCATCTTCTTCGCTACCCCCCGTGTCCACCGCTACCGCAACGTCTCCGCCAAGCGAAACTGCGGCACCTCAACCCCCCGCGCCGAAGAAGCAAACACCTCGGAGGCGCAAGTCAACCGTAACGGATGGCGGGGTCGGTGTAGAGGGCACCGCGCCCAAAAAAAAGCGGCAACGCACAAAATCGAGCACTAGTACGACAGCTGAAGCAGGCGAAGGCGCGAGGACCGAGGCTCCAAAGCCCACCAGGCGGCGCAAGCGTGCGCCAACCCCGGAGAATGCGGAGGAGCTGACGGTAGATCACTCTACAATGACGGTGGGAGAACTAACCAAGGACCTTGGTATCGGCAAACGGTTTAGACATGCAGAGGAGATCGAGCAGCGAGCGCGGGAGGCTCGCGCAAAGTACCGACTAAAGAAACTGGAGCGCGACAAACGAAAGCTTGGCCTTGTATCCCCGGAAGATGACAATTTAGCATTACAGCAAGATACCGCCAATGAGAATGGAGAATCTCGCGGAGCTGCAATGGCTCAGTTGGGTGCCTCAATGGAATCGGGAGCAGGACAAGGCGTCGGCTACGATGTTGTGGACGGGCAGATCGTCGTTCATGCAGCATCTCTCATTGTTAATAGACATAATCAAGACATGTCAAACTTAGAAGAGGTTGAAGAGAACGACTTCACCAACCGTAAGTTGATTCTTCAATTTGGGCTCATACTGTTTAAAGTCTATTCTCTTTATTCATCACGCGGACAACTAGTAGCTGTTGAACATCGTTTATGTTTTAGTAGCTATTCAAGGGCTTGTCTAAAGTCAACGGTGCTAATTATAACAATTCAGTGGTCAACTCGTCATCCTTCGCAAAGCGTGTCCAAGCACCAGGTAATTGGACAGACGAGGACACGGAGAAATTCTACCGTCTACTAGGCATGTTCGGTACAGATTTCGAGACCATCTCTTGCCTATTTCCCGGCAAGAACCGGCGCGCCATCAAACTCAAGTTCAACAAGGAGGTAAGCCAGCCGCATCCTAGCCACCCACGATATCTTCCTTCAATTACTTCAGCAGTTCACTAATCCCGTTTCCTTTTCGCCCGTTCAGGAGAGACTGCGTCCAAACCGCGTCAACGCGGCCATGATGGTGCGCGGCCAGAAGAAAGTCAACATCGACATCGAGGAGTACAAGGCTACCCAGCGGCAGTGGCAGGCCAAGGATAAGATCCTGGAAGAGCACGCCCGGCTCGCGCAGGAGCACGAGCGCGATGTCACCCGCCTCCGCGAGGAGCGCCGCGCCGCAGGCCTCATCGACGACGACGACCAGGGCGCCAAGAAGACGACCGACACCAACGCGAACAACGGGGGGTTCGACGTCATCGAAGAAGATGCGGATGCCCTCGGACAACAAGGCGCGCAAGACGACGCGGACGTCACTATGGATGCGCAGCCAGAGGGTATCCAGACATGAGCAGATGACTCTTAACCTCTGGGCAAAGCCGGAACGGGCTAGCCGGCTTACCTACCTTTTTCTCTTCTTCTCTTTGATACCCCTTTTTACTGAAACGAAACATTGCTTTCCTCAGCACGTACGCTCGGCTGTGCTCGACCAGATCATCTGGCTCTTCTGTACAATACAATACATTACTACGCTCTCGAAAACGGGCTGAAGTTCGAATCACACATTTAGAAGGAGACTCACTCCACGATACGTCACGTCACGATCCCTCCCGCACGGTAGAGTACTTAGGTAGAGAGAGACATACATACACGACGAATAAATATGAAGTAAAAATGCGCCTCGCGACTTAGAGGTTGAATGACTCTTCCTAGCCTTCTAATACCTCCGGACTCTCTCGCTGTGAAATGATAGGTAGGTACTTATGGCTCAACTCGGGTGTGTAAGATAAGCTGTTCGGTACCTAGACTATCACTCGTATACATATCCGAGGTAACGCAAGCTCAGGCACCGATTCCCCCCTCGTGACCCGCGCATCACGCGGCAGCTCCAAGTGACACAGACACAGACACACAGATGTGGAACAGAGACAATCAGAAAGCAGCATCAACAAAATTACAATAAACAAACCTTCACCTATAAATTTCACCACGAGCCAAGTCAATTTCCGAATCGAGCCTTTTGAATAAATGTTCAGCTAACAACGGCACTTATAATGAGCCAGCCAACCAACTACTTAGCTAGCTAGCTAGTAAGCTATGTTTGGTACACATGACTATAATCGCTCGTTCATACCACAAACCACGACCGTCATTAGCCGCAGTCCGACGTGAATCAGTGGCATTCCCCAATCATGTAATTCATTACCGCCCGCCCTACGTACGTGATATCTTCTTTCGTGTATGCATATATCCTGCCGAGGGAGGCCCGGAGGCCAGACCACAGGGTGAGGGTGAAGGTGAAGGGAAGGCAACAATAAATTGGCGCAGCGGCTTTGCCGACTATCGCACGGATATCAGTCTTCTTGCTGAGGGTGCGAGTGCGAGTAAAAAAGGCAATGCAGAAAAAGACAGCGCACAGAGCTATAACCGGGCCGAGGTTAGTGCTCTGGCGGCTCATCGTCCTCCGGCTGATCGAAGAGGAAGTTGGCAGCTAGCTCCTCATTCTTATCACAAGCGAAATATGCTTGGATAGCCGCATCTCGGTCGAAGCCAAGTCGACATAACTAGCAACATATTAGCGGGGACTAGACTACTAGCAGCCCTGTGCGGGCGACTTACTCTCTCGATGGCATCGCGCTCCTCCTCAGTCACACTAATAGCCTGAGCACCAGGAGGGAGCGGCGCATCGTCATCATTGTCCTCTCCAAGTAGTTGTAAGAATTGGTCGGGGTTCTGAGAAATGAGCTGGGCGAGCTGAGGGTTTCCAGCGCCGAGTTGCTGCAGAATAGGCTCAAGCATTTGTGGTTGCTGTTGGACAACCTGTCGAAGTTGCTGAAACTGGGGGTTGTTACGCAAAAAGTCAAGATTTCCCAGGTCCCTGGTGGCGGGATTGGCGCCAGCGCCAGCGGCCTGTCCCGCGCCACCACTTCCACCACGGCTCCCGCCCTGGCTTTGGGCTTGGGCTGCGAGGTCGAAGAGGTTCACAAAGTCCCCTTGAGCTGCACCTTCGGCAGGCTGTCCAGCGGGGGCTGGGTTTGGTACGGCGGCGGGAGTATTCGACGCTGGTGCAGATTGCTGTGCTGGTTGTCGAGCGCTCTCGGGAATACCCTGTCAAATCAGCTACTGTGTTCAGAGTTACAAAACGGTTTCGGCCACTCTCACATTCAACAGATACTCGACGGCACGATCCGGGTTAAAGAAGGCAGCGCGGAGTGCTGCTTCAATCTGGGAACGTTCGAAACCCATGGCTTCCATATCGGCAATGACACCAGCACGATCAGCGCCCATAGCCATCGAGTTGTCGCTTATGCCCTGGCCCGAGGTGGCAGCCTGGGCACCAGCCGGAGATGGTGTGGCAGGAGGGGCAGCGCTGGCGGTGGTTGAAGCGGACGTGTGGGACGGCGCAGCTGGGGCAGCCGGTGTCGATGTGGTAGGTCGAGCAGGCGTCTCGGGAACAGCGCTTGTGGTCGCGGCGGGGACGGCGGGGGCAGCTTTGGGCTATGACTGAGTTCAGCAACAAATCCAAAGATATTGAAGTTCTTGCTCGCACCTTGTTCACCATGCAGACCACGAACCCCTTCTCCTCGATCTTGTATGTTTCGACCTTCTCTTCATCCTTGAGAATCTTGCCTGTGTCCGGGTCAGCAGCCGGAACAAGCCATGCTGTGCACAGGTCCCGGTCGCGGTGTTGAAAGCATACCAGAGTAGATGAGCTTCAGCGCCTTGGCATTGAAATCGGAACCCTTCTCGGCCTGGATTTTCTCCTTCACCGTAGAAACCTGTCACCACCTTGTTAGAAACTCGCTTCTCCCAGCCGGATGCTGCCGCGGGGGTTCTGGGTTGGGTTGGGCAAGGGGGCTAAGTGGGAAGTGGGCAGTGGGAAGTGGCGGGTGGTGGGACGTCGCAATAGCAGCAAGGGCAAGGTAGGGGGCAATGACGACATACGAGGTCGGTGGGCTCGACATCGATGGCAAACTTATTCTGCTTGAGATCCTAATGCAACGGGAGATGTTAGCAACACGGCTCGAAGGGCAGCAGGCAGAGACAAGGCAAGGCGGCGGGCTCGGATCGTCGCAGGCAGAGCCCCAGCCAGCTGCGTGCAGCCTGATGGCGACTCGCACTCCCCGCAATCCGCAATCCGCAATCCGCAATCCGCAGCCCGCAGTAGCCCGCAGCGTATGGCTCGGGGCGTGTGCAGCGTACCCGGAATGTGATCTTCATGTTGGCGGGCGGTGCAGCTTGACAACAGCTACGGCGACGACGGGTATGAGGAGGGAGTGCACCGGTGGGCGTGGGGTTGGACGGGGTGATCGTGAGGTTAGCAAGTGAGCTGCAGTGGTGGCGGCCGCAGCAGTTGTGGTGGTAGTAGTGCACAATAAATAGATGTTAAAATGTTCTAACCTAGTCACAAGCAAGGGAGGTAAGGGTAGCGGTACCTAAGGTGGATAATACCTAGCTGCTCCTGCCATGGGAAAAGGTAGGTAGGTAGGTAAGTACATTTCAGGTAGCAGCTTAATGATGTGTTGCGCCGGCAGTGGGCACCCCTCATTGGGTCCATTGGTCCAATGACGACCACCCGCAGGACGTGCGTGTGCGTGTGCGTGTGAATGAATCCATGCTGGGTAACCTTGGGTACCTAACCTAAGGTAAGTACTAAGGCAACTTGGAAGTAAGTAAGTTTGCATTACCTTGAGTCTTAGGTAGGTCTGCTTGGGGTCTTAGGTTGAAACGTGTAGAATCTGCTTACCTTACCTCTGCTGTAGGCAGTAACTGAACTACTACATACTACCTAAGTAATTTTGCAATCCGAGGTATAGGCGGACGCCTCTGGATGGATGGTGCCTTATCCCTTCCAATCATGTCGTGTTCTGCACCTATCCGATACCTACCTAGGTACTTACATACTACTAGCAGCAAACAGTCAAGCTGCTGCTTTTGTTGCAACACCACTGATGAGTTTCTCATTGTGACTTCTAGATGGCTCTTTGGACCGCATGAACATGCCTCCATTATTCCACGTGTACATTCCATTGCCAACGAAAGAGCCGTGTAAACTAGCCCAGGAGCTACGTAGGTACCTACCCAGAGCCACATACCCATGTACTTAGTAGTTTTCATACACCAATAACTCACACCAGAATCAAGTATGAAGATTATCTAATGTACTTTGCATTTTCTACATTTTACTTTTTTACTTGCCTAGCTAGTCTTACTAGTTGCTATGACTGCCCTGTGTCTTTACAGACCGGAGTCATACACAAACAGAGTCCCTGTGGAGGGAATTGAACTCAACGCCGCGCTAAATGACACTGGTATCCCCCAAACGCCTTAAAAGACCCCCGTATACCCTTGCAGAGGCAAACGGCTTTTGTTTTCTCTACACCACAGGTGACTGTAGATCTCTCCAAGATCCCGTCAGGTCATCCCTCATTATGTATCATGCAAGTCATCATCTCACACACGGATCTGTCAGTGCCAATCTCAGGCACTACCCATCGTGCGCTCGATTCAGAGTATCCCCCCTATCCATGCCGTCCTTTGCTTTGATATTCGGCAAGGCTCGTCTTGGACCCGACATTAAGGACCCATTCCGGAATCGGAGGGGTCATCTTGCGCTCTTCCCCGGCTACGTCCTCTGGTCGCAGACGATCGTAGTTTGGACTGGGCGTCTTTCGGAAGCTCTCGTCACTCCCTTGTCGACTGAGAGGGCTTGGCGAATTCGGCAAACTGCCACTCCGCATTCGAGTCACAGACTTCCCGGTTATGAATTTACCAGCATTAGGAGCCGCGACGACGACTGTCCCTGGTGTAGCTGCTGGTGGGGGGCCGGGGGAATCTGAGCGGAAAAGGGGATGGATATGAAGCTCGGATTCCGGTGGCGTGACAATCCGCTCCTGCTGAGCCCGCGGTACGGGACTATAGCTTCGATCACGCCGGCCACGCTTCGGAGGTTCCAGATCCAACGGGCAACCAGGACTAGGACTCCGACTGGTCGTCGGGCTGGCAGGGATCGTCTCTAAAAACCGAGTGCGGATAGGTGAAGACGTTTCCAAAACCATCTGTCTATTACGGGGGTCGACAGCGGACGTGTCCCACGAGTCAAACCCATCTTCTGTGACACTACTCCGGTCTCGATAGCTACCTGAGTCGAGAGAGCCCGGTCGTCGCCCAGGCCTCGAGGTATTTGAGAGCAGCCTGGTCCTCGACCCCATAGGATGCACTACACTCGACAATGAGCCGGAAAACGAGCTGACAGTTTCGGCTGCTGAACGCCCACCGCTAGTTCCGGGGCGACTTGAAAACTCCGACGAGCCTCGCTCATTGATTCTAGTCTGGGACAGAGCTGGCTTGGTTCGCTCGTATGGGACAGACTTGACGCGCATTGGAAGTTGTGGCGATAGTCGGCCTTCTTCGTTTGTGTGGAGAGAGAGAGCCTGCTCGGAATCAGGCAGTCGGTGTAGTACAAAATAAACGACGACAAAGAATAGTTGACCCGTAAATGCGAAACCGAGGGCGATGGCGGATCCAATCACCAAATTAATCGGGGGAACGTTCGCAATATTCCTTGGCAGGTCCTTTGCTTTGCCTGTCACGATCAATAGTGCAACCGACACGACTGAGGCCAACACGCTGACGAAGAGATCTGAAGCAAACCATGTACTCCATAGGTCTCTTGAGCGATAACCATTCGTACCCCGTACATACTTAGTAAGTTTTCCAATGAGGAGAATCAGCACAATCGCTTCGGCAACAAATGCGACCACTGCTAATATCCGAGCTGGCGACGTAGATGACCAAGTTCCATATGCGAGAACCACCTCCAGAGCGAGGGTAGCTACTGTGGCTAGGAGAGCAGCGAGGCCGAGTGCAACTGGGAAGATAGGAAAGAGGTCCATGATAAACGAGGCCATCGAAAGCCGGTAGTATGCCTATAGATAAGCCGGGACACGTGAGCAATAAAGCACAGAATCACGCAGCAATGCAGTTATTCGGCCAGCACCGTCTAGTCGTCCAGGAACAACCAATTTGGGAACGTCCTCGGAAACCAAGTAATAACAGGTTGTTCCAAAAGTGACCGGTATCGAGGGTGAGCAGCCCGTTGTGCCAACCGGTCACGCTCAGCAGCTCTTTTGGGCGTTGCCTAGCACTGGGACAAGCGGCAGATACAGAGGTTTTGAAGCGAAACGTCCTGTGTCTGACACTGTTTGAAACCTTGAGCCTAAAAAAGCACCGAGAGCTTGAAACGGCTCTGAGCTAGGCGCTGGCACCTCCGAGAAGCGGGATTGCTGCAATAAGTCCGAGACCTAAAATGAGTTGTCGTTTCAATAATGGAAATGAGTGGCAGTGAGAGTAATGTCCATGTATCGAGCTGCAGGCGACCAACGGTGAAAGGCATCAAACTGTATGACCGGGATAGCGCGGTTCTTTTGGTCGAGTGGTTTATCATACAATAGTGTTGGGAGCTATATTGACTTAGACTTTCCGCCAAACAAGATATCCGACGAGTAGACAGCGCGTGTAAGCGAGTGATGCCGGTTTTGATGGAGACGGCGAATGCAAGCAGTAGCAGTGAGCCGAGCCCAAGTAGCGAGTGGATGGCCTGGCTGCGAGCGAGCGTGAACGGTGGCCGCAAGAACAGGCCGGGTTACCAGGTTTTGGATGGGGAGGATGGTAAGGAGGGACTGAGTTGGGCAGAGAACGAGAGACGGGTGGTGGGATGGGAAAACGAAGGTGAGGAGGGTGAAGGCAGGGTGAAGGTTAGAATAGAATACTCTTGTTTGCTACGGCAGGACAGCGGGCGCGGCGGGCCAGTAGGCTAAAAAGAGAGCGAGGTGATGGGACGCGTTGTGCGTTGTGCGGGATGGCCTCTCGTTCGCTAGGGTGTTTCGCGATCGGTGTAGTTGCATCGACAGGCATCGACAGGCATCGACAGGCAGGTCTGCTCCAAGTATGCTATACTAAGATGCTACTAAGATGCTAAGATGCTCTGCAGGGCCCGGCAGGCGATGCCATGCAGCAGCAAGCAGCGCCAACGATCCACATCCACCCAACCCCACCTCTCCCACCTCTCCCACCTCCCAAACCCTACCGCTGCACACTAAGCGGATCCCCTAGCGGACCCTTGTTCCCGTCCGGCTGGGCTGGCGGGCCTGGACAGCCTGAGCCAGGATCATGCAGGTACCGCCAGCCAGCGCTCGCAGACAAGGAAGACACGGTGGTGGACGGCGAGATGCGGCGCTACGGTTGGACGAGCAGCTGGCTAGGGGCCGACAGGGTTGACCGCGCCCGATTGGTGGTTGCCCGCCGGGTTCTGTGCGTACCGTGATTAGTCTCTGTCGTGTCGTGTTGTACCCTGTGCCAATAGTAATAGTAATAGTAATAATGATAAGACAATAGAAGAAGAATAACCTCAGGTCGGTATGAACGGTTCGTCCGTGATGGCATGCAGCTATTGCCTACATTCGTATGCTGAGTAGGTACTGAAGCAAGAGTTGCACAGCTCCTATACCTGTTATGTCATGATTGTGCTTTTGCCGGCCGGCGTCGGTGAGCGGGGTGCATCGACGAGTCCTAGCTAAGGAAGATGGTGTAAGCTGTACCTAGTTAATGATGCCATTCATACTGTCATACAGTTAGCTGGATGTTGTACACTACACTACACTATTATAGCAGGAAAGCAGGCCTTCTAGTGTAATGCGCTAAAGCCGTCCGAGAACATTCCCTACCCACAATATTAGGAACGGTTTTATTTTTGTTGTTGTTATTGTTGTTATTATTTGCATTGTTTTTTTTTTCTTCACACAAAATGTTCGCAGGATTGGTTACCGTGGAGATATCCGTGTATTAACTATTGAAAGGGGAGGATTTAGCTGTATAATTCTTCTGCCTTGCTTTAGGTAACTCTATTTGTCGTGGTAACAGTCTGTTTAGCTAGCTATGAAAACCTAGCCGACCGGCTTTTAAGCAGGTAGTCAAAACGACGCAGCAGGAATCCCACTGCATCCTGTAGGTGTGATGAGATTCCCGGTAGTCGTACGTAACCCAACTGCTCGGAGAAAAATCAGATCGGGGGTTTGCATTTGCCCTATGATTGGTCAAGTATGGGGAGATTTGACCAGAAAGAGAAACGGTCTGATTGGATTAAAGCGTACGCCGTAGATTAAAATAACAGGGATTAGCCATGCGAGTACATATTTATAACAGACCGTCATAGGACGCGAGAAGCATGGAAGAAACGAAAGTATTCAGCTCTAAGTACATACGTAGTACCGTGTAAATTTGAGCATCCCGTGAAGATGAGGGGGGAAGATAGGCCGAATATGGATATTTGGCTACACATAGCTAGGTAGGACATTACATCATCAAATATGTAGTGAAAAGAAAGAAGAAAAAACTTTTCTCCAATGTGTTATATGTTACACTACTAAGTGAGACGGCCCCCATTTGTCTGAGCCTTTTACGTGTCCACAGTGTCGACATCTTTCCTATCTAGCACCACCGTTATTATTATGTATACTCATTCCCTGTTAATAAGAAAAGGCGTGTTGAGGAATCGAGGGAGGGATGAAGCCCAAGTTCTGTAAACGTAAGTGACATTATCCCGGAAAGGGAAATCCACTCAGAATGCTCCTTAATATCGCTCGGGCCTCATAGGTCCTGTCACTTACACGCCTCGTTATCATGCATTTCCTTATACCTAGACGTAACGCGTTCCTGCTGGATCCTTCAGACCTACATAGTACATAGTACATTGCTCCGTACGAACGGCGACGTAGGTATTCCTTCGGTCCGTAGAGCCAGCGTCCATGACCACTCACCATGACCAGTATTAATGCCCTCTGCGCCTTATCTCTCAAAATCTGTGGTAAGACTTTTCACAGCCATGTCTCAGACTAAAGGCTCTATTAGAACTACACAGGTGCAGCTACGGCCTATCACACGCCATCATCTTCCGATCTCTCAGTTCAAAGATCTGCGTCAACTGCCGTGGCGCATGCAGGGGAAATCATGCTACGTAATGTCGCAATTGTCTCAGCCCTGTGCAACGAGCACCACTCAGGAGCAGGACGAGAGAGAGGGAAAGGGTCTCAATGTCTCAATCGTCATTCGTTATTCCAGAGTGGGAGTAGACTGAAAAATCCCTCCAATAGATAACAACCAACACAGTTGCGATTCGTACTCTACTTGAGTTTGCATCCGACAGTTGAGAGTGGTATTTGAGACCGTGGAGACCAGTTTTCTCTCTTCTTTACCATTTTCCCACCTTTGACAGCTTCATCACTGCGCGGTACGGCACGACATGACTCAGGGCCAGAGCCGTTTATTAACCCGTGACTCTGTACAAATGTGATAAGTGCTGGTCCAACAGACGGCGCACGGCTCGAGAGTGTCTTGCGCAACGCAATGCTACCAAGATCAGCCTTAGGATACCTTCTTTCATGAACCGGATCGCCCGGTCTTGCCCACGGATTGCGTGAGGTGAGAAGGCTGCCAAGCTGTCCTCGCAGTAGGCGGGATGCTACCGCGTGCGAGGACGAACATTGCAGGCGCCTTAGATTGCAGGGCCAGTGCGCCCAATCGACGCCAGAAACGGCCTCAGTCCTTGAGGACTCAATGAGGAGGTATGCTGCTTGGTAAGTACTGACAGAGTGGCAGCGGAATTCTCGGAAGTTGTCAGAATGCGGCTTACTGAAGCAAGTAAGATCGCGCATTCTCACTCACTCTCAGTCAGGACATAGCTATAGATCAGATCAGCGCCTCTGTGAAGCATCATCAGCCATTTGTTCATACCTAGTGGACGCCAAGCATTCGCAACTTACCTACCAAAAAGGAATCACCGGACTGTCTCAATGATATGGGGCATAACCCTAACAATCAATCACTACTGCAAGCCTCGCTCTGGGATTTCTGCTTATGCTGAAATATGCTGAAATACGATAGGGGATGCGTCAGATCATATTATTGTACAAGGTTGATGACAATCCTTACCATACGATAGGAGGGGTATTATACTGTACACGTGGAATTGTTCCGCTTCTTGTCGCTGCCGTGGCCTTATTTATTTATTATACTACACCAATTATAAGCCTCACCAACGAAAAGCCTCACAGTCTACACTTATAGCCCTGACCTAGAGATCTGCTTTATCGCAATCTCACTTACCCTTACGCTGGGAAGGTAATACCGTGTCTACTATACCCCGCAACAACCCCCTCGATAAGGTCGGGTAAGCGTTATCAATATCGGGTTCTCGGATTGCTGAAGAATGCACGAAGAAAGGAATCTTTTGCCGACAGCAAGCCCGTTTTCCAACGACCCATGCATACGCGCCTGTAAGTAGACAGAGCATGTCAAGGCTTGGGAGCCTGACGCCGTTAGGATAATAATAGCATCATCTAGCTGCTGTACTTACACTAACACCCATACAACAGCAGCGTGGCGGCGCCGAAATTGTAACCCGGGGTCATGGTTGATCGCCAAGGTTTCACGTGGCTTTTCCTTGTCATTCCTCACTGACAATTTCCGAAGGTCCACGCAGCCGCAATCTGTAGCAATCTGGTCCGAGGCGTTCTCCAACGATCTTCTCGGGATCCTGTTCAACTGACTGTCTAACTAGGTCTTCTGGAACACTTCCTTACATACCAGGCCGCCTATCTACATAGTATCTGGCGGACTCACCTACCCCTTAGACGAGAGAGAAAGCATGCACGAAATAATATGCTAACCCTCGCCCACACTGATGAGAATGGCCGGTCTTCATAGCTGAATTGCTCATTCTGCGTAGTCCCCCGTTTCTCGGGTCGCGTAGCACACATTCAACATATGCTACTTAAGCGTACAAGGACATGCCCTCAAGCGTCTTCGTATTGATCACCGCCAATCAATGCCGCCCTCCCACTCATAACTGTAATACAGCGAATGAGTCGTACAATCGTGCTCCAACAGCAACTCAGGAACCAGGGGTCCCATTTCTCAAGAGCTGGTCATCGTCGCACATATAAATGAATTAATATATCGACTTCTCGGAATATCCCGTATTCTACCATGTCCACATTGTTTATTTGCCATCTTTGTCATCTCTTTGTAACACAGACGATCTATCGATTATATAGATGGCAATAGTGCGATAACCCACTCAAAGCGTATCCCGAGTCTTAGAATACCTGATAAGAACTGATTCGGCGAGAGGGATTTTCCAGTCGTCTTGCTCGGAGACCTACCCGGCTTATTCAGTTCATATAACCTTATATCTCGAGACTTGATCCCGGACATTGCACCACTCCCTCCTTGGTTGGACAGTGAACTTGGACGACTCTCCCAAAAAAGATGGTTCGATAAACCGGTTGGCAAGACTAACCGGTGATGAAATATCCTAGTTCGTCCCAACGTTATAACTTTGTCCGCTGAAAAAGCAACAGGTATCCCCTCACTGAAGTCGTCATTTAACAGGGAACATGCTGTAGGACTCGCCAAAGCTGACAGCGAGTTCATAGCTTCTCCAATAAACGCTCGCTAAAGCATAATCCGGTGTTGGTCCTGGTATTCAGACCCCTGAATACGTTAGGTTTATATCTAAGGGGGAGGGGGCAACTTGATGTGGCAGGGCGGCGTTGCGCCTCCATCGTTTAAACTTTCTGGTCTTGTCAGCCACGAAGGACTTGATGCCGCTTGATGGATATTTTCGTACAATTATTCCGGCACGCGTATCAGCTTATTATTATAGTCTACGCCATGCCCCCATGAAATCCTTGAAGAAGAGGGCATAGGAAGGGAGAGAAATGAAGACAGGAAAGATCTGACGAACATTAGAGTAATAGGGAAAGCCCACGGCAGGCTTAAGAGACCCCGGGGTGTCTCTCTCCGCTCTCTAGAGACTCCGCCTATATCTGTGTATGGACATCTATGTGCATTGTTATGCTTCAAGCCTCACTACTCTCGTCTAACCAAGGAAACGGGCATGTACATTCTCATCGCACAGGATTCATGTCTTGTCAAGCTCTGGATAGTGAATCATGCCCGGTTCAAAGGCTTTCATCCTAGACTGAACCAAGTCAACAGGCAAATAAGAGTCTTATTTACATCACTTCTTGGGGGTTTCCCAGCACATCTGGGCATGGTATTTCGAGAATCCCAGAGGCCCCCGTCTTACCACAGGCAACTAAGTATTTCTTTTAGCGCGAAGCTGCGCAAAGTACAACGTACTATACAGGGTTGTTAATTCTGATATCCACGAAGTACTAGGTGACATTCGATAAAGATGTTCTAGCTTAGGTGACTTGAACTACCATGTCAGAAGGCACACCTGAAGCTGCACGACAAAGGTTTATAGCTATACTGGCGCACGAAGGTGACTTTAGAGACTTTCGCACAACAACAAATGTCTATGGCCTACCTAAAGTACAGGGTTCCTGACAGACCACTATCGTATCCCTTTACATTCTCTCGTATACAATCTCATATGGCCTCGTGCAAACTTATAATTATCATATATACTACGTATGCGGAGGATACAATAGGCACGTGCGATGAACAGTGTGTATATGGCCCCTCGCGGAGACCGTCCGGCCACTTAGTATACTGTATTCCTGATACAACATCAATACAACCACCAATTGGAACAAGTAATAAGAGCTGCAGGTATCGAGCTTACGCGGTCTCCTACTGCAACAAAAAAAAGATAATCTTAATTGTTACATTAACACAAATAGAGAATTCGTTGCTGTTTCAATTGGGGAATCCCTCGTATTCTTGCTTCTCTAGTCCTAGCCGGAGATTCACATGGCCCCTTTATTGTATATTTAATATATCACAATATCGTCGCCGAAGGGGATATAGTATATTAAAGATTACTCTGAGAAGAGTTATTTAACGATAGGTAATACTACTTCCCTGCTACCAGTTTGGCCCCGTTAAAGGGGTCAGAGTCGTTAAGGGTTGGGGTTACAGTTTATGAGGTCGTTGGAAATACTGCGGAATTGGAGAATATTCGGCTCGATTAACTAACAAAAAGAAGATTTCATATGGAATTGAAATTTTGATTTCCCCTCGGCGGTGTAGGAAGGACTGTTCGGCCGAGTATTAGCAGGTACGATGAACAGTGGCCCCCCATTACGAAGACTACTTGGTTACTGTCTCTATTCCTCTTACAACATCAATGGATACTAGGTACCGACATATACTCCAATCGGAACAATACCTTACAATAAGTACGGTTCTCTTGGCACAGCCATCGCCAATGTGTCTATTCTTTTTTGGACCGGGCACGGTAATCCCAAACCGTTTCTGTATCGAGGCGACCCGATAAGTAGTAACGAGGATATCTTCGCGGCACCAGTGTGTAAACGATGAAATTAGAACCTCGATATTAACGAGAGAGAGAAACAGAGTGCCGAATCTGAGAACGTACGGTTTTGCAGCCGACCCGTGGCCCTAACAACAACCTGTCCCAAGGCCGCGTGGAATGGAAAGCCTAGAGATGCCAAAACAACCCCAGTAACTCACTCGAGCACACAAAAGCCCGCAATACCTTTAAATCCATCAGGATGTTACTTTACCATGGTCAAAATTTCTACCATCGACAGAAGCAGTACATAGTATATCGCAAACTAGGTGTAAAACCGTACAATGTACGAATTGATTAACTAGCCCAGCCTAGGCGACACAGAACCGTCTCAGGCTTCCGACTCGTCAACCATGGTATCGTCCAAACCTTGAACGGATGATGCCTATGTTGAAGATCCCCGGATTCTATGCTTCGTTCCCTGGTTCAAGATTCGTCTCGAATCTTGGTTCTCGCGTGCTCTCTCCAATTTTACTGGCGCCAGCGACACTAGTCGAAACCGGCTCCAAAGCTTAGCTCCCCACACCCTGCCTCACATCATGGCAAAACGGTGCTCTCTCTGGAAAATTGCCTTTCCTCTAAAGAGAAGGTGTGTCTGTTAGCGTCGACGAAGATACGAGGAGATTCGAACAGGCATTATGAGACGAAGCTCGTAAGCGATTCCATACTAATTTGTTACCAGTAACCGATTTGGTTCTACGAAACTATTGACATTGACCAAGTTGGTTAGAGAGCGAAACCTGCAACAAGATATCGGCGACACAAATACTACTCTCATCTCAGCATTTCTGGGAGTCAAAATGTCTACACATCGACATCATACATTTGTTACGACATCTCTTTTAGTCTTCTTCTCTACTTAATCTTCATTATCTCGTGGCTGGGCCATAATTCTCTGTCGCTCGATCTTATACGAAATGATCGTTGGCTGGTTACATTAGTTCTCTTTCGCTGCTATTCATATCACTACGAAGTTCTTTAGCGTCGTACTACTCGCGACTTCTGTTGCTGCCGCCGCAGTCAAATTCGATATCACACTCCGGGACATAGAGGCCCTTATTCCTAGGCATCATAGAGGCGCCGGCGCATCGGGGAACGGCAACGGAAATCAGAACACCAACGGTCGGAATCGTGGTGGCACTCCGGCCGACAACGGCTCGGCGACGAACGACACGGTGACTGGTGGTAACACCCTTGTTTTGAAAGAAGTCGGCGGTGTCCCGGGTAACGAGTACCTGACCTTCCGTAACAATGGTACATTTTCCCATCTCCTACTGCTTGACGTATCACTTGCCTTTTTGTTACGATGACTATGGTACGATGAGCTAACGCATTATCCCACGACAGGCGAAATCGTAGATGCGGCATGCGTTAACGAAGCCGCAGACCGACAGCTAACGCCGGCAACTGTTAGTGGCACATCGGCGCTCCGGGTCCAACGCAGTTTCTCGGCCGGGTTCCGGGCCGACCTGGTGGGCGTACAGGCGTGCCTGGGGTTCAACAGCACGCACTTCCGCGCCTCCGACTGCGCCGACCCCGATGTTGAACTGGTCTCGTTCACTGGCGGAGAGCTGAGGACGGCTTCGGTGCTTGTGCGAACGGTCACGATGACCTCGCGCAGATAACCGTGGACCCCACCGGCCAGTCATGCGCACAGATCGAGAGCACGGCCGTGGCACCTAGTCCCCCTTAGTTAACCATTTCCAGATGTCTGTGCATCGGGGGTTGCCAATCAGAGGCGCGGTGACAATCTGTATGCTGTATTACTCGACAATATAGTACGATTATCTAGATGTTAGCGGGGTAGGTAGTAGATGGCGAATTTCAAGTCGTATCTGCTTGGTCAATCACAACATCTGTTAATCTGTCTCTGCCTAGATCAGCGTGAAATGCAGCACACTTGACATGGGCCGAAGAATCGGTGGAAAGGGTAGGAGGTTGTGAATGGAAAAGTGCGAAGACGAGCATATAGATGGACGACTGAATATGGGCCGACTGCAAGGTAACAGCGAGATAGATTATCACCAAGCGAGCGATAATGCGGTGGGTAATTTATACCCGATGCAATGTAACTATTCCGCCCCAAGTTCAGGTTACAGCACGCCTGGCTGGTGTAACGGCGCAAGTGCCGAAAACTGGAGTCCCATCCCGGTCGAGCCCATGTACCATGTACGGTCCTTGCACCGTTTGAGCGGCGTGCTTATTCGTGTGTAACTGCTGTCGAATTAGCTGCCCTCGTCGACGACGGCTTTCGACAACCCGACAACACCAAACGCCGACTTCGGGTACAGCTTATCACGAGGCTTTGCACGGACTAATAGAAAGGTCAGCAGCCGCATGCAATTGCCCGATTGGGCAATGGTCCCCAGCAGCGCCGTTTGGGCATTCCCTGCCACCGGTGGCACCCCTGCGGGGCCATGAACGGCTGGAGCTGGCTGGAGCTCTTCAGTCCTTGCCCGGTCTGCTCTGAAGCTGCTCCCCCTCGCAGCCCTCGCAGCCCTCGCAGCCCTCGCAGCCCGGGAGCGAGAATCGCTGACGTAGCTGTGGCACTAGCCGGCACCGCCCAATCAGCGGCCGCACTGCAAACCCCGCAAAAGCTCCCAAAGCTGCCAGAACGCCTCGATTAGGCGAGTACAAGCTTCGCAACCCACTCAGAGCCCACCCCGGAGCCCACCCGAAGCCCCACCCTGGGATTCCTTGATAAGGTGCTCGCCTCCTGCTTGTCTATACCTGCCCCCGAAGAGCCAATCACTCGGGGACAAGGTGTGCTCGCGGACTGCCCAACTGTTTTAATTGCCTCTTCGTCTTAAAAGGCGTCTCTGCCCAAAACCTGCAGCATCACAAGCCAATTGATCATCTGTGTGCTGTGCTACGTTGTCGGAAACAGGGACAAGGCAGATAACCGCTCCTCTCTCTCTCCCTCTCCCTCCTCATCAACGCGCCCTTTAAGATGGCGGTGCTCGGTCTGGGGGGTGCTCTCCGCCCTCTTTCTGCTGTCACCAAGCGGATAATTGCATCTCCTGCTTCTCGACCTACAATTGCCTCAGCACTGACCGCACGAGCAACAGCTGCTTCAAGCGCCAGAATGGCTTCTACCTTCTACAGTGGTGAGCCTGACGGGCCGGCCGTCAAGACCGAGATCCCTGGCCCTAAGTCTAAGGAGTACATCGCCAAGCTGGACAAGGTCTTCGACACACGAAGTTTGAACATGCTTGCCGACTACACGAAGAGCACGGGCAATTACATCGTAGACCCAGATGGAAACACAATACTGGACGTGTAAGTTCCAATTGCTTAGGAGACACTGCCTGCAAAACGAGCTGCTGATGAAGTGACATCTGTGAAGATATGCCCAGATCGCTTCTATACCAATCGGCTACAACAACCCGGCTTTGAAGAAGATAGCCGAGAGCCCAGAGATGGTTACCGCCATCATCAACCGGCCGGCACTTGGCAACTTCCCCTCTCACGACTGGGCCGATATCCTCGAGACCGGTATCCTCAAGGTGGCTCCCCCGGGACTGAACCAAGTCTTCACGGCGATGGCTGGGTCAGACGCGAACGAAACCGCGTACAAGGCAGCCTTCATGTGGCGGCGCCAGAAGGAGCGAGGCGGCCCCGCCGTTGAGTTCACGGAGGACGAGCTCGAGTCATCCATGAACAACCAAAGCCCCGGTGCCTCGCAGCTTTCCATCCTATCCTTCAAGACCGCCTTCCACGGCCGTCTATTCGGCTCGCTATCGACGACGCGATCCAAGCCCATCCACAAGATGGACATCCCCGCCTTCGACTGGCCGCAAGCCACGTTCCCCCAGCTCAAGTACCCTCTGGAAGAGCATGTCGAGGAGAACGCCAAGGCGGAAGCCGACTCGCTCGCCGAGGTCGAGCACCTGATCAAGAACTATCACGTACCCCCGTGCGCCGTGGTGGTGGAGCCGATCCAATCCGAGGGCGGCGACAACCACGCCTCGCCCGCGTTCTTCCGGGGCCTGCGGGAGATCACCAAGAAGCACGAGATACTACTCATCGTCGACGAGGTGCAGACGGGTGTGGGTGCGACAGGCAAGTTCTGGGCGCACGAGCACTGGGACCTGCCCACGCCGCCCGACATGGTGACGTTCAGCAAGAAGGCCCAGACGGCCGGCTACTACTTCGGCGACCCGTCCCTGCGCCCCAACAAGCCGTACCGCCAGTTCAACACGTGGATGGGCGACCCGGCCCGCGCCCTGCTGTTCCGCGGCATCATCGACGAGATCCAGCGATTAGGTCTGGTCGAGCACACGGCCAAGGTCGGCGATTACCTCTTCGGTAAGCTCGAGGAGCTCGCGAAGAAATACCCCGGCCAATTCCAGAACCTCCGCGGTAAAGGCCAGGGCACCTTCATCGCCTTCGACAACCCTAACCGCGACGAATTCCTCAAGAAGGCTAAGAAGTTCGGCATTAACATCGGCGGAAGCGGCGCTAGCGCCGTGCGTCTGCGGCCCATGCTCATCTTCGAGAGGCAGCACGCCGACCTGTTGCTCGCGGCCATGGAGAAGATTGTGTCGAGCTAGAATTACCCATTTGTGTGGGATCGCGAATGGGATCGAATTTACCCGGTTTTTTTAGGCTTGGAAGGCGATTGATTGGTTTTTTTTTGGCAAGAATTTATTGGCTCATGAGTAGACACGTGGAAATGCCTATGGGATAGAGCATAATTTAGAGCATGGATGGTGGGATATCATTTTACGATCATTATACTTCTTCCATGGGGGGTACCAATCAGATTGGGAACTTAAGAATAAGGTAAGCGGGGAGAAAGCGAGATGTAATTACCAAGAACGTGCATAAGGAACAGATTACATACGCAGATAATGTCTCTATACCAATTCCCTACTTAGTCCCGTCTCTCATTCACGGCACATGTGCGTGCTTACGCTTACGCTGGTTGATGATACTGACCAACTAACGTTCGTTCACGCACAAAAGTTCCATGCATTTGTAGTATTTGCGGCTGACTGCTGCTGGCTGGCTATGTACAGACTAGGTAGGTAACTAACTGCAGGGAGTGAGTGATGGATGACAAGCCACCAGTTAGGCAGGCAGGCCATACATGCAACACATGATCCATCCGGCCTCACAGAGGTGGTGTGTGGTGTGATGTGATGTGCGATATATATCGCGCGAGAGCGATTCTGGTTTGTACACTGGCTACTTCTTTTTTGGTTCTCCCGAGATGATTTCGGAGCACTCATGTAAGCAAACTCGAAGAGCACGACCCATTGAGTGAGTGAGCGAGTGAGTGAGTGATGTCTCCTGATTGGCCAAATCGGCCAAACACGCGAGACCCCCACGTGGAATAGCCATAACCAACCTCCGGCGTTTTTTTCTCCTCGTGAACAAATGAGGCTCTTTCTTAAGAGGGGAATATACGTTTCGGTATCGTCGGCAAGAGAGAGAGAGAGAGAGAGAGAGGATATGAAAATACACAAGCGCGCACGAATATAGGAGGTAGTGCACAGATGATGGATGGATGGGTAGGTAATATGAGTGAGTCGTGGCAGACAACTCGGCAAGCGATTTCCTGAAACTCCGGGAAACTGACTGAAGTTGCGCAAAAAGCTGGAAATAGAACACCGCCGTAACCGTCCCTCGTGATTCAGAGAATGCAGCCTGGAAATGCGAGCACTTCGGACCAACCATAACAGATAAAACGAGTAATTATATAACAAAAAGGGGCAGAGCAGGTGAACGTTCGGTGCCAGGGTATGCTGACTGCATGATCGTGGACGGCTGGCTAATGGCTTATGACGGTAGCCACTTCGTTCTTGAGCTCGCCTCTCTGGAATTCAAGCATATTAAGCTCGTTTTCCATCTCTAGGGCAGCCTCCTCCTCTCGTAGCCTCTGTCGTTCCTCCTCTTGATGCAGAAGCAGAGCTGCATCTTGTTCTCCCATGCCATTCTCTTGGTCTGTCATGACGGAATCGAATGTATTCTCACTATCTGGGGGTGGTGGAGGAGGAGGCGGCGGAGGCGGACTGGATGCATCACTCTCGTTCTCTTTGAGCCGCTTAGTAAAAGGAGTTTCGGATGGCGTCAAATCCGGGGTTTCGCTGGGCTCATCACTACGCTTCCTTTTGAGATCAGCGCTACTTGGTGTTGTCCCTGTTTCCTCGTCGTCGGTCATAACAACGTCCCCATTTTCCCTGTTTGCACTAGTCTCCATGGGAGTATCATGTCCATTGAGGACTAGGGGCTGTGAACTTTTCGAGGCATCTCTCGTGGCACGTTCTGTCTTCTTCTTTTCGTGCTCCTGATATTTCTGAACAGCACGGTCGAGAAACTCTTTCACGTAAGTTTTGACCTTCCTCTCTTGCTTCTCGGTGATTGAAGTGGGATCATTAACCCGGCTATTCTTATAATCCGAACTCACGAGTTTTTTGCTAACTTCTTTGGCAAACTTCTTCAGTTCCTCTTTGGGAAGCTTATGGCGAAACTTATCCATAACGTATTTGACATGAGGAAAGAGCTGAGGTGAATCAGTACACCATACAAAACAACAAAAGGATGGAGGGGGGTTGTGCGCACAGTATTCTCGTAAATCTTCATTTGCTTCTCAATTGGTAGAGAACGCCACTTTTCTTTCTTAGTCTCCTGTGTAGGGGTGCTGGTTGGTTGTGGGGTCTGGGATGCAGAGCGGCCCGGCACGACCCCGGGTTTCGTCAAGGAGTCAATGATGTCTTGCAGAGTCTTTTGCTCTTGTTGTGCCTTGGAGGGACCGTTGGACTGCGCTGGAGCGACATCTGGTGCAGGTGCCGTTGGTCTATGCCAAGTTGTAACACCGGTCTTGGTGTAATAGTACAGACTGCCGCGCTTATCAGTGGTGGCAAACCACCCTGTAGGAAGAGCGGGAGGAGCAGGGCGGTTGCGACGCGGGAAGCCATTGAAGAAGTTGGGGTTTCGCTGAGGAACATTGCTTCGCGGGCCTTTAGGAGTGTTAGTTGGCAATGCCACCAGAGGCTTTATTGGCTCTTCTAGGCGAGCACCACGGCGCTCCTCAAACGAATTAATAGGCTGCGAATTCTGGGTCGATGGTGCATTGGGGTCTAATTTCTTTCGGGGAATCCTGTAAGCGACCTCCAGCTTGCTCCATTCGTCGAGGAGCCGTGCCGAGTCTGTGGAAACATCCTCATGTTCTGACTTCGTCAATGATTGAATGGTCGATTCGATCTTTGAATCTACAATCTTATTCTTGGTCAGACGGGGAAAATGGTAAAGAATGTCCAGAACTTGGAGTACGACATTGGTATCCTCAATGAAGGTGTTGAGCACGGTCTTCAGGATTTGGTATCCGTGCATTTGCACTACCCGATTGCGGACCCTATCATCGTCGGTGCGCTGGATACGCTGCAGTAATTTGACGGCAATCCACTTCTCCTTGCACTGCATGAGTGTCGCCATGACCTTAGTGACGCCCTTTTCGTCGAGGCTGCGAGCTTGTACGCTGTTAACGTAATCCTCATCTTCCTCGCTAATCTTCTTTTTCCGTGGCTTCTTGGCGACAGCAGTGTCCCAGCCATCGCTGTCATCAATGCCCAGGGCTTCGATGGTTGCATCAGATAGTTTAGTCGCCCGTTCCGTCTGAGTCTTGCCTCCAATAAAACCGATGCAATTAGACTCGCCACAGTAACAGGGTTGAGGGTCTGCACCGTATCTATCGACATTGTAGTTGAACACCAACTCTTCACCAACGTGTATTCTCCGCCCGGCAAAAATCCCCATGCGCAACTTGTTGCCCACCACCCATTTGTCCACGTAGCAGTTGGGGTTGCAGGAGTGGTTGCAGAAGCGACCAAGGTTGCCCTTTTTGGTGGCATCTACGAATTCATTTTTGGTCAGTGACATGAAATAGAAATGCCGGATGCCCTCCTTGTCGTATTGAATTGCACGTCGTCGGAATGTGGGCTCATTGATGACTTCGCCGATGTACTCGAAAATGAACTCGTGGGCTTGCAGATCTGTGTTTGCACGGAGTCCGAACCCCTTTTTTTCTGTCTTGATGACGGAAACATCGGCATATTGTTTGCGCTGAAACCTCTGATTCTGGCACTCATTCCCGCAGTTGCAGTTTCTGTCAACACATTCCATTTTGGTGGCTCGATTGATACAGTCAGAGTCTTCACCACAGGCATGGTTCATACCATCCCCTAAAACAAGGATCACAATTAGTGCTCCACAGGCTTACAATTGCCAACATAGAAAGGGCACCTACGCCATTCTTCGCTGCAGTCGCAGTCTAATGAATCGTGATCTGTCGAGCCAAGCGATTTGGAGCCGTACAAGCAATCGGGGATCACCTGGAAATGCTCACAGGACTCCGTGGTTACATCCGGCAAGTCTGTAAGAATCGTAGGGCGTAGTGACAATTTCTGCGAGGCCTTGCGCGAGAGTTTCGGGGGCTGGATGCCGTCGGGAGTTGATGCACTGTCACTACGGGCCTTTCGATCATCGGGCGACAAGCTCTCGGATCGGGAGCGTTTGCTGTCATTAGGCGTTGAAGCCATGCTGTCACTCTCCTTCTTAACCGTCGTAGCAGATGCGGGGCCCAAGCTGGTGTCTACTTTCAGGCTTTCTAAGCCGTCTTTGAGATGGTCTTCCTCCTCCATGTCGGCGGTCGGCAGTTGACGTCGTGGGAAATATAGGCTTCGGAACGCGGGCGCGCCAGGGCAGATAGCAAGAGGCCACCAATCGACAATGCAGAGAACACGGGTGCCACCGAGCGGATTGAAAGGCCAGTCCTAATCGATCGATGCACGGTCAAAGATAGCCGTCATGCAGTGTGCCAGGGGCTCCTGGGGCCATATAGCGCGCAACAGAACCAACGGTGAGAGGAAAAGGGATAGAGAGGTGCGGACTCGGAGAGGGCAGGCTAATGACTCCGCGGGAGACGTTGCCGAAGAGAAGGCTTGAGGCCAGGCGTGGGAGAAAGAGAGGGAGAGGCAGACGGGTGAGAGAAAGAGAGCGCCGAACAGATGACGGGAACTAGCTGGTAGCGGAAGTTGGTGACATTGCAGGCCCCTGGAAGTGCCAATTGCTTTGAATTGAGTTGTCGACAATGGCCGCCTTCACATGGAGCAAACCAAAGACTGACTCTCTGTGCAAGCACTCTGCTCGAGCGTTGCTTTTGCTGGCGCGTGGTTGAGCAGAAGAGAAAAAGACGATGCTACGCGAATCGTCGTCGCAAAAAAAGAGGTCAGGTAGGTCTAGGTACCCAGGTAGGCACGCAGGTACCTGTACAGGCGCTGAGCTGTTGGTACAGGCGACGCAAGTTTGCTGGACGGGGAGGGCTTCGGCCATTGTTGCCCATAGGACAACGCCTATACGGTTCTGTACCTTGGCACTAATTGGATGTACCTACGTACTAGCGGCCGTCAGCCCGGTTTGTGCAAGACCTCGAAAGAAGCATGCTGGGCTCCATGACTATTGGACATCCAATCACACCTCCAGCTATCTACTTTGGGGACCCCGCAGTAACCCACCTACTTGTTTAGGCACTCACCCAACATCCATTGAAGCTGACCAACTTAGCGGCTATTATAGGTACAGATATCCCATGCGCCCAAATGTGAAGGTGCACGCCTTCTTGTAACTTACTAGGTAGTTACTATTGGTGCGCACCTACTCGGGTTATACTGTCTGCGCGAAAGAAGCAACCAGTGTCGAGCTGTTGTTCTCATTCACAACTTGGAACTGATGGAGCGCACCTTGTACGTCCATTGATACTCAATATGAGATTAGTAAGTTGGGTCTAACAATGATGAACCAGGTTGTTGATGTTTGATGCGAATCTTATCAATTTGTGAAACAAATGAAATTCTATGATACTAGGCCATTGAACTCATTATTACATCATTCCATCCGTTTGCTGTGTCACAAGCTGTACAATGGAAGCTTCACCACCGTGTAAATTAGGTAGGTAAGTAATGAACCGGACAACATTCGGTGGATACTGTCGTCACCCAAGTTGAGGACGCTATGAAAAGTTCACACTCACTGCCCTCATCATTCATCTTACAAAGTACTATTAAAGGGGGGGTTTCTACATGCTTGATACTGGGCATTGAAGTGAGGTTTGGCAACAAAGCAGACTTATTGACGATCGGTTTTATCTTGGAACACGCTCGATCAATGTAACCCCAAGTACTTACGACCCATTTTATCACGAGTGATTGGATGTCTTTACTAAGGAAGTGGCTTACTAACATGCTCGAGCCAACAAAAACAGACGGATTGAATGGATGATATGTCGGTTCGTACAACATGCAAACCGGGAACACAATATATACGGGGTGTTGCAACAAATACTCAGCTGCAGCATTTCGGCCCGCGTCGCCTCCGAAACTTGTCGGCCAGTAGGGTGCACATGGATGAAGCCGATCCAGTGGCCAATTCGGCGAGTGTTCTCGTGATCCCTGGCCGGCACACACACAAGGGTGGCTGCGCTTGCGTCAGAGGACGTCGGTAGTAAAAGAACTAGAAGGCATAGTACATGCTCGGTGGACCCTATGGGGAGATGCCAGCTCATGCCAGCTCAACATGCATGGACAGAACTTGAAATCTAGGCGAAAAGGCGGTATGTGAGTTGGCACGAGCTATAGGTATATATAAGGAAGCGGTCCTAGTCGTAGGATTCTCCAAGTCCGTGTTGCCTTCAAAAGCAGATGTTTTCACAATCTCGTTGTTCGTCGAGAGCTCGTGTCCCAGATGTATTTATTATTTATAGCCACAGCAATGAAGTGCCGGACGCATCGCAATGTTGCGGCTCGAATCCAATCCTGTCAGACAACGAACTCGTGATCTGTGCTTATTCCCCCACTAGATGAGCATGTCGCGGAGGCGCTTTCCAGCGGCCTGATTGGCGAGCGTCCAGTAAATCTCGGCCACTCGAAGCGTCACCGCTTCCGACTTATAAGACAGAGAAACTGCAAGGCCAGCCAGCATAGCAAGCAAAGCAGTGAAACTATGGCCGACGAGAGTTGTTAAGCTCTTTCGCTCTCAATCTGATGTCGTCGGTCGTGCAGAGAGCTAATAGTTTCTCAGGCCGGCATTTATTCAAGGGCGTCTGGTTTACTACCGTGTCGGGCGGGTGTAATCCTCCGTGTTATTTGCCCGCCTTTTGCGTACTCGCCACCATAAGAACCATGGGAGCCCTCGGCCGAGAGTAGGCTCACTATTATTATGGTGGTGTGGGCAACGCCGTCTGGAAAGGACCACTCACTATGAAATCAGGAAAGGGTTATGGAGAATCGGGCGACTCAGGCGGCCCGATTTGTCTAGTAGTCAGCGGGATTGGCTTACTGGCCGCAAACGTGTTGTCGGGCGCATCATGCATGGCAGAAGAGGCTGCATGTCGTTGGCCACTCAGCTGCCTCTTGCCATTCTTGGTGGTTGCATGGTATGCATCTGGACATCGCTAGGCAATTAGGGATCCTCAGCACTCAGCATATGACCTACACGTTGCGAGCTGGATGATGCTCCCGCCAGCTGCATGTCCGCACGCCTCTGACACTTAGGCTCTCTAATTACCTACAGGTAGCCAGGGAGGTACCTGAGGTACTGAGGTATCTTAGGTAGACTACCTGCCTGCCCAAGGGGCTCCACAGCTGCACTTCTGTCTGCATTCGTACAGCACGTAACAGCTGTAGCGTGCCGTGGCAGTCGAGTGGTGAAGCTGAATGCAGGTGGTGAGTGGTAAGTGGTGAGTGGCAAGTGTAAGTAAGTGGTAGGTAACTGGTGAGTGGGTGACGGGGAAGGAACCTTGAATCTGGGGTTGGCAATAACCATCCTTGTCTTGCGAACTAAGGACTAAGCCAACCTCTCTTCCTATTGTCTTACACCGATACCAATACCATTCATTCGCTCCTGGGGACCGGCTACTGGCCTCGTTTTGCGGGCGACCTTTTTCCCACGACAAAGATACCTGTCTCTCGCTTGCTTGGTTACTTGGTTGCTTACTTGGTTCCCTGGTTCCTTGATTCTATCTATCCATCTGTCCATCTGTCCATCGATCGACCTGCCTGCTCTGGTTGCTTGTTTACCTGTCTCTGTCGGCGTGTGTGCGTGTTTATTAGACGACCCGGGGTGCTTGGGTTTCCTGGGGGAACTAAAGCTCTCAAGCTCCAATTCTCGGCCGGACCTGAATTGGCAGATAGGTAGCCAGAACGCTCTGTTCGTCCCTCGGTCAAAGTCAACCTTAACAATTTCCCGTTATTCCACATTATTCCGCGGAGGCCAACAGCTACAATCCCGGCCTAGCAAACAATCCAAACAACCAAACCGCCATCCCCCGTTGGTTCTGGTTCGTTCACCTTGTTTCGGACCGCACAGGTGTCCAATCCTTGCAGGCGCAGCACAACCCTGCCCTACCTCACTGACTTACCTCATTGCCCTAGGTACTCCCTACTACCTTGCCTTGTCAATCCTTTGGTTTCTGGGGACTGGATAGTGCCCTGCACGACCCGTGCTCGCCGTCTGTTTAATTCTCTACTTAGCCTACCCGTTGTTTTGTGCTACAGTGCTGAACCGGCCCTACACGACGCAGGTACTCCAGGTAGACTTTAACCACATTCGCTTTATCCCCGACTCTTCCTGCCAGAGACGCGCGCTTGGCCTGTCAACCCTTTGCGCGCGTCTTTCGAGCCATCCGGTGAATTTCTCCTCCCCTTCCCTATTGTCATACCCCATACCAGGCACTGGTGAGGAGTCATATCTTGTGCTTGCCTGGAGTGTTGCGGCCTGGTCTGCCTTGTTTCTCCATCCACCGCATGGGGTCTGCGCCTCGGCCATAGACAAGCCGGCGTCTACGACATAGCTATTTCACTCAGCCTCTACCTGGCATAGAGTTACCTCCCAGTGACAGTTGATGCCACCTTCAAATGTTACAAATGACTTACCTGCGACTGCGCTGCCAAATAAACCTCTTTCTCTCCTCTTCCCATCGTCTGCAGGTATTCCCGCCGAGATCGTCACCATGGATACCACCTTCTCCGACGATGAAAAGGTACATTGTTTAATCCAACCTCGTTTTTGCTCTACTAATCGTGGGTGGACTGTAGAGATTCGTCTTGGGCGAGATAATAAAAGTCAGCGCGATAGATGCGTCTATACTGGTTGACTTCATAAAGACTCACAAAGTTGAGCCTAACTGGATGAAGATGCAGCTTCCTGGCGGTTTGTACTGACCTTGACAAAAGTTGTTCCCGAGCCAAGTCCTAATGACAATAGGCCGTAATATGAGCCAGTGCGTTGGGGCTGTCGAGAACATGTTCCAGATGAAGTTTACTCCGCCAAATATAGAATCCCTCGGCAAGCGCAAATCCCTCGGCGACCTGAACGATCACCCTGCGAAGAGACCAGCTATCACGACACCTTTCGAAACCCCTCTTGCGCCAGTACGACCTATCCAGCCACGGCTTCTACTTGCTAATGGTTATCCGCCGCTGGCCCCCATTACCAGCACTCCAACTGTATCAACGACAGGGAAAAAACGTGGACGGCCTTCCAAAGCCGATAAGGAGGCACAAGCTCGCGCTGCCCACCCGCGAAATACCGAATACGCGCCTATCGTTCCGGCTCCCCCGGCTCCTCCCACGGCTACTCCCACGGGTCAGCTACAGCGCGAATATGTGTCTTCGCCTGGGTACGAGATAGCAGGCACTGCCGGGGATCAGTCCTCGAAGAAGCGATCCAGGCCAACCGCAATCGACAGTCCTCGGCAAGCCAGTAGTTCTTTTCTTTTAGCCTCTCCTGCGTCCACTACCGGGACGCCACGGGCTCTCCCAGAGCCCATGGAACAGATTGAAAGGACGAACATGTCTCCTCGTGACAATAACTCGGCGCCCGTGGATTCGCGATCACCGCCCCTTGCGCCGTTAATTCAAGACCAACCGCAAACCCACTCCCACATACTTCCACGCCCACCGCAAGCTCCTCCTATTCCGATTCAGCCATCTCCGAGGCCGCCACAAGCCTATGAGCCGTATAGGGGTCCAGACCCCATTTTCCCAGATCGAGACAGGAGCAGGAGTATGCCCGATCAAGTTTCCAGAAATGCCTCGGCTTCCCCGGTAGTCAGTCGAATATAAAGCGATTCTGTGGCTAGAGGCATGGTGCTTTTTTGGCTCTTTGGTCTCCAGATGCTGTCGTTGTTCTGGCTTCCATGGAAGGACTAAGGATTTTGCGGTAAATGAGTACCTTTGGATCTTTTCGATTTTCACTTCATATCCGGACGGTATTTTCTACAACTGATACTTGGCGTTAAAATACCCAGCCGGCGTCTTCGATCTTATCTGCTGGACGGCTTTTATCTTTGTGCGGAACTACGCGATTTCTTATTTGTTGACTACATTGGCAGTTGATGTCCGAACGTAACGCACGATTGTACGATGTGACTTGATCAAACTCTTCATGTCAAAAGGCGTCTGGCATATGGACAACTAGGAAACCTAGAAAGCCCTTTTGTGACGGCATTCAATGGCCTATCTTATTTTAACTTTTTTGTCATGCACGGTTGGCGGCATCTACTCGCTCCCTAGCGTCACCCTTGATGTTCATTTGTATACTAGGGAAATCATTATTTCAAGGGGAGAGGCGTTTTAGTGTGTGTATACGTTGGTTTTAGCCATCGGTGGCCTATGATACAGATGTTTTATGTATGAGGTATGTAATGGTCAAGGTTCGATTCAAGAGGAACGTGAGGCAATGGTAGAAAGGTGGATATACCTATAGAGCAAATTTCAACATTTGGGTTGAACCAACCAGTTGGAATTAAAATAGCTGATTTTCGCACGCACAGGGAGTCTTCAGGATTGTGAATACGGTCTTTACTCAATTCCACAAATTTCGATTTCTGCAGTGTTCTAAGACTATACAAGTGTATACTGGCTCTTTGAAGACGAATGACACACCTTGTAGCTTTTGACCATCGGGTCGAAGCAGTCAGCTTATTCCTGAGGTTAGGGGGACTCGATATACATATGCAATAAGTCAGTAACAGCATGTTCCGTAAGCACCAGCCGCTTTCAATCACGCCAGGCCAGGTCTAGCTTTGCCTCCTGTTTCCGGAAAAGGCAATCTTGACTATGCACTCGGTTCTGGAAGCTTATACCAGTACAAAAACTAGTGTGACCATGAGATAGAACCAAACTCATGGTGCTAAATAGCGAAGCTGAAACTGTCCCGGATACATTGTATGGCGGTGAAGTACGACGCCACGAGGTATGAGGCGAGAAGGGACGGCGCCTTCGTTCCAGTTGCAATTAGCTAATAAAACACATGGATTCTATTTGTAGCAGTGAATTCCCGGGCGTTTATTTACAGAACCGTTGGAACACAGAAACCAACAAATAATACCAAAAACCGATCTTCATTAAAGCGAATGACTCGGCCACGGTCACACCAAGATAGACCAGGAACGACCTCATCGAGAAAAGTGGCGGAACAATAGAAAAGACAATAGTGTTGTTTATTGCTTACTCGATGAGAGAGTAGGTTCTTCACCGGTTACTCATCCACGTGGTGTATTGGTTTTTTTTTCCCCATTTCTTACCATACCTGCGAGTACACTAATTAGACTAACCAGACCGAGCCGCAGTTTTTGAGTAGCCGGGGGCGGAAGGTGACAAAAAAAGGCGCCCCGAGACTTGGAGAACCGGGGCGAACCGCGGCCCTGGGACCAATGGGGGGACCCTGGATACGAAGGACTCGCATTGCTACCCTACCCTTATTGAAAGCGCACCACGGGATGCACAGCGGGTATGTTCGCCCTAATACGACGTAGATAAAGTGTACATAAGTATACCGGTAGGGATGGCTGGGGAGGCTCGGGGACTTTTGGGATGGGGAGATGTGTGGAGGAGGGTTACATCTTGGTATTCCTGTCTTGTGCTAAGACGCGCCATGTTGCATTGGGGCTTTGTGAGTCGTGCTATGTCGTTGCGGGCTATGGGCGCCGCCACTGTTTTGTATATGGTGTTTATGGGTGCGCTCCTTGCAGTCGTTGCGATCACATACACACCTACACACGTACGCCCG
Organism: Xylaria longipes; assembly: GCA_025201785.1. NCBI lineage: Eukaryota > Fungi > Ascomycota > Sordariomycetes > Xylariales > Xylariaceae > Xylaria > Xylaria longipes. The sequence continues at coordinate 301,106 of MU619698.1, forward strand.
CACATATGCACATATGCACAGAAAAGAGAATACACGTATCATAGAGAGGGAGGGGGTGAGTGAGTGGGTGAGTGATGCGACCGACTTCACGGGGCTTGGATATTATCCCGAGGTTGGAGATTATTGGTTACATCAACCGGACCGAGGAGCTCACGCGAATGCAGATCCCCAAGGCTGAGAGGAATGCAATGTCCACCGAGGCGTTCGAAGTTGCATGGCGAGCAAGCATACAAAAGTGCGCAATTTCAGGTTTCGGTTGCGGCAGTTGGTTCGTCAAGATGAGACGCATAGCTCGTGTTTCAATTTCACCTCCTCACCGTTGCCAGAGACGTAATTAATTCTATTGGTCGCATCACCCCAGCCAGGTTCAGTTGCTGATGGCCAGGCAATACCGGCAGTTAATCCCCCGAAATCAACTGCGTCTGGGAAAAGGAGGTACCTAGGTATGCTGACAACGGACGACTTCAGCTTCACCCACAGCTCTACCATTACAACATTGACTTCTTGTTGGTGGATTGCGAACTTGGTTCTATTACATATTGCTCCATGAAGTTGACACTTTTGCTAGTACATATGAAAATATCGGACAGCAAAAATACAAGTGAGGCCGCCACATACATTTTTGCCGTAACTGTGACCAGAGGAAGATGAGTAAGTATGGCACCCTTAGCTACTGCGTAGACCATCCTGATCAAGCAGTGTTATGAGATTCAAATGGCATGCATACTACGGTAGCATATCGGCTTCCGGTCCACTTAGAGCACGAACAAGGGCAGCCCGGCCATCAATCGGCACATTCCTTGCCAACACGTTCTGTACACTACACTACCTTCCACGAACCTATTATTAGAAACAGAACATAGCCGACGTTGTACGTCTCCCCCGTTGCCAAGTCTAGCTGAATGTACTACCGTCTATCGAACCATGTTCTACACAATGCCACTCACCACAGTAGTTACAGGACTGTGAATACCCGCCCGTCTTTTCTCCCGCCAGAGTTCTTCAGAGCACCTAATCACTTCAGGTAAGCGGCAGGTTCGTCTATGCAGGAACTAGTCGTCGCACCGGAGAATGCCGAGTTCATGGGGGTTCGTTTGGTCATTTGAGACAAGTAAGCTGCGGGTGATGGTCACTGAGCGAGGGATGGTTGTGCCGAGGATGCCGCGTTCATCTCCGTTATATCTGCTTGCTTTTATATTATACTACTGTAGGTCTGCTATATCATTGCCTACATGGGTTAGCCGTCAACACAAGCTGACGTGAGGCTAGGACAAAGCTTAGTGTTTGTGACAGCGTATAGGCGGCGATGAGACGGAACAACCTTCATCTTATCAGATGGGCCATACTACGAGTTATTAATGGGCTCATTATAAATTTCATGGGAGATTGTTGTGGCCGAATGTTGTCTAGGATAGGCGTAAATAATTCGTTCACTCTGAATAATGGATGTGTTACAAGTCTGAATCCCGTGAGAGAAAAGAAAAGCAAGCGAACCGAATTCGAAAAGGGTACGCTTATAGGCTCGCAAAGCTACCACGCAAGCCCACGGCAACTAAATAGCGTAGAGGTGACGGAAGTTTCCAACATGGAGACGTCGGAGTACGTCTGCAAGCTTCAGGCTTAGTGGCGTCCCGGTCTGCCGACTACTAGCACAAGCATCCCATGACTATGGCCCGAGAAAGTAGGCCAGTTAGCTGCGTTGTATCGCCTGCCGATAAATTCGGAGATCTGCGCGTAGTGGCCTTGCAATTGGTGGCTGCGTCGATTGATTATTAACTGTGTTAACCAGGGGAAAGGCGCGGAGGGGCGGGTAAGTGTGTTCTGTTGATATTGCCCCTTTTCCTATATTATTGCAGACGAAGTGTGATATGCCAGCAGAGAGCTTGGCCTACACTCTCATATCATTTATTTGTCACTTTGTCCCGTGGCGAAATATTATCTATGGGTGTATCCATCCAACAGGAACATGAGACATCTGGTGATGGCTACAACATCAGACATAGCACCATTGTCTCACGTAACGGCTTACCCTAAAGAAATAGGTTGGCGAATCACCTATCTTCAATAGGTAGATAGCGTTAGGGTCTTGACCGTTACAGTCATACAAACCATCCCTTTCGTAGCGTTATACCATTGCGTGAATATGTTTGGTTGGAGAAACGGTACACAAGAGGTACGGCTCCTCCTCACTTCTGGTTTCTCTCTCTTGCTGACGGTTCTTACGTTCATTGACCCCCACCTAGAGAGTTAGACGTACAGTGTTTGCATTCTGTACGCCATAAAAGCTGCTCTATTGCAGCCGGAAGCCTAGGAACAGATAATTAGAGCTCGTGAATGGGAAGGTGGTATCGTATAATCCGTAAAGCGCCATGCTACATGCTATATGAGCATGACTGCTTCCGCTTCAACCCCTTTTGATGAGTATGAGACTTAATCCAAAACCTGGAAGCGTACTATTTAGTCCCTTGCCAGACGTCATCGAATGTCCCCTGAGGAGAACGGGGTTGATGTTCTTACCAATTATCAGTCAAGCAAGACTAGCCCAGGCATCACCTTGACTACACTACGTTAAAGCTTGTCAGGGAAAAGATGCATTGTATAGGGGCATGTCATGCCAAACGAAGCGGCCCCCAATCAAGACATCAAGTCTACTCCGAGAGTGGTCGTGATGATTACTGAGCCCATCCCTGTTGGCGACGATGACACACAAATTACAGTGGCGGGAGCGTTTTCCCGCCCTGCCGACGCGAAGATGCGAGAACGAAGGACTTTCCTCCGCCGTAGCTGTCAGACAACCACACCCTCTCCAAAAACGACAATCCCGTTACTTACTCCTCCGACTCATGGTTAGGTGTGAGACGGGTGTCTGTAGGTCGTACGACCTGAAATATACGGTTTCATCAAAGAAGGCCTCGACGAGCCCGGCGACAATATTATGCATACTGAAGTCGTGTAGGTGAACTTGACTAATAGGGGTGAGCTATTTAACTGCTAATTGTATAAAAACTGGTCAAGTTATTAGATGCTCCCTTTGCTTACTTCCTTCTTGGTTACACAATCCCTTTACTCACGATCAATTCTATTGTGTTCTATTACAAGTGAGGGAGTGCCTCCAAGACCAGCACTGTTGGGAATCGAATACAACCCTCTTTATATAGCCCGTGGTCTAGCTATTACATACGGGTCCAGAGATTTTTTATCTCGAGTGATTTCATACATACATGGAAGCTTATAGGTAGACCTATCTCTACATACGTGGGAAGTCGTGCGCTCCCCCAACTGCAAGTGGTAATCCATCTAATTCAGTACACTTGATGGTTTTCATGTACTGGAAGTCTAGTCTTGTAAGAGGTTTCGGGAGTCGGTTTCAATGTGGTGCGATGAATGGACGCCTCATTATCTGTTTTCTATATCTTCTGCTCAAATGTCCCACTCTTCTTAGAGGGGAGCGATTTTGATCATTCCATATATAAGCCCCCGAGAGTTGTTACTAATAAATAGTACTCTCATTTAAGGATTCTATCCTCCTGAACATAAGCAGGAGTTCATTATGTGGCAGGCTAAGCCGTCTAAATGGTAAGCAGATGCGAATATGTCCGCTGATCTGGTCACACATGCCAAACTGAAATCTAAATCGCGAAGTTGACGTTTATTCCTCATCGGAAGAATCATCGTGTTTCCGTGATCTTTTGGTGCCCCGTTGCGCCCCAGACGACTGAGCTCTGGCATCCCTTTTCACGAAGATGTAGCTCCGTGCCGCCCTATCCTCACCCTTCCATCCGCCACCAACCTCGCCACTACGACTGCGGACTACGCCGAGCGTCCGGGCGTGGTGATACCCCGGATATGCGGTCGCCTGAAACCGGAAGCTCCGCTCGACCTGCAGGCCACTGTGCCTCGCGAGGTCCCGGATATTCCACAACGTGTACGGCTCGCCCTCGAATAATGTGACGATGATGGAGCCCCCGGGAGCCAACGACGGTATCGCACGCTGGAAGAAAGACACTAGCAGCTCCTGATTATACCGCACCTGTCGGTTCACGTCGGTGCTCTTGCCACCAACATGCGGGAAGTTGAAGATGATGCGATCCATGACGCCGGCGGCACCGCTCGCGTTTTCAGATCCCGAGGTCTTGCTGCGCCCAAGCTTGTTGGTGAAGGGCACCATCTTGGTCGCATCGACACTGAATAACACCCGGCACCCTTCCTCTGCCTCGATCTTGGCGATGTTGTCTTCGGCGTGCGGGTACTTCTCCAGCAGCTCCTCGCGGTTCTTCTCGAACACCGTCGCGGTCACGTCTACGCAGTAGTGGTGTTCGACCAGCGACGCGGCGAAGCTGAGGTCGCCATCGCCGACCAGCAGGATCTTGTCTTCAGGGGTGAAGGGGATGGTCGGCTCGGCGTGGCGCTGCTGCTGCTGCTGCTGCTGTGGAGGGGCGTTGTTGCCGCGGTTGGCGGGGTTCTGCTTCTGCTGCGGCTTTGCGCTGCCGTTGGGATGGGTGTGCTTTGTGGGCTTGTTGAGGCGCGTGCCCTGCGCCAGTTTCCGCTTCTTCCCCATGGTTGCGGAGACGGAGGCGGAGGCGGTCGCGCGGCGGTGTCACCGGCTCATGGCTCGACTCGGCGGCACGTCCAGCGAGCTCGCAGCAATTGGGCGCTCGCGGGTTCGGGTCGTTCCGCCGAAGGAACCGAGTCTCCGGCTACCTACGGAAGGTGAGGTGCAGACAGACTCGAGAGCGCAAGGCGGGCGTTAATCCTGGACACTTGAAACGTCTGTGACGCGCCTGTTTAATAGGTTGCTGAAAAGGGAAATTTTCAAATGTTTCTAGTGGCTCGCTGGGGCTGGCTCGCCGACGCGGAGACGCGGAGCACCCCTTCGACGGGCTCTTGCGCTTGGGCCCGCCGGGTAACCGCATGTGGCTACCCGCTAGTTCCAAACGGGAAACATACCCTGGAGTGGACCACCCCTGCTCGCTGGCCCAGGGGTAGCGGCCTATAACATACAAGTCCTGCCCTGAGGAAGCACCAAGTGCAGCTCTACTGCCACGACATAGAGCACGGGCGCCAAATCTGGCCAATCTCACATCCCTTCGTTGGGCTGGCGAGCGGTAACGTGTCACGGTCTGGCTGGGATGATGGAATACAACATGGAGAGAAAAAATTCAACGATCTCCCAGGGCGAAAGAGGCTTATACGGAGAATGGTAGATGCGCAGACGTCTCATAGCATACACGCATCCCGAGTCTGAATAGGCAAGCGAAGAAATAATGGCAATTGGCCGGCAATGCACTATCTACTGTTCGAGGATTTGTTACGGCGATACAGCCAGAGGCTAGACACAGACAAGACGCATACGGGTAGGTAGCATTGCTCAGCCTCGAGCATGGCAGCCCATAGAACGAGTGTGTCAGCGAAAGGTGAGATATATACGGGCCGAGAATAGCAACAATGACCTCGGGGAGCCAACATACTCAGTTTACGGTGAGATAAACTGAAGCGGTCTAACTGGCATCTCTTGGGCGTTTACTGGACGCTAGTCAGAAGCATATAATAGCAAATAGGTTCCTCGGGATCAGCCGTGTGCCTTGCACCACCGCTCTCACGCACCTGCTCACATTCAGATATCTTAAGTTAAAAGCTTTCCGCGTCTCGGGCAAACTACGGTTATGTAACCCAAGCTGTGAAAATGGGCATTTGTGATCTAGGGCATGCCCTGCAATGTCAATATACGTGTGGCCATCCAGGTACTGATATAGCGCGTATTGTACTACAATGATGCATCCCTTTGGACGTACCCTACTTGCGGTGAGCCGGGACTGGGAGGCTACTGGTCGGTAATGCCGTTCATGATGTAGCATGGAGAATTGTTTCAAGGTAGCTAATGTGCATCTACGGTTGCCGTCTATAGGTAGCTTCGCTCCCTGAACTCTGAACTGGCGGGCTTCGGTAACAAGAACACTGGGCATACCCTCGACCTATCAAAGACCTACAAGTGTAGGTAACCCCGTGGAAGGATTTGGCACGTAGTACTTTACTTCTATAGATATTTTTAGCTAGTTAATTACATACCTAAGAGTAAAGCTAGTGAGAGGGGTGTCGGTGGCCCTAAATTGGGTAGGTAGTTGACACGCGACTTAAAATCTCTCCTGCTTCAGTGCTGTATTGAAGCTGTTGATCAATCTTCAGGGCCGTCGGTGCTACAGTAACACCTATCCAGAGCGCTGGGGGCCGGACTTACGGTGCGAGCCGGAAACGTTTAGCGGATTATAGGTTTTCCCGGGCCAATCAGCGGCCCGCGAGGCCATACACTGAGGGATCGGAGACGTGGGCTTGACCGAATCGGGAAGTCCTGTTGTGGGGCAACCGACCTGCAGAGCGCATGGCTCTAATTCGAATTATTGCTACCTGCTACCTGCTGCTTGGCTCGCTGGCTGCTTGGCCGGCTTGAAGAAAATCTCATGGTGATATTAACGACCACCTTACAAGACAGGTCGTCACAAACATATCTCACGTTACGCGGCGGCGTCTCGTCTGGCTCTAGTTCTCTGCAGCGTGTCTCTTCGCTTTCTTCGAGAGCCAACGGGGCAAGTGTTGATCTGGAGCTCGCATTGCAATTCAGTCCCAAAACTCTTCCCGGCTCTCATTCATCAGCTTAAGCAAGCAGCAGGCGAGCAAAAACAACCCTTCAACTTTATTACCTACTACTCATCTGGACCACAACCTGCCTATCTTTTCCTCCTACCATATCACCCACCAGCAGTAATTCAATCATCGTCACTAGATTTCCCGCCATCTGTCTCGGTTTGATCTTCTTCAGTTCTCTTTTCTGCCCCCGATTTTACCCTAGCATCTTCGCACCTTTCGCCCATCTGTTGGTCTTCTCATACACAACATCCATCCTACCACTACCACCACCAACAACACACCTACTACCTGCATGACCACCCAAGATGGACGGCGTGCAAATTGCCGGATCGCCGGCTCCCAGCCCTATGAAAGGCAAGCTCGGCAATCTCAAGAAAGCCACAGGTAGAGGTATCTCCAAGAAAAATGCGCGCAAGAATGCCGCTGCTCCCAAGCGAGGCGGCCGCCCCAGAGGACGTGGTCGCAACAAGACCTATGAAGATCCTCGTGTCCAAGCTGCTTACGATCGCCAGAAGATTCTGCGCGATTTGTACTCAGAGGTCGCCGGCGCTATTAAGCCCGTTCTTGAAGATCTCGCTGACGGCACTGTCAAAACACTTACTGGAAATCCCACCGCCCACAAGGAGGTCCCGGAGTACCATATTCTACAGCGCCAACTCGACGATCGCCTCGAAGAGGTTCTACGCGCTACCAACCAAGAGTTCAACGGTAGAACTGCTATCGCCACTCGGGAATACCACCTAAATACAGCCGTCACCGAAAAGAAATTCCACGTAAGTCTGATGCACGTGCACGTGCACCTGTCTCTTCTCTTGCCCTCCATTTAAAATACCTGCCCGGATGTGTGACCCGAAACGGAGTTGCACTACTTGCTGACATGCCTGCACAGGAGGGCTACAATCACGCGGCCGAAGATTTCTACAGCGCGTCACTCAAGCGCACTGGTCTACTAGCTGAACTACGACACGAAGGAGTCGACGTAAATGTAAGTAGTTTTCCCGACTGCCACTCACCGTGTTCAATTGCTACCGCACTTCACATGCCGTATCGATATACGCCCCAACTGTCTGGTGTGACCGACTAACATCCCGTAGCTGTCCGATACGACCTATGTTTTTGTACAGAAGCCCGACGATGTGGTTTCTGAGCAAGGCCCTTGGGTTGTATTCCGCAATGGGATCAAAGTACCATACCCACATCTCTTAGAAGAGAATAAGAAGGTGGCGGCAGCCAAGGCCCAAATCATCAAGGGTAAACCACCTGTCAAGCGGAAGGCAGATGATCAACCAGATGGTCAACCTGAGTCCAAGAAATACACAGGCCCTTCTAGCTCTGCCAAAACGGACAATGGAGATGAAGCAGCCACCCCACAGCCACGGCACATCAAGGGACTGCTTTCTGCTGAGACCGAACCGGACGGAGAACCCGAGTCAAATGCAGCCTCGCCTTCCCCGGAGTCAGAGCCAAAGACGGAAGTATTACGGGGACGAAGAGATCTCCCAGATCTTCCCAATGGGGCATCTGAGCCTGATAGATGGGGTGTTCGTACTGTGGTGAGAAGAGGTCCCCGAGCCAACAATCGTCTAATCCTGCCACCTCCCTTTACTTTCGGCGACGAAGAAATCGGGTTCCGTGACTCTACCAATGATTCGAGCAAAAAGGCTACGCGTGGAACGAGGGGCAGGTTCCTCGACAATCCAAACTCCAAAAATCTTCATATAGATCGCACGATAGTGACGTACGATTGTCTTGATTATGAAGATGACGCACTGGACCATATGCTTGTTCGGAAGCATAGCCTTCACCCAAAATACGGGTTATTCCTGCCGGAGTCTCGCAACGAGTCGGAGCCTCCTGAAATCCCCGTTTCTGGGTCAAACCCAGTCGTGGTAATTACACCTAATGGTACCACTCTACATGCATCTCGATCAGTCAGAGGCTACAACATGGATGCCACTCTACGCGAAGATGCTAGAAAAGATATATTATCCCACCTGCTCACGCAGTACTGCGATGAGGCCGGCATCGATTCAGATGAGATTACTACTGAAGAGATACGCGAGCGTGAACGGCAACGCCAGGTTGTCGAGCAGCTTCCCGCTATGAGTGAAGATACGGATGAGTATCCTATGGACGAGGAGATTGATGCTCAAGATGCGGAATTTGACGAGACCGTCATGAAAGAGAATGCGAGTCGACTTCTCAACGCTGCGTCCTACCTCGAACTCGACCGGTCGAATCATCCTGCGTCCAACCAAAGATCATCTCGGCCGTACGACGCAGTTCGAGATGTATTCACTAATGCAGAGCCGGCACCCCCGCCTCCTATGCCACCGATGGAGATAGACACATTTGGTCTCTCTTTTCTTGCAGATATCTCGGAGTCAGTCTCTCTACAGCGCGAGGCTCAATTCGACCCACCACTCGACCACCGAATCGAGCCCCCAGTTGAATATCGCCCTGATTACCTGTTGGAACATCATCCCAACAGCCATTTCGAATACCGCCCCGAGTATATTCCAGACCACCGTCCTAGTCATCATTATGAACACCAACTCGACCACCCGGATCATTCATCAATGGGCGACTTGATGATCGACCCGCGCCTTCTCGGCCCCTCAAACCCAATTCCCCCGCCGTCGAACGCGTTTCTACAAACCGCGCTTAACCCACCACCTACGCTTGCTCACATTGCGCCTGCTCCATCTCATGGAATAGAACCACCTGCCCAGGTTCCTATCGGTAGAAACCCGTTTTCGAGCCAAGGAAGTGGAAAGAGGAGCCCCGTCCTTCCTCCTCTCCGTCCTTCACGACGGGAAAAGGGCCTAGACCCAACCCATCCGCCACCGCCACAGCTCGTTCAGCAAGCTCCTGATTTCGGGTCTCCCCTGGGTATGATCCAGTCTAATTCGGGAAGTTTCTTTCCCCCGGCCCCTTCTCGGCCCTATCACCAACCGTATACTCTGCTTGAACAGAGCCCTATGATGGGAATGCCTTACGTGAACATGGCATCACCCTCGCCTCACTTGGCGCCATCACATAGGACCCCATTCCAGCCTCCGTCCCCAACAATGTCGAACCACGCTCAGATTGCAGCTATGCCAATGCATATGCCACACGGTTCATCCGTATCGCCGCCAGGGTCATCTATGGGACTGCAATCACCGACAGGGCACCCTGGTAGCCGTCACAGAGCCTCAATCTCGTCGGGTAGTAACGGTCCTGGTAGCAATGCGAAATACCGCAAGATAGCAGCAGCCCCCATCCCGCACAACCGACCTTGGCCGGCAAATGGCGGTGCGGAACTTCGCCTTGCGCACTATGATCATAAGGAGGCCATAAAAGATTACAGGGCAAATGAACCTCCCCCACGGACGGGGCCCACGCAAATTCGTGGCTGGAACGTAAACAACGTCTCTAAAGGGCGCAAGGGTCTCAAGAAGGAGGACTCTGAAGAAAAGGACTCGCCGAGGTGAGTACAGGGATATACTGATAATGTGCTGCGTTTCACTAACGGGTGTTTTTGCAGTATCACCACATTCATCAACAAATGGAATCCATCTGAGAAAACTATCGGATAGTCGTTACGTCATGAGGTGCTCTCATGCTCGAACATACGACGCCTATAATTACGGAGTAGATATTTTCCTCCGAAAACTTCGAACTTCTTTCTGAATTCGTTTACACCTACACTCTTATAATCGCCCCTTTTCTATTTTCTTTTCTCGGTTAGCATAGCGCTGCATATGAGGTTTGTTTGGCCACGTTGGTAGCAAAACCAGGACGCCAACAAAATGAAACGGGACCCAGGACACATAAAAAAGGATATGAGGAAATCTTTGCATGTAACGGAATCACGGCGTTTTTCGGCTTCACATCACAACCTGTATATTGTGTGTTGTGAGAAACGGCCTTTCTGCTTTGAAATCGCGTGGCATTCGTCCGGTCCGGTCGGTAGGGAGGGGAAGAAAGCTGCTTGGATGTTTGATACATCAAATTCGCAAGCCCCTCCCCGTGGCCCGACGATGGCCGTTGGAATCTGATGTTGTTAAGAGACACACGTTGAGCAGAGGAAGAATGATAGAGGAGTTCGGCGGAATATGGATGTCAGTGATGATGCCCGTACGGTTCACGCATAGTCAGTCGATCGGTCGGTCGGTCGCCTTGACTGGGCTTTATTCTTGCGCGAATAGCGATATAATAGAGGTTCTTGCATTATTAACGTAAATGACTACTTGGTTTGATTTGTGATACGTAGAGATCTGTTTATACTAGCTCTAGATACCTACTTTATTTGTGGGTTGGGGTCGTGACGACTTCATTCCGTTTGTTACGTCATTCACTACGAAGCTATACTAGAGACCATCACCCAAACCGATATACGAGCTACATTATAGGAAACAGATGCCAAGGCTGGAAACTGTACAACAAAGAACTTTCTATGTAGACCAGTTTAGTCCACGAAGCGCGCAGCAACACACAACTCACGTTCAGTACCAATAGGGGACGTTTCATCAAAGGTATGAGAATCGCAATTGACGCAACGAGAGTTACGTGGTCGACGTCCATTTATTTTCCAGCACATCACAGATCTACTAACGTACAAGCTTTGCTCCTCGCCTTCCCTTCCTCCCATCCATCAATCCTTCAATCCATCCCCACCATCCACCGCACGTCGATATTCGTATCCCGTCGTCGAAATATGGAGAAGGGTACTGGTAAGGAAGACAGGAAAGGCGAGGAGCGAAGAGATAGATATGATAGATAGATAGATGTAAGGCTAAGTCCGTCTCTCCAAAACCGCAGAGATCCGATTGCCTCGCCGACCTCGCGTCCGGCGAGGCGGGAAACCGATTGATCTATGCAAACAGACAACGAGATTTCCTAGAGCGCGATGCGGCAAAAGAAAGCAGATAAGATAGTCTGCTTCGCGCGTACGCCCCTGAGAGAGGAAAGCAAGGGTATTGGTGTTTCAGTGTGTTGACTGACTAACTGAGTGGCATTTCAGAAATCATAGATTCCTCTCTAGCATGCCGGATCTAGAGCAAGTGGAGAATAGACACATGAAGTATGATGTGAGTCCCTACGCATGTGCATATGATCTTTTGTTCCTGACGACATCCTGACATTTCCCTATAAGGAAATAGTGTATTCCAACGCTCGTGCTATAAACGCCTAAATCCTCTCTTAGTTACTCCTTATCGGGAAAAGCTCTCGCCATTGACTGGGGCCGACGACATCGCATCGCCCGTCTTAAATGTGTTCGGTAGGATCATAGTATTCGTCGGGTTCATAGGCATCATCTGCGACATGTCCACCGGCTGCTGTGCCATATCTATGGGGACTTGACCTATTGGCAGCGAGTAGTCGAGCTGGGAGCGGCCGAGGTTGCCCTCGGGATGCAACGGGTACATGTTCGCCTCCATCTTGTTACCGTCGAAGATGACCATGTTCTGTATCGGCTGCTGGTTCTGGCCAAGAACATTGATGACGTCTTGAGCTAATTGGCCCCCGAGGATCGCAGTCACTGGCGCAACTTCGCTGTTGATGTTTTGCAAGAAGCTGCGAAGAAACTCAGCGCGGAGAGTCTCAGACGGTAAGGAGAGGATGTTGTGATTATGCGTAGCCGATCTCGTGAACCGTTCTAGGTCTTCCTTCTTGTGATCAGGAAACCGGTCAAACTGTGTCTGGAATCCCCACAGGGCACGCAGGCAGGAGAGGGCGGGTGTAACTGCCTTTAGGCGACGTCTCGACTTCGTATATTCCACGGGTAGTAGACTAGTCTCCGAGACAAGGTCCCATGTCGAGTACAAGTCTCGCTTGCTGACCAATTCCGTTGTCTTGTTACGTTCTTTCTGTGTTTTCACTTCAATCACGCTTCGAAAACGTGACTCCGGTCCAATGGAAGTAATTACGTTGCCCTTGTCCCGTTTTAAAACGTAGTCATGCTCGATCAAGTCGCAGAATATATACCCGTACAAGCCATGTACACCAGCAGCGTAAAATTGACGGTTGTGAAGGCGAGTGGCGGTGTTTATGAATGTTAGAAGGGTGGGGTTTAAGTCGGTAGCGATAACGATGTCGAAAGCGGCGAAGTAGGATGCTCCTTTCATCATAATACTACCAGAGTCGGAAAAGACTTTCACACGAGGGTTCATCTTTTGAATCTGGACGGCTGCAGCTTCGGCACGATTTTGTCCGACATTCTCTTGGGAGAGGAAGAATTGAGCTCCCAGATCGGCTTCCGTGACGACTTGATCATCGACAATAGTTAGAGATCCAATACCAGCGAGGACCAGGTTCTTGGCAATTTCGTTGGCAAGCGCTTTCATGGAAACGAGAAGTATATTGGCAGCTTGGATTTTTTGCTGCGCCTGCATGCCCCAGAGCCGGATCTGGCGGTCATAGAGAGCAATTTCATCTGCAAATCATGTTAGGGAGTAAGTCGTGAGACAACATGTGAATTGCCATACCTGCACTCATTGCGTGGCCATTCGTAGGTTGCGGCGCATGCGGGACGCCAAACTCCGACAATGGTGGGTTGACAGGCATCATCATGCCCAAGGGAAGAGCTCCATTGCCATTGATGGTGTGGTCTACGGTGGCGAATACACCATCCCGAGTTTGAGGCGCGAAATTGTTGCCATGATTAGGCAACGTCAGGGTTGAGGAAGCATCTATTGCGGCTGGATCTGGAATAGACGTGGACACGCTTGCACGGGGAGTAGTGAACTCCGGGGCCACAGTAGGCCGGCTCTGCCCTCGTGCAGGCTGCTCTCCACTAGCAGAAGCTGCTGTATCATGTATATCCATCGTCATTGGATGCAGGAAGATGGAGGACAAAGACTGAAACTGGTATAGGGTTTAGACCGTAAGTGACAAAGCGCCTAATGGGCCTAGTCATAAGTCCCAGAAATCAAAATCAAAGACGGGAGAAGGACGTCTACTGAGGAGGATGCTAGACTCGGCAACGATGAACGCGACCTCAGCCTGTTGTGAGGCTGTGAGAATGAAGTGAGGCAGACGTGTGCTTACTCGCTGTCGCGGGATGGATGGATGACGAGAGAGTGGCTGACAGGAGCTGCAGCAGACATGAAACTTGACGGAAATCCAGAACCGCGTGAGCGTCCGTCGGTGGTCAGTCGGCGGACTCCCTCGCAGCAATCCAAGCCGAGGCTGTAGGTAGTTTCGAGGATTTGTATGTTGGTTGCTTTTGCGTTTGGGACGCGGGATTGGGGGTCGCGCGAGGTGATGATGAGGTGGCTGTACCTACCTATGTACTTAAGTGAGCGCCTCGTCCTTCCAGCTACCTACGTATCATTATCTAAAGGTAATACATTAGCGCGGTATAGGTACCTAACTTACCTGAAGCCTTGTGCCTCAACGCTCGAATGATACCTAAGTACCTCAGATATTTCTCTTGGTACTTGTATTTTTAGTACCCTAGGTACCTACCTAGGTAGCTCTTAAGGTAGGTAGCAGGCTTGATTGATATAGGAGGTACCGTACCCTTAAACCGACTTTCTTTGAGTGACTACCTGACCTAACTAAGGTACCTAAGGTACCTAAGCTACTTTATCTAATCTAGACGTACCACCAACCTACATATATTTCCAGATACACCTAGTAATTTCGGCACCTTTTTCTAGTACGGTTGTTAGAGCACTAGACATGTAGCTGTTCTCTTCATGTTTAACCGAGAAATGAGCTGGTAATTAGAAAGTTCAACCTTTTTCTAATATAAGTAAATATGTTTAATGTAGCACTTAGTCCGGAATTTCAAGCTACATATGTGAATGGAAGATGCATGTCCTTACCTGTTTCCACGCTACTACGTACAGTAAGTGCCATGTAAGGTAGCCACTATTTACCTGTATGGCGTACCTGCTCTCCACTATCATACAGCATGTAGGCCCACATAGCACGTCCTTACCAGCATCACCTGCACTCCCAAGCGCCAAGCCTCTGTAACTGGAGCGGGTACTGTTTAAGTGGTACCCCAGAGGACCCTGCACTCCAGCGACATGTTACCCTACGGCTTCGCTCCTGGGGTGCTATCTAGGCATGCCGCAGGCCGGTGTCGTGTAGTACGATAACAATTCTCTCTCTGCTGGTCCCGAAGCGACCCCGCTGGTCTACTACAGGTATACTCTGTACAGTACTCTGCGACCGAAGGGAAGGGAAGGGGCAAAGCCTCGTCCTGTTCTACACATCCAACAACATCACTTCACTGGTTACATAGTCCTCTGCGTACACTGATGATCACATACGAGCCTCCTCTCTTATTATAAGCATCTGTAAACCTTGCACGACCCGCATTGCATATACAGCTCTCGGCCTTGAATTCGGCGTGCATCATAGCGTGGCCTTTTGATCCGTGTTCCGGCCAGGGCCACCTACTTACCTACTTACATACACCGGTTAGGTGTTCTCGACAAAGGTCATTGCCCTTTGTTTCTCCATGGTGAGATTTCCAGGCTCACGTGAGCATTGGCCTATGCTAGATTCCACCTGATATTGATCGTCGAAAAGTTCGGGCATCCCTAAGCTCGTCAGCGCTTCCATCCATCTACCGCGCAGTCGATGGGATCATCCGATTCACCCTCGATAACAACGCCTTACCGGCCAACATCTGTCCTTCTGGAAGTCTCGTAGAACGATCATATTCCGTCATCGAGACCTAGTTCAGAACCATCTTCATCGCCAGGCGCACCCGAGCTTCTTCCCAGAACACCAATGTCCTCCGATGACAATTCCGCGGCGCAACGTGCGCTGCCAAGAGAACTGCGATCTTCGAACGCTTCGCCGAGGGGAAATCTACCCCCATCAGCGCCGATTCTTCCACCGCTGCGTTCTTTGGGCACTCGACGACTATCCGCCATGTCTTCCTCGAATAACCCCCGTGCACCTGCTCGAGCTCCAGGTCGGACGACAGAACCACTGCAGACTAGATATTCGGATCGATCAATTTTTGATTTAGCAGACCCCTTTTACGACCCATACTTTCAGGCCTTTTTTCATGATGCGGAAGACATATCCGATCAGGAGTCCCAACATGACTCTCAGGCAGGAACGCAACCGCCGCAATACAGAGGTTATTCGCCAGTCTTCGGAACAGAGGATGGACATTCTCAGTTACGAGCATTAATAAATTTCCCACATAGCGCCTCACCTACCCTCCCCGATCTTTTTTCTTCACTTACCCCTCCTCAACGGCACGAACCACCAGAAGAAAATCGACGGGTCAAGAGGCGCAAACTAGACTCAGACAGGCTTTCCTCCAATTTCCGGGGATTCCAATATGGAAAGTATGGTCAAGTTCAGCCGGGTCACCTGACGATGGAATTGGTGACCTGCGATGGAGGAATTTATTCAGACGACACCACCAAGTATGCCGCCGACAACATTCTCAAGAATGATCACACGGTTTACTGCACTGAAGGACCAAGGTGCAATATTGTGTTGAGACATCAAGGGGCGACGGTTTTTACTTTGAAAGAGCTAGTAATCAAGGCCCCTAGATCTAACTTTACTTCGCCGTAAGTTAGTCTCGGCCGTTTCTTAGCTGACTTGCATTCTAACTTCCACGCGTCTAGAGTTCAAGCGGGAATGGTATTTGTGTCGATGACTCATGATCATCTCCTAAATAGGACAGCCCAGTACCAAATCCAATATTCACCGGCTAGAAGCTCGCGGCGTACTGAGCGAGACCTACCCTTGAACTCTATCGTGTCCATCAGGCATAATGAGGATGGCAGTACAATGACGCGGGCGCAGGTGCGGGCGAGGAGGTTGTATAACATGGGGTTGGACGATGAAGATAACGACGTGGGCATTGCTCAGATACCGTCCGAGTTTAATGTCTCCCCACCACCTTTCCAGGTGACGACCGAGTGTAGTGACGATGAAGAATCAGACGGCCTGAATATGAGGCTGAATAGGCGGGCCCCAAATCGAATTGGGTCACTGCCGTTTGAGAGTGATAGTAGTGATGATGAAGGGCCAGACGACTTGTCGATTGGCGGAACTGACTACAGGTCAAGACGGCGGCGGAATCGATCTAGCACAGCGCTTGCAGAAGCGGCGGAAGCAGTACAGGTTGCCACGCAGGAAGCAGTTCGTGCGGTGGGCGGTGAGCTCATGACTCCCAATGCACGTTTCTACATTGAGCCGCACAAGAGCAAGTGCACGATCCGCTTCGACCCTCCAATATCAGGGAGATTTATATTATTAAAGATGTGGAATCCGCGGCGCAGTGCGCACGCCAACATCGATATTCAGGCAATTGTTGCCAAGGGCTTTGCCGGGCCGCGATTCTTCCCATCGGTTGAGCTACGGTGAATCTGTATGGCTCTACGAGGCTGAAGGTTATAGCTTACATAGACAGCTACACAATAGCAATGTATGAACTTTGAAATGGTAGATGCCACCGGGTACTATTGTTGTATATTCGACGTTGAAGTGATAGATCATCATTGCTGCATATTCCGGACAGCATTGCTCACAACCGAATGAATTATCTTCTTGGCCCTTTCTTCTCCAACCCCGGAAGTCAAAGTGATTATTGGATTAATCGCTGACGTTTCCCTAGTCTTATGATGGCCGAAGACCAAATTGAGCATATTTGCAGACTAAGTGGATGGCATAAAGAAAAGAGTCACAGCTTGCACTGCCCCTGGTGATGGAAAATGAATCATAGCGATGGATGGAGCGGAGCGCTGCGACCAAATGAAAAAGTTCAAGTTCTGCGGCAAAGCAGGAGTCATTCTGAGTCATCGGGATGAGCTACCTAGTGTACCTACCTAGGTAGGTACTGAGCATACAGGTACGTACCTAGCCAAGCTGAGACATGGGGCCAGATGCAGGGCCACCTGATATTGTGCCCGCCTTCGTACCTTGGGTATTCGGTGGAGGGGCCAAAGGCGGCATACAATAACCCCACCTCCCTCCGTGCTCTTCGATCAGGTCAAACTCAAGCAACAGCCACAACAGCAAGTCAAGCCAGCACGCAGATTAGATACCCCGGTGAACAACCACCGAGCAGCCTCGTTGCAAGTCCAGCTTCCGCCATTCTACCTACTTCTGTGTCCGGCGTTCAAGTTTCGAGCAGCATCATGTCGGTACGAGCACAGTTCGAGAACTCCAACGAGTGAGTACCCCGCCAACGCTATCGAACGAGAAAGCGAAGAAAAAAAAGAGGTGACCCCGCGATGGCTGACCATGGCATTGTGCCATTTCATAGGGTTGGCGTGTTCGCTACACTCACCAATTCATACGCTCTCACTGCGGTAGGCGCAAGTGAGAATTTCTACAGGTATGTTTACATTCGGGCGCCAGAGCACCGAAGTACCGAGGTACATCCCAAAGTGAGGATGCGACAACGAGACCTGGAGAAGAGAGTGGTCGCGCGACCGACGCACATGACGCATGGATACACGCGAGACTAATTTTTCCTATCCAAACAGTGTTTTCGAGGCGGAATTACAAGATGTCATCCCCATCTGCCGGACGACAATCGCAGGAACACGCATCATCGGGCGGTTAACAGCTGGGTAAGCAGCTCTCCGTGGCACCATGCCGACCACCGCCACAATGGCACCATCTCACCAAGCAGAGACCATCAACTGACCCGTTTATTTCCTATCATGTACAGCAACCGCAAAGGCCTCCTCGTACCCACATCAACGACAGACCAAGAGCTACAGCATCTGCGCAATTCTTTACCAGACGAGATCCGGATCCAGCGGATCGAGGAGCGGCTATCGGCTTTAGGCAACGTGATTGTGTCAAACGACCATATTGCGCTAGTCCATCCCGACCTAGAGCGCGAGACCGAGGAGATCATCGCCGACGTGCTGGGTGTCGAAGTCTTCCGCCAGACCGTCGCCGACAACGTGCTCGTCGGCAGCTATATGTCCCTGAGTAACCGCGGCGGTCTCGTCCATCCCAAGACCAGCATCCAGGACCAGGACGAGCTGTCATCGCTGCTGCAAGTGCCCCTTGTCGCCGGTAGCGTTAATCGTGGAAGTAATGTGGTGGGTGCCGGCATGGTAGTCAATGACTGGCTCGCCGTTACGGGTCTCGATACAACAGCGACCGAGCTTAGTGTTATCGAAAGTGTCTTCCGCTTAGGTGAAGGCGCAGCACCGGGCAACATCAATACCAACCTGAAGGACACCATGGTTGAGAGTTTCTACTAAGATACAGGCGGAAGGCGGCATGTTTCACAGCAGGGGCCATGGAGGTACCAATGGGCTTCACTGCCAAAGTCCAGAGCGAAGGCCGCATAGGCGTGAGCTATGCGGGCGAGGTGCGAATATTGAATTGCAGGTCTTATTACGGCCTGTTGCAAAGAATATATATTCTTTGGGGAGACTAAGTCATAAACTTAGACATCGTGTTCAATATTACAAGCCCAAGTACAGGTCTTCAAGGTCCCACAGGGAGAATCATAAAATGTCATGACCCCGCCTAACAATGATGGCTTGGAACGATATGCCCTCGCTTAGCCAACCACGTATAAATTCCGTTAGCACGTCATAATTGACATGTCCGAAGTGTTAAATGTACTGCCCAAGTACAGCAGCACACACGTCTTCTACAATAGAGCACCGCTTTCTCCGACATGAAATTAGAGATAATAAAAGCTACATTCCTAGGCCCCAGTAAGTTCTTTATCGAATACTCGCACACTCATCTCGCATGCTCCATGGCATTACTGCGCGCTGCTTTATTATACATTTACCTGTGCCACGATGTCCTGGCGCCTCTTACCCACTTCGTAGGATTTCCAAGCTGTAGATGATGAACACGTCGATAAGTAGCATTCGTATTCGAAGGGTGCTAAGCTGCATCCAATTGAACGGAAGCGTGCCTCTCTCTCTCAGCTAGTGCTGTGTACCAGTATCCAGGTAAATAATAAATAGGCCAGGCTTATTTTGGTGATATCATGTGGAGATGGGTTTCCAGGCCAGCCATTCTGGATTCCGGATACCCCGTTTAGCGGCGCAGCCACGGCACTTGGTTGGATTCCGTATTACGCGGAAGGCTGGTTGGTAAATACCCGATTCTTTTTAACATTTTCTGGGTTGGTACTTTCAAAACGAGCATTGTGCGGGTACTACTAGGTACCTATCTTCGGTTTCGTGCTGTCTTAAACTTGAACTGGAATGACGACAAAGGTGTGTGCTAGGTTAGCATTATAATCGGCGAGCCTCGGGTTGACTTACACAACTTTCATGCCCTCGCCGATCTCCCGTGTCTTACTACTATGTACATACATACATCTTGCTTCAGCCGGTCATTGTCATACTGAACACTACGTAGGTAGCTACAACTTGGAAGATTGCAGTTGTTATCCCTCTCTAGCTAAGTAGGACTTGACAGCTGAAGTCAGCTATCTCCCACGAATCATGGGTTGCAGTGCACCATCGGCCGGTTGGGCTACCGTTGCACGACGCAGACTGGGTCTCGGCCTCGCTGGATCCACGACGTTAGCTCGAAGTGCAGCCAAGAAATTGCGAGACCCTCCCCGTGCAACAAGTGTGGAGACCTGGGCGTTCGTTGCCCTTCCCACGTTAGGCAAATCAACAACCGTCGAGTAAGGCTGTTCATTAGGTGCCTTGTTTATCCTGCAGCTGTTGTGTCATACAAAGCCTCCTAGAGTTCTTTTTTGTGTCCTCCGAATACAGCCATCATAGCTTCAAAGCCTCGATCGACCTGGATAGTTCTGCCTTACCTTTGTTTCCGCTCCTTTGTACCAGAGAGGAGCTTGACTCAGCTCGGATCAACTACAAGGATCATTTAATTACCAACTTGAAACATCTAGTGTACCTTGAAGAGCAGCACCCCTGATTACCTCAAGAGTCGAGCAGCCCCTACACAAGGCCCCCGGAGTTTTCCATTTTCTGCTCTTGGTTCCCGGGGTTCTCGAGACCTTCCTGACGCGGCAGAGCAATATCAACAATGCTAAGGGTGGGCACGGGCACTGCTCCTCCACCCGAGTCGGAAGCGGAGGCAATAGGGACACATCGTCCCCGGACACCACAAAGCAGACAACACTTTGAAACCTGCGAACAACCAGCTTTGAGGTTTGAACCGTACGAGGTACCATCGTCCAAGCCCACCACCTACTCGGCCAGGAACTCCGTCATCGAGGGCAAAACCTCCCCAAATTATAGACAGCACCAGCGGCAACAGTCGGCACCGAGTTTCCCAGCCAGACGCCTTAACGCCCCCTCCCTTCCTCCTCCCTCGCAAGGACACGACAATAAGACACTCGCTCAAAACATGGCGTTGACGGGAGACCGACGTGGGGGAAACTCGCCGGGACGTTTCGGAGGTCGGCGCAGCGGTGCATCGACGCTATCGGTGGAACATGACACACCAACGCCTTCGGTCTCCCACCAGACCCGATCACCAGGGGTGGACACGACGCCAAAAAGCGCCACGCAATCCCGGCTCGGGTTCCTCGCATCCTCCGTCACGGCGTTCACCTCGCGGATGACGAGTCCGACGCAGCCGTCGCCCGCCCGGACGGACGACGAACTATGCGACCTGGACATCGAAGCCGCGCTATTCCCGGCGTCGCCTCCATCCCCCCTGGACAGCAAGGGCGAAGCGTTCTCGCCGGCAGCGTACAAGAACCTACAAGCCAACGCCACAGGGCTGTTGCACAGGATGCAGGACGCGTACCGGCAGCGGACGGCCGCGCTGCGGGAGCTGCAGGCCGAGCGCGAGGCGCAGGGGGAGGAGATGGAGGAGATGGAGCTGCGGGCGCGACACTTCCGAACGCAGCTCGAGACGATGGCCGCCAAAGCCGCGGAGCAGGAGACGGCGATGCAGAAGCTCGTGGCGGAGCTGAGGGCGGAGAAGCGGGCGCGCCTACAAGAGGAGCAGCAGCGCGAGAAGATGCTCCGGGCGGCGGCGGCATCAGACGAGGGTTGCAACGAGGACCTGTGCGTCGACGAAGACGCGCGCAAGCGCTGGCGGGCGAGCAACAGCACCGTCAAGTCGGAGCTCAGCATCGACTTCACCGACGCCGACAGCGCCGAGAGCGAGAGCATCTTCTCGCGCAGCCGGAGCCCCACGGCCATGACCATCGCCACGGAGAACGAGAGCTGCCTCGAGGTCCCGGTGCAGGCGCTGCTGCTGCACACGCCGAGTCCGAGTCCGAGTCTGAGGGGGGCTTCGACGACGACGCTGACGCTCTCGCCCCCGAAGCCGAAGGCCGTGAAGCAGCAGCAGCTCACGGCCTTCCAACGCTTGGTCAAGGGCATCTCGGCCGGGAATGAGAGTGGTGGTGGAGTCGACGGGTGTCGGAATTGCAGGGGGCGCGACGCCAGCGTCGCGTGGGACACGGTTAGTCTGCTGCGAGACGAGAATATTGCGCTCAAGCAGCGCGTTGCGCACCTTGACGTTGCTGTTGAAGGGGCGCTGGATATTGTTAACGGGATTGGGATTTGACATCTACCATCTACTATCTACATTACATACTTAGGTGCTCACCTACTTTGAGAGTGAGGTGTAGTGGCCTTTAGGTAAGGTTTCATGTATGCATCATGTGTGGAGTTTATTGGCATTTAAGAAAGAGTTGGGCATCGGTATAGGGGGGGGATTTCGGGGCGCACAGAATGTTGCACGAAGTTAGGATATTTTGGTTATCGGTCTGGTGTCGTACGACGTGACTACGTAGAAATATACATGACAGATGAGATCATGTATATAGGTAGTCATGACACCTACCTAGAAGTAGAATTTAAAATAGAAAACAAACTCATTATCCATAACCCTCAATGTTGATTACCGACTGTTTCACAATGTGTATATTTAACCTTACCTTAGTCTTTTGTTATACCTACGAACTACCGAAGACCTTCACTTTCAATCATAACCTGTCTTCTGACATCCACCAACTGATGTGAATCTGTAATGAGTGGAAGTGGTTTTTTTATTTGTAGATGTGGAATGAAGCAATGGACATGGCATATACAATGGAGTGTAGCTTTATACAACACTTCTTGTATCTTCCCTACAAACCTCGTAAAAGTAACGTATATGGTTTGAGCTCATCTTGTTCAACATGTAAATTGTAGCTGCCTTTAAGTCTCATTAATAGAGGTACCAGATGCCTTAGCTCTTCTTGACAACTAAGACTTCATGCGATAGCTTGAATTCGTAGAGCTTGTCTATTCACGATGAAATATGTCTCGTGATTGCACTATAAGCCGTTCCATGAACAAATGAAGATGTAAGAAGAGGTGGCGTCACCAACCGGTCGATTCGGATCCTGGTGCTCTGTGAGGGACGCAGGCAGCGCTTCTTCCGTGCCGAAATTCCGAAAAATTCGTACATGTATATACAGTTTTCATCCCCATCTGCCAGTCTATCCCATCCGACTCGCTTGCCTGGTTCGGGTTTGTTTAGGGGGTACGTTCGATTCATCCCTCTTCTCACTTAGTGGTGCTCCTCTCCGTGTGCGTCGCCGTGGTGATCGTCCTGGAGGAACAGCTGCTCGTATCCTAGATACACGGCGAAAGCTACAGTAGCTATGCCCAGGCCGGGGAGACCGCCCTTAAACCGGTTCCATCGCGAGAAGATTCCTTTGTATCGCCAAGCCTCGCTATTGGTCCCCCTTCTGTCAGTAAAACAAATATCGGACTCGAACGATCGTGCATTCGAGGGAAACTGACGCTCTCTCCCAGGGATCGTAACGCGGCTGGCCGGCGGAACGGGCGAACTTTGTGACGTCGAAGCCCGTGATGTTGGGCTTGGAGTGGTGGTGGGCTCGGAGTATCCTGTCGGTGTCGGCGTTAGTCAATTTGTGGTCAAAATGGGGGTCCCGAGGAAGCTTTATTGTCCATTCGTACCGTGAGGGATACATGGTGTCGAATCGTTAGGTGTAAATGGGTCCAATGGCTTCAATGAAAGTCCCAGCTGCAACAAGCTATCACAACGGACTCCCGAGTCAATTGATGCAGCTGCGACGGGTTGCACCAGCCGGGTTCTGATTGGTGAGTTGCTACCAGAGTGGGGCATGCTCACGGGGATTTACATTATTCCAGGTGCCTGCGCACGAACCAAGCCATGAGCACGTCTCAGTAGGTACCTTGTACCCCAACTCCACCGCAGCCAAGTCAGGCCAATTCATGCAAGCCGGTCGGTTGTGCCAAATCGCGATTGGACTGGCAGCTCCTCAACCTCCAGCACCTTGCACAGGTTCGATCCAGCAGCCCCCCCAACACTTGCATTACCAGCACCATCCACCAGAAGAAGCACCACCACCACCACCTGCATCTGCTTTCCCGATCGCCGGCTTCACAACCATCAAGAATACAGCACAGAACATCCCCCGCCACGCCTGTGCACGTCACCGCGAAGTCGGGCGCATCAGCGCAACCCACACCAAGCCCGGCCGCCACGCCCTACCTTCAGTCCGTCGGCTCACGAGCTCAACTCTCCCTTCCCCTCCACCTTCCCATGTCGACCGACTGTTTGCCCTTCTTCATGCAAACATCGAGAGGTACTCCGTGAGGTCGACTGATATTAGACTTCTACACTGGCATCACCAATGGCGCCTCCTTCGCGCTTCGGCGGCGGCCCGCCAGCCCTAGCTCCATACCAGCATCAGTTTCCCCAACATCCCGCCACCTCCCACGCCACACACCCACCGAGCTCACTCTCGAACCCTCCCTACCTGACACCGCAATTGGGTCCCTTCGGAACCAATGGCCTGGCCCTGGGTGGTGGCATGAGTGCTGCCTCAGGCTTCCAGGTCAGCGATCAGACAGGTTTCGCAAGTCAGGCCGCAAGAACCGGGTTCCAGCACGCCGCTGCGTTACAGCAGCAGCAACTGCATCCCCACCAGCAGTCTCATGGTCAACCAGGCGAGCGGACAGCACGGACAGGCGGGGCCAAGGGCCGGATACGCGAAGTATGGAAACACAACTTTGAGGAAGAGATGGCCGTACTCATGGATCTGGCTGACGATTTCCCGTACATCGCCATGGTAGGGCTGAAACCTTGGTATACTCTGAGATGGGCTTGCTGACCTATCAAGGATACTGAATTTCCCGGAATTGTTGGGCGACCAATGGGGAACTTCCGAGGGAAGAGTGATTATCACTACCAGTGCCTTCGCGTCAACGTCGACATGCTCAAAGTCATACAAATAGGCATTAGTTTATTCAACGAAAAAGGTGAAACGCCCGCAGAACGCGCACACAACTCCCTCACGGACCTAGGACCGAATGCGAAACGGCACGGTCAATCACAAATTCCCCTCGCGTGGCAGTTCAACTTTAAGTTTGCACTCAAGGAGGACATGTACAACCAGTCGTCAATCGAGTCGCTACAACAAGCCGGGATTGATTTCAATCTTCTCGAACGTGACGGCATCGACCCAAGGAAGTTTGCTGCCCTCTTCGTCGTCTCTGGCTTCGTATGCTTCGATAATGTCAAGTGGCTATCATTCCACGGCGGATACGACTTTGGTTACCTGACCAAACTATTATCGGATACGAAGCTTGCTAATGATGAAAGCGAATTCGACAAAGTTATGAAAAAGTGGTTTCCCCAGACGTACGATGTCAAGCACCTTATGAAATATGCCGTCAAGCTTCACAACAGCGGCATATTAACCCCGACAGATCCTTCAACGACGGAAATACTCCAGAAATTCGAGCAGAAGTCAGGTTTAGAAAGCATAGCGGAGGCACTCAAGATTAAGCGTCTTGGAGCGGCTCACCAAGCCGGTTCTGACAGTCTGCTGACTGGCAAGGTTTTTTTCCAGTTGCGGGAGAAGATATATAATGGAGATATATCTGACGATCACATTGGAAAGATATGGGGCCTCGGGTTCAGCGGCATGGAGATGCCATTGTCATCCCAACAACAACAAGCCATCGCTGAGAACACCCCGGGAGGAATGAACGGCAATACAAATGGTGGTCCTAGTACTCCTAGCACCGCTAGTGTTGGGCTAGCAAGTACGCCTGCTGCACAATCGCACAACACAAATGGTATGGGCATGGGGCCAATGACACCAGGAGGTGGGGGTGGCGTGTTTGGGCAATTCAACTTTCCTTCTAGATAGGATCCTTTAGAAGGAAGACAGCCAGGCGTGTCATCGAGGAGAAGAGCGAGATCACTGGCTAGAAATGCACATCCATTGCGTCGCAAAATCTCCAATCTGTCCGACCATCTTTCCGGCTCACATCAACCTTCTTCGACTTCGTGGCCTCATACTCCGGTTCTAGTTCCAGCCGACGCAAACCGGCCCCAATCACGAGGCATCATCCCCAACCCTCTCCTGTGGCCAAACTTTGTTCCTCGAGAGCGGCAGTCGCAACACAAGAGGGCCCATTCTAGTCATACTTCCTATACACTGAGTGTGCAGTAGAGGGTGCATGCGACTTTGATTTTGCTCACAGCTGATGTTCATATCGTTCATTCAATGTTGCGGCCGTGTTCGCCATGTCAATATATCGAGGAGCTCTGGGTTAACACAAGACTTCCCATCTCCAGTCTAATGGAAAGAGATTCTTTCCGTCTCTGCAATGATTTATCGGGAGTTCCGTATGAGGGAATGATTTTCGTCTTTCGCGCACAACGTCTGGAGTATTGAGGTTAAAGAAGCGGAGTAAGGGTTTGATCTGGCCGGATGGTTTTGGTCCATGTTCTTCCTCTGCCCTCTTCCTCACTTTTTTTTACTTATTATTGGGCGACTGAGGAATTGGGGGAGTCACCTCTTCATCGCCGTGCCGTGTACAATGTAGTTTTAGGGATGATGAGGCGTCTGGAACCGTTTCATTGGTGAGTGTATTGGAAGCTGGCGGGTTGATTTGCTTACCTACTTGATGGGTACGTTGGACGAACCTAGAATACAAAGGTGTTCATACAACGTGATTATTATGTGTTTTCTACTCTGCTCTCTTGTGCTGGTGATTTGACTTGTTGGTTACTAACTGCCAGGAGTGGGTTTTGTTGATTCGGCTCCTTTGATCTTGCTGCTGACTACACGTTTTCTCTCTATGCCATGTCAGGATGGTGTAACGTCCGCCTTGTTAAGGTCGTACGGTCACCTCGACATTGCGTTGAGGCTGAACTTCACCCAAGTGAGGGTTGTATACTATATTGATTGTCGTATATATACAGGTCTGTTACTTCGAACATCCGCGCAACCCCTAGGCCTCGAGCCGTATGATATCGACGCCCATCCTGCCCGCAAGGGAGGCAAATCCAAAATATTATTACCGACTTCCACCCCGGAGAAGTCTTCCGTCGGTTCGAGGACCGAAGACCACTTGGCATGATGGTGGTGATGGCGGGGACGTGGTGATCGGTCTAGTAATCTAACCACCTATTTATTAGCTGAAGAACCTACCCATAGCCTAGGATCTTAAGGTCGCCATATATCTTTGGAGCACCGGGAAGCATACACCAAACTTTAATGGCTCCTTCTCCTTCTTTTAAGACAGCTGTTTGGCCAATATACTATATGTTTTTATGACTGAATACAACAAGGAACTTTACACGCTCACTTATTGCCTTTTATAATTCCTATTAACAGAGTTTAAACTATGTCCTAACTACCTAGGTATATACATAGTTGTTGAAGTTGCTTATGTAATAATTCAAGTATTGTTATTTGGTGTATTATAAGGATTTATTCCGTGTTTATTTAAAGATTAAGGTGTATACGGGCGGCAGAAGAGTAAAAACGGCGGCTGAGAAAACGAAAATTCGATGAGCCCAACCAAAAGGAAAAGGAAAAAGGAAAAAGTCGGGGAGAGGAGCGCACTTTTATAAACAAACGCACACGTGCAGACCCCGCGCAATCAGTACGAAAAATCACCAAAAAGTTACCCGAGATTAAGAACGAGCTAGCCGGGGCGAGGACACTGGAAAACCCCAAGATGCTTACCGTACTCCCAGACATCATCTCTTCATCCTCGTCTTCGTTGTCCTCCGCCTCCTCCGAGGCCCACACCACATACGCGGCGTTGGCGGGGGCTAGAGCCATCATCGTGCTCAACCCACCAGTGGACTGTCGTGTCCCTTGTGCTGCTTTTGATTATTTGAAGCTGATCGCGGGCTGTGACTCCTGATGACGAACGTGGATTTGCGTCATAGGCGGCAACTAACTTCGCCATAGCAGTTTGCTGTTCCAATGCTGCCGCAAATGTCTAGACCACCCATAAGAGCATGTTGTTGATCTGCGGTTATTTCTTCAGCAATAACAAGTCCCCATTCTTTTCTTCAGCCTCGGGGGGTTTTTTTTTTTGCTTTATGTTTATGTACTTTGTTTTTGGGCCGCTAATTGTGTATAGTACTCCAGAGCGAGTGTTGAGGATTTTCAACAATACCCGAACTTAGCGCGTATTTCGGACAACGTTATCTCATAATATTGCGTTATCAAGAAAACCTTTACCCAATTTCACGATCGCTGCTGCCGTTGATGTAGAAGGACTAGTTGTTGAGATGACATATACTAGCAGGGCAGACAATGTCCGAGGTGTAGAAAGCACACGCAACCTCGGCTTCTGTACAGGAGTTAGTTAGCAACAAATTTACAGTAGCATAAATAACAGCTAAAACATACCTTTCGTATACAAAGTGCACAAGCTACTACAACAGAGCTAGAGAGTAGATATTTAATCAAGGGAGTGCGTGATTGGTGATTGTGGGGTAGATGTGTAGTTGGAATGATGTATGGAGACAAGTGCACGGCTGTACGTAGTAAGGTCAACGGAACTATTAGTTGTAAGTCGGGCTGACGGCGGCTGTACCCGGGATGTTGTATACGGAGGTTGTTACGTTGTTGACTGAATTTGAGGTTGTATTGGGTATGGAGCTATTTAGGTAACTAGGAGGCACCGCCGCCTGAGGGAAAACTCAAAGCCCAATCTCCCTCTCCAAGCATTTTTTAGCCATAGTACAAGTTAGGTTTCCGGTTGATTACCCCTTGCGGACATATTTTGTATAATGGACATAAATCCTTCAGAGTGTCGATCTGCGGCATCAGCTCTTGATTGTTCCGATTCTCTCAGGCGCTGGTTTAATCCTTTGATATCCCGACCACTTCATCTAATTCACAAGCCTCTGTGGGACACTCGAGGTCATACTCGAAGCCACAACTTCATCTGAATCACAGTACGCACCCAGTTCATTCACTATATACATCATCTTGAACCCCAGTCCTCATCATGTCAACCACCCCACCCACAGGCAATACCATCCTGGTGGGCAGAGATCCGTTCACTGGCATCTGCCCCGTGTGGATCAAAGCCGTGGGCGATCGCCCCAGACATGGCCGGACAACTTGGACCCAGTGCGTTTGTGGAATCCTATTCCAATTCATCTGAACCCATTAAACATTACATCCCCAATGTCGCATTCTTTAGATGGGACACCGTGTAGCTGTGCAACAAGGTGTTATATACGGATTTAAGGATGTATAGTCCAATAAGGGCGACGGCCGAGCAAGGGGAAGTATAAGTAATAAGCACAAATAATTGTTTATAGGACAACAACATTATTCTTATAGAATATTGTTTTGAGATTATTATCTGGTTATTTCGAAATAAAGGCGTGTGGAATATAGTTTCTGTAGTTTAGTTTCTTAAGCCGGCAACAAATCTAATGATACGTCCAATATTGGCGCAGCAAGAACATCACTACCATATTATTAAGAAGACGTGTTCTGGCGTGGCTGAGGAAGAACCTCTTCAGTAAATTGCGAAGTCCCTTGGAACTGTTGCAAAGACTGCGTTCAAGGAGACCTCGACCGCCCTTTAAATGAAGTAAGCTTCACTCGTCTCTCGGGGCTCTAACCAGTTTATATACTATTTGTTAGGGCTTGTAGCATAATCCCCAGAGTGCCCTTACCTCACTAACCCTCGCAATAGCCGGTTTCTCCTTAGAAGACGTGGCAAACCCAAAGCAACTGGCCTGGTACGTCAGCATTGCCCAGCTGCGCCGGGACTGATGTCCTGGCTTGCAGCATGAGTGTTAAAGGCGCCGATGCAAATGAAGAGGGAGACATCGAAGTTGACACCTACGGCGAGGGTAGTCGTGGCGACAATGGCGCCGGCGTTCGTTTTCTTAGTGCGTAAGGACTCGTCCTGCTCCTTTGGGGACATGTCGCGGTGGTATCTTAAAGCCGAGAGATCAGTGCCCAGGCGTCTCTGGCGCCGCCCCTGTGTCTCTCTCGACCTGATGGCTCGCGTTGTGTCGTTGTTGTCAGATTCGCCTTCGGCCATGCTTTCGTCGCTGCTGTCGGGACCAGGTGGCAAGTCGGGAAAGGGGGTGTTTACAAGCCCTGCGAAACTGGCGCTCCGGAGGAGGATCTCTTCGGCGGGGGTTTACGCGCTGCTCGACACCGCTGGCTCGCCGTGCGAGGTCGGCGGACGTGATGTGCGCCAGCTGTAGGCCGTGGGCCTTCTCCTTGTTGGAGCGCGCAGGGCCGCGAGCACTCGTGGAATTGCCCGCGCCGCCGCAAGCAGGTTGCAGTCTACCTTGGACAGGGCGAACATGATGGCACGCTGGCCTTGGCCTGCTATCTTGGCGATCATATCCTGTATTAGCTGAGGGCAGGTGAACTCGACGTCGCTATCCACATATTCGTATCTCAGGTTGTCTCGTGCTGTGGGGGCCCTGATGACGAGTGACGGGGAAGAGAGGGCAAATCTGAAGGAAAAATCAGAGGCTAATCTGCATTGCGTTTGTAGAGGCTGAGCTAAAAAAAAATTAAAAAAAGGACTTTAATCTACATAAGAACTATCTATGTAGTGTGAGAATGTAAGGACCTATATATATATCTTCTTTCATTCCTTTGGAAATGCCGCCAAGAAACAACAACCGCGGCGGTTCCTCAGATTTTGAAAAAGTAGGAACTAATCAAACCTCACAGGTTCACATACACTTGTCGAAAGGATTTAAACCGAGTTACAGCGGACTCCCTGGCGCCTCGAATCGGCACGGAAAGACAATAGATTGCCCAGGACATAGAGCCTCACCGGGACATACCAGCCGATACTCTGTTCCATTGGCGTATAGCGCTCAAAGATCACCGGGACAATGGCAGCCTAGCTAGACCCGCGTCACTCGATAGGGTCTGACTATCAAGAATGGATGATTAACCTGCGCAACAGACTACCATAAGGGGTAATCGAGCGATTGGATGTCTCGAACAAGTGGGAGCCCTTCTGTCAGACCTTGAATCTCGCGCTCCTTTCAAGTAACATCCTGGCCAGAGGCAGACAGCATGCCCCCAATAAGCCTAACAACTTGACAACAGGTGAGGCAAGAACAAGGATTTTCATGCCTCAGACGAGCTTTTACCTCTTTCTAGGCCCGCGTGTATATTTCAACACATATGCGGTGGGATGGACAATCAAAGCTAAGCGCCGTAGCTCCGACCTTGGTTGGAAGCCGTTATACGCGATGACTTTATGAGATTGCTGGTTAAGGCTATCTGTTCTGCTCGTGGTTTGGATAAGATAATCTAGTCTGGAGGTATACCACTATTTAGCTTAAGAGTTGTTGTCTAACTGCGACGTTTGTCAGGATAATGGGTACTATAGGTGGTTCTGATCATGGAATTCTGGTGGTTTGTTTCAAGCGGCATGTTCTAAACTGTCCAACCCGTTTGTCAGATATTCAAAGGATCTCATCTACCCAGGAGTAACGACAGATAAACTACTAGGTAGATATCTACCTAATAGTGCAAGGATGTGTTGCATTGATTCGTGAGGGTGTGAATAAGGGGTAGATCTATTTAAACGACGGAGTTCATCCACCTATTCCGATTCAAATTCTTCAACTCCTGGTCCTAGGGCCTCATCACGTCCAGTTATCCGGTTTAGTAAGCTATACGTATCGTTAATAATCATTACTCCTTACAATCCATCCACGGATTTCTATGATTCTCATTCCGATACCCTAAAACTACGCACCAAAAGCCTCCCTATGCCTTCTAAAATAGCTATTACTTATTCGTAGTCTCTTGGAACATTATATGAATTGACTCAATTTCTTCTAGCTAGGAAAGTCGATCCAATAAAAAACGCCATTGTTCTCCGCACTGAAGCGAGCGAACAGAGTAGATACAGCAAGCATGCTCTCATAAAACCCAGAGTAAACCTTTTACAACGCCTGGTAAAGAAGCCCCAGCCCAACGCCTGCCTATCCATATGTTCGCCCTCGAATATCTCATACACCGTCATACCCACGATATACATACATAAGCCGAAAGCAGTAGTCGCGGTCCTCCCCGCCTCGCTGTCTTACCGCTAGCAAAACAACCTACGAGGAGTTTCAATAACATTGTAAAACCGACAGAATAATGCAGAATTTCTGAGAACGGCTTCGCAGCTTCGAGTTTCGATGCGGATAATGAGTGCATCACGAGATGTATACCTTCTTCAGCTGCTCAACTCCGTACACCTCGCCCGTCCGTAGATCCTTAACCTGGCCCTCGGGCAAGCCCGCCTTCTTGGCGTAGTCCTCGAGGCGCGCCTTGCCGTACGCACGACCGTTAGGAAGTAGTAATAGGTCCGGCTCTACATGGCTCTTGCTGTGTAAGGCGTGCGGCACGTTACGCGCAAGCTCGTTCAGCTCCGTGCTGCAGATTGGGCACACACTCGTGGCGAGGGACAGGCTCGTGTGGTGGGAGGGCGCCGCGGCGGAATTTGGGTGGATCGAATGGCAGGCGGGTGTCTTGAGAGCCGACAGGCCAGACGACAGTGCAATGTGGAGAAGCGGTATCGGGGGGAGCGAGAGGAGGCTGTTGTGTGTTTCCGTGAACAGGTCTGCCAACATCTGCCAGCGCGCGGGGGCATATAGCTCCCTGTAGGCTTCGACCCGATCGACACATTCGGGTGTCATGCCTAGGAGGCCGCAGGCGTGCAACACTTCTTTAGGATATGTCTCTTTAAATGGGAATAGGTGCTTCCGTGCGTGTGCTAGTGCCTCGCCTGGCCCCGCCTGTGAGCGGCTCCGTACGATTTCGATGTACTGCTGATATCGGAGCATAAATTCGAGATTACTCTGTGGTGGTGTGTTGTGTCAGCCGAGAACACTATGAAGAGCTCTGCTTTGGGGTTGAACACATACGTCCATCTTGCGTAATTCCTTCTTCGTGTCTCCGGCGGTGCACCAAGCAAGCGCTTCCTGCACACTCCCGTTGAGTATACATTGCCGGATCCTGTTCATCTGCTCAAAGGTGTCGATATCGACAAGAAGCTCAATCCCGCGCTCCCGGGCCAGGGCGCGGGCGCTGTCGATGTAGCCCTGGCGCAATAAAAAATCGCTGAGCATGCGATCCAGCCGCGTCCTGCTCCAGCCCTCGTACTTGTGGTCGTCGACGCTGTACAGTGTGTAGAGATCGCCGAGGTGCTTAACCCGTGCGTCTTCGTGGCGGTGCAGTCGGTTTTCTTCCTCGGAGAAGGCTGTCAGCTTCCGCTTGACGCCCCGCATCCGGGCAATCATCAGGTCGAGCGTCTTGACCACATCTGGCTGGGAAATGCGGCCATTGACGCTGTCGGTGGCGGTCTTCTTCAGGGTTTCTTTGACGTAGCTGCCATCTTTCTCGACCTCGAAGCGGGCGGACCTGAGGTTCTTGCGCAGGAGCTCGATGGGCAGTTGGAGGAGGGGCTGGTCCTGCAAAGGAGCACCGAAGGGTGGCCGCGTCAGTCAAGTTCAGCTAACCGCCTTCTGGGGTTGGATGGGGTGTGAGAGCTCACAAGTAGCAGGTGGTTCTCGTGGTCTATCTTGGAGCTTTCGTAGTCTCCCATGGTCGGTCCCTTGGCACGTAGCCTAAATCTTTGCCGAAGGTTGTTGCTGGTGGTCGTGTGCAAGTGTTCACTGCCTCGTACTGTTGCAATAGGTATAGGTAAGGTATAGGTAAGGTATAGGTAGGTATAGGTAAGGTAGGTATAGGTAAGGTAGATAGATACTGTAGATAGTAGATAAGCCAGTCGGGCTGGGCTGGGTCGGCCTGGTGTTGGGGGGGACATGGGCCTGGCTAGGATCGTCGGCGACAGAGGCGGAACTCTAACACTACCGAGTTTTAGTGGGGTGCGGGCGCATGCGGGGGACCCTTGGTGGCCCCACCACGGTCCGGTGGCCCCAGCCAGTAAGCTGCGAGATGAGCTCGATGTGCCTCCGGTTCTGGCAACTCAAACAGCCCGAGAGATACTCAATCGGTAAGACGATATACTGTAGGTAGGCAAGCCCTCTTGTGAATGAGATTCGAGGCTGTAAGCAGGTCGAGGCGTGTTGGGTGGGTGACTAAGTTTGTCTAGTAATCAAAACTGGGTTCTGGCGCTATTTCAGACTTGGCTGACAAGTACCTACGTGTACGTACTTACCTACTCTTGGCCGAAAAAGCAACACTCACGAACCATGTATTTCCGCCTTGCGGCTACAGTGGGTAATCTGTTTTCTCGACACCTGTGTTAGATCGTCAAGGCACGGCGCAGAGCCGTACTCCTATAAATAACAACCTTGGATCTCGGCACTTATCCGCGAGCCAAGTCGGTTTTTAGGTTTATACATTCCAACCCATGCCTTGCTTGAGCCTGATGCAGCATCAATGAGTGATGGGTGATTGGACATATATCACATCTCATCTGCCCTGTACATTTCGAGCGCCAAGGGCGGCTCTTCCCGGCTGTCTGTTGTCACCGAAGGGGCAACGTATGAGGAAAGCAGCAGGAATGATATGCAGTCACACACAGCCGAATGCGGTCACGAGATGGCACGCATCACGGGACTTGCCCAGCGTCCCCCACGGTGAGGCAGAGAGGCAGAGAGGCAGAGAGGGGGGCCACGGGCATCTCCAGGGGCTTACCGACGACACCACCAATCCGCGAAGGGGTTACATCGACGAAGTCACTCGTAATTTCGAGATGCACATGGGCTGCAGGTTTCAAACAACTCGGTATTGCAGACCGTTGCAGGGGTCAAGACAACGCGTCGGACTGGCTTTCGTATTTGGCAACTTCACATGACATCGTTCCCTTATTTCCTTGTCTTTCTAGGTCAGCGTCTTTCTAAGTAGGTAGGTGGTCTATATATAGCATATGTCTGGTGTACTACAAATTAGAGTTTTCCAGTGATGGATGTTGTAGACTCTCCAACATGTGTAAATACCATATCTGGCCTGGAGGGTTATGGGAAGCGTGATGATGGTACACATATGTATGTGTACAACTACCAGTCAAAATACATACCAAGAGGAGGTTCCAATGTTCTCATGCAATCCTCGACGCGTGTAATAAGAGGTAACCAACATGTGGGAGTGAAAGCAGGGGGGCGCAAGTACCCAAGGTACCCACCAACCAACCCCCCCTTTGTCTTTCCATGGGCCAACACCGGCCGACGATGGGTCAGCTGATTCGTCAGATGTCAAAGGTGGTAGTGGGGTGCTTGCATGCCTCCCAGGTACCTAAAGCAGGACCTACCGCACGCAAGATGCTGTATGCTGCAGCGTACCCAAGTGTAGATTGCCCTCACCTGCCTGCGCAACGCTTCAAGCACGTTAGGCAAGTTAATTACAATACCTTCCCTTAGGTTGCCGCTAAAAAGGTGGCCCGTGCCATGCCCAAGGTGATCCAGCTGGACCGTGCGCCCAGCGGTCATATGAGTCTGAGGCATGCCACCTTCTGCTCCTTCAACTCCTCAGAACTCGCTGCACTCTCGCCTTCCACTGCAAAGTAGTGCATTCGTTTATAACGCAAAAGACACCCTCGGGCTCGCCGACTCTCGGTTTTTGCCTCGCTGTTTTTGTTGGGAACGCGGTCGCGGATTCGAGGTTTCCACCCACTTTCTCCATCCCGCATCCAGTCTCCATATGCTCGAGCGCGCAATTCGAGGCTAGATACTCCGCGAAGCACGTGAAGTCATCTGACCTGACCGCCGGGCGAACCCAAAGGATCCAAGCACTGCGCGCGCGCGCAGCCACGAGATCCGGCACATGATCTGAGGTATGCCGTGCTGTTTCCCGTCTCTCCCACTCCTCCTCCTCCTCTCTTTCGCATTTTAGAATCCACGCATTGTCGCTCTACAATGCTCCCCGTCATTTGCGACCTTTTTGAGGCGACCTCCGGTTAATTGAACACTGGCCCATCCTGCTGAAAAGTTTGCATTGCCTACTTCCCAGCCGGCCATTGCGCGCAACAAAACATGTTTCTCAACGTAGCAATTAGACCTCGATGCGCTTCAAGTGAATGTCAACCCAATGCATCGCCTTCCCATGCCAAGATGGAGAACAACAACAACAAACTTGCAGCCTGATAGTCTCCTTCCGCTTGAACGCAGTCTATTCATGGGCGCGCCTGGGTTATTTCACTTTCTGGATGACACGGTGTTGAGTGCCGCAACAAGCTTTTTCTCCCTTCTAGTGACCCTCTAGTCGCCCAACACTCGCCCGTGCACAAGATAAATGACCCACCATCTCAGCGCATTTTACCAGATTTGCGTTGCGCATATTGTCGTCGTCTGTTTTTTATCGGAACTGGTACCGGCTTTCTAGTACTAACATCTGCAGGCTCAACAAGAACAACATAGTCTCGTCGCTGCCTGGGGCCACAAGTTCGCTGGCCACAGGACGTGGCGTCGTCATAAGCTACAACTTGTATTCAGATAGGTCGCAATGGATACAAACGGGTACTCACAAGGGGAGGCGCTCCTCGAGCCTCTCACACATCTCAATCGTGAGCATCTTGCTGCCATGGCAGACGCAGCCGTCGCAGATCACCACAATGATTATGGCACCTCGACACCCTCAAGTCCCAGTCAGAAGCGGAAACGCAGTGGTCCCGATTCTTCGCCTGATTCAAGACGCTCAAAACGCTCTGTTCCCACAGCAGCGATGTCCAGCACCCCAGATCCT
This sequence comes from Xylaria longipes, assembly GCA_025201785.1. Classification (NCBI taxonomy): domain Eukaryota; kingdom Fungi; phylum Ascomycota; class Sordariomycetes; order Xylariales; family Xylariaceae; genus Xylaria; species Xylaria longipes. Next base: position 337,644 of record MU619698.1, read on the forward strand.
GCGTCTGCGGCGTATGTCGAAAGCGCTGTGGAGGCGGCTCAAGCGGCCGCCCAGGCTGCGACTAACGCCGATTTTGTTGCCCTACAGCAGGCGACAGCCGAGCGTCATGAAGTATCCGACCCTGCAAATGCATCCAGCACGGCTGCCGCTGCTCTGGGAACAATGTATCCAACCTTGCATGTTCCCCAAACAACCGATGCCACGTTTGTTGCACCAGCCAGTGCAGAGACCGAAGGCCATCAAGAGTCGCCATTTAGTCATCACGACATACTACAGTCTCATGGCCCCCTCGAGCCATCGGTGGATGGTATGCCGCAACAAGTACAACAGAATGGTGCTGGGCCAGTACAATCACCATATTCCACTCGGACCTCAAATCAACCAAAACTCGCAGTAGGCTCCGAAGAATGGCATAAGCAAAGGAAAGACAACCACAAAGAAGGTAAAGCCCTTCAGCAAATTACGTTTTCCAGACAAACGTTCTAACTGGTACATAGTCGAACGCCGACGTCGTGAGACAATTAACGAAGGCATTAATGAGTTAGCCAAGATCGTACCTGGCTGCGAAAAGAACAAGGGGTCCATCCTTCAGCGGGCGGTTGCGTATATCCTCCAACTTAAGCAGAACGAGGCGCAGAACATCGAGAAGTGGACACTGGAAAAACTGCTTACCGAGCAGGCTATCCAGGAACTTAGTAGTTCAAATGACAAACTCAAGACTGAATGTGAGCGAGCATACCGGGAATTGACGATGTGGAAGAATGTGGCCCAGAACGCGGGGCTTGAACTTCCCCAGCCTAAGAACGAATCCTAAAGATATCGAGATATCAATGGGCAATACATCAAGATCGATCTAGCTATACAGGATACTTGGACTTTCGAGTAATATGGACGGCCGTTGCCCCGCGGTCTAGCAGCCGAGCATATCTACACGACCTGTCCGGAATTGTTACATCGAGGCAATTGTACGATTCAGCCCATGGTATGGATGTCATAATGAAGGCTCTCGGTGGTCTGTTGCCGGGCACTTATGTTCTCTACGGAGATGAGAGACTACATGCTTTAGCATTGTATAGTCAAATCTTCCGATGTTATTGCTTAGCTAGCGGGGGCGTTGTCCACCATGTTACTTTATTCTTCTGCACAGACTTGAGCGAGAAACTGGAAGGGTTGGCAGGCCGGGTAGGATTAGGCGGAAACCCGGGAGGTTCTGGCGTTGAAGGCAGGTGTCTTGATGATTTTCATCTCTAGCTCCCGGTAGCATAGGGCTAGTGGTAGTCGAATTCCCAATCGGGCTCACGAAGTCCCAACTTATGTACATTTTGGTATTTGCATTATGGTCCCCATTACCGTCCATCGCCGGTTACGAATTATATCCAAATTTCCAGGGTGCTGTTTCTTGGACGGGATATTTGCGAAATTGAAAAATGACGGGTCACAAATAGAACCTAAGCAAAAGAGTTGATAAGTGATACCACAGCAACTTATGAGAAGCTGATCCCAAGACAGCGTATCTGCCCTTTCATTTAGGTGGCCACGAATAATTATTTTTGACCCGTGTCTTCTCTCGCTCTAGGCACGACTCATAGATCTATACATCAGACTTTACACAAGTGTAAGTAAACACAACCGGCGATCAAGTGGCTCATCGGATTCACCGAGCCATAGACTCATAAGTACCAGTGATTATGAATTATCGAAGTGGTACATGTACGCGTGGTAAAAGGCACGTCATCCCACGTATGTATGTAGAATATTTCCGGTCTTTTCCCATTGATTGCTTTGTCTACGATAGAGACTAAGTTACCTAGATTGACAGTACACATCAAGTCTGGCTCAGCGCAACAAAGAATTGGCTCCTCACCCGCCCTACCCGCGGTAGCACGACAGCCTCAAGTTCGTTTCGAATAACACCTCGGGCGGCTGCTACCTAGGCTGGAATCTAATCAATAAGGATAGGTCATTGCATTTGTAGCCCCTCCCGCCGGCCCGTACACTAAAATATTGGTGCTGCACTACAGCAAACCATTTGTCTCCACTGCGCATGTGGAATGTAAATTTTTCACAGTAGGCCACACTTGGCTCGCCACATGTGAGGTCCTGTAAGGGCTGTTGGTGGCCTGGCCAGGCGTTTATGTAGGTGCCTGCTGGTTCTGTGCTGGTTGATGGCCTGCATGCATACCCGTACTACCGCAGGTAGGCAGGTAGGTACCTGGACAACGTTAGGGCAGTCGTTGAAATATTAGGTACCTGGTGCCCGCCTGAGGCATAGGGTTTTCGGGGCACGGTGCACCTAAAAACAAGGAGCAGCAGAGGAGCAGCAGAGGAGCAGAGGAGGCAACAGAGGAGGGAGCAAGTGGCCCGCACGTTCCCATTCGCCCATTGTCCGTCTTTCTTCCCAGCCAGCCCCATCGCCCCGTTATTCCTCCCTCGCTGCCCTCCTCTAAATGCTCCGCTTTCTGCTGCCTCGACTTTTCCAACCTTCCCTCATCCCCATCACAACCACAATCTTAGTCTTATCACAACCCAAACCCAAACCCACTCTTCGCACAACATCGCTGCGCTGCCGCATCTATTTTTCTGTTTTTCACAGTCGACGAATACGCGGCCTTCGTCCGTCATTCAGCATCGCACTCGTCCAGACAGACGACTCTCGCACGCCGTCTGCCACCAGCAAAACACCTCGTCCCAGTCCTAGAGATCGTACCTACGCCCGGTCATTCGAGACAGGCCATCGCTCCCGTGGTGACGACGATCCGCCATCAGGTCCTCCGACGACACTCCCGTACTACTGTATCTGCACACACCCACATAGAAGGGCTCACGAAACACTTGTTGTTTATGTATCAGCACGACAAGACCGCTGTGTCTAGACACCCTGCCCCTCTCACGCGGCAATCGCTTCGCATACCGCGGAAACCCTGTAATCCGGGCATCAGTTCTGTCGGCTGAACCCGTTCGCGATACCATCGCCTGTTGTTAATGCCTTCCAACGCTTACAGCTGTTCTCCAGTCACCCCTATGCCCACCATTTGGAATCCTTCGCATAACTAACCTCCTGGCTCGCTTCGCCCTCTCTTGGCTATATCGCCAACGCTCACGAATGAGTGTATAATCTTGTCCCGTGTGTACACACTCAAGATACTCGCTTCCTCTCCAACCAAAAATAAAACTCCCGCCATTGCCAACACTTCCCAATAGCCACCCGTAACAACACCGTCAAAATGGCTCTCATCAACGTCCGCCGTGATGTCACCGATGCCTTCTATCGCTACAAGATGGAAAGAATCCAGACCAAGATTGAAGGCAAAGGTAACGGCATCAAGACGGTTGTAGTCAACTTGAGCAGCGTTGCTGCCTCTCTTGCCCGTCCCGGTTCTTACGTCATCAAGTACTTTGGATTCGAACTTGGTGCTCAGACCAACATCGATCCAGCCGACGACCGCTGGATCATCAACGGTAGTCACGACGCTCCTAAGCTGCAGGACTATCTGGATGGTTTCATCAACAAGTTCGTCCTTTGCAAGAAGTGCAAGAATCCCGAGACCGACGTCGTCATCAAGGATGGCCACATTGTGCTCGATTGCAAAGCCTGCGGTCAACGCACTGACGTAGACCTACGTCACAAACTTAGTGGCTTCATCCTAAAGAACCAGCCCAAGAAAGGCGCCAAGAAAGACAAGGCCGAACGTAAGGCAGCCCGCAAGGCGAAGCAGCTGGCCCAGCAGAATGGCAATGGCAATGGAAATGGAAGCGGTGGAGAGAATTCCGAGAATGCCTCTAACGAGAACGACGACAATGAGGAGAACGGCGCCGGTAGTGATGACGAGTTCACTCGTAAAATCACAGCTGATGCTCAGGTCATTGATGCGCCCGTTGTTGTTAACGACGACGAATGGGCCGTCGATATGTCTGAGAAGGCCGTCAAGGCCCGTCAGAATCAGCTCCCCGACCAGTTCCGCCAGAAACTCGCTCTCGGTGGCGGTGGCGACGAAGACGACGAGGATGGAGAAGGCGGTGGCAACACCGTCTACGATGCGCTGGGTGACTGGATTCAGGAGGAAGCTACAAAGTCAGGTAGCATTAACAAAGTCGATGACATTCAAGTTTATATTAAAGCTAAAGAGCTTGGCATCGAAGGTAAGCACAGGACTGTGCTGGTCCTTGTGCAGACCCTCTTCGACGAGAACATCATCACGCAGATCCCCAAGCGTGCTGGAATGCTCAAGCAGGTGAGTCTTCAGCTGGATACTCGGGTCACAAGGTAGCCGAACTGACGATTTTCTTAGGTGGTGACGTCTGAACGCCATGAGAAGGCTCTTCTCGGCGGTGTGGAACGCCTTTTGGCCAACCTCGGCAAGGACCACCCTGAGCTCATGACTAGTGATAAGATTGTCAAGGTCCTTCACCAGCTGTATGACAAAGATCTTGTCTCTGAGGAGGTTGTTACGAAGTGGGGCACAAAGGCGAGCAAGAAGTATGTCGACCTTTCCACTTCTAAAAAGATCCGCCGCGCCGCCGAGCCGTTCCTCAAGTGGCTTGAGGAGGCCGAGGAAGACGACTCTTCTGGCGAGGAGTAAGAATGGACCATCTAGATCGTCAAATTGCTCATAAGAGGGCAAGTGGAGCATGCTCCTCAGTTCTACCGGGCTTCTCTCGCTTCATACATTCCTTGATTTGCCCGTTGTTTTTGCCTTTCATAGTTCCTCGATAGAATGATCCGGAGGAACGGACTAGCGCAAACAGCAAAAGTCTTTGTTTTTACGTTCCGTAATTTTGCTTAGCTCCCCACCAACATGATTAGGTCCGGGACTATCAAGTCAGTAGTTTTAAGATAGGAAATAACACTCGCCGCTCTATCCTATGAACCTAGATGTATTTTTTCATTGTTTATGTGCTGTGGAAGATGCTCTATGTTGTATAGCTTGAGTTTCACTGGGCCAAGCACGATGTCATGGCCTTTAAATCGTTGCGGTTGTGGTTATAATCAGAAGTAATACCGCGTTAAGTACTAAACTAACAGAGTCGTTCTATAAATGCTTTGTTTTCTCCTTCGGTTAGTTGTTTTGAATTGACGTTTTAATTTAATCAATAGATTTCTTAAATCAAATGGAAAATTTTAACGTTCGAATACAAGGTTGAATCGTGTTGCTGTCGCACGTATCGTAGTTGATCCCTTGATGCCTTACTACCATCTTCCAAGGTTACTTTAGAATGCATTATCATGATAAGAGGACCGTGATAGGTGAGATGTATTTGACGTGTACCCTACACGAATCCCGGACTGGTTACAGTCCTTTTGAGTAAGAGTCAAACTTAACATTGGTTTCTGACTATTAAGCGTTAGTTGGCGCCTTGGGAAAAAGTGAGGAAGGGTTCCTCCTTGCGTAGCCTGATCGCTTTCTTTTATGTCTCGTATTTAATCAGAGTAGGGACTTACGGGCCTGTTAATTCATAACTCAGTATGATATCTCAGATATGGCAAGTTCTTTGTCACGCCAGAGGTTCAAAAAAACCAGCAACAAAACCAGTCGAATAAAAGAGCCCCCTTGTTACTGTCCAGAGTCTTCTATTATTACAACACCTCCTACTACGATATACTAAATATGTCGGAACCGCCAGTTAACAACAGTAGCACAGCGGCCGTCGTAATTCGCAGCCCGTTATTGCGACCTCCAACTACTAAGCCTAATAGTAAAGGTAGAATCAAATTCCATCGCCCAAGGTATAAGCCTCCGTACGACATTTTGTTTCTGCTCCCCCGACTTAATCACTCGCCGACGTCTCTTAAAAGTGTACACTACCGCACCGCCCTCACAGCTTGTCAAATTATAGCCAATAATGCTTTTGACGGCTACCTTGCGACGGATCGAGAAGGCCGCGAACGCGTCGACCCCATGCCTTCGATGCTCACTTATTCGCAATTGTATCCAGATAAAACTACGTCGTCCATTAATTCTATACTACTAAAACTAGCACAATAAAGTTAGCATTAATTTATTACAACCGTATTATTATGCAACAATTTAGAAATATTGCACCAGAAGTTCTGCTTGCTCGTTTTGCCTATGCTGTTTTAATGCTCGTTAAACCTTTTATAGCCCAGTCTCTAATTTATCAATGTGTCGCCCGTCTGTACGTAGTAGATGACAAAGGCGTCGGGGCGAGAACTACAACATAAAGTCAGAATGGCTTTCGCCTCAGCAGCTAGCTGACCAGTACGGGGGCGAGGACGGAAGCCGATCTCGAAAGCGCCGACGCGATGATTCGGGCGTTGACAATAGCAATTGTTTTAAGTAGACGCAGTTTTTGAGGCCTATAATATTGGGCGCGCATATCAAGTTGAACGAACGACTACGACTACGGCTACTAAAACACCTAATAACAACGTCACTGAGAAGAGATGAGAAGATGTTACTGTCAAAGTCGTATACTTCCCTCACACGAGACAATAGGCGATAACGACGACCCGTCACTACCAGGACCCATTACCGTCCTTCCCATCATTGCTGGCATTGGTCCCCTTGGCAATATCCGCCTGACCCTCTTCCGTATTCCAATAACCGCCAGAACTCTGCGCCAGCGTGTCGTCGCCCCAGCCATCCCCGGTCGCCTTCTCTTTTCCTTTTCCTTTGCCGCTGCCGCTGTTAGAGGGGACGGGGCTGGCCCACGTACCCGGGATCGGGGTTGCGTTTCCTGGGACAGGAGACGAGGCTGGGCCGCCGGGTGTCCAGCTGTTGTTGCTTCTGTTGCTTTTGTTGTCGTCATTGGGGGGCCATGTGTTGTTGTTGGTATTACTTGGACCGCCGTTATTGCTGTTGTTACTCCATCCATCGTTATTGTTATTATTATTATTGTTGGTGTTGTTGTCCCATCCGCTATTACTGCCACTCTGGCCCCATCCGCCGTTGTTCGTGTCGCCGTTATTGTTGTTCGTGTTGGTGTTGTCCCAGCCGCTGTTGCTGCCGCCACTGTTACCCCAGCCACTGTTGTTGTTGTTGTTGTCGGTTACGGCGTTATCCCAAGAGGAGTCCCCCCCTGTATTGGTATTCGCGGCATCCCAGCCGCCTCCGCCTCCGTTGTTGTTATTGTTGGCACTATTGTTGTCCCATCCGCCGTCGTTCCCAGTTGTCGCGCCCCATCCACCATTATTGTCATTGTTGCTCGTAGCATTATTCGTATTATCGCCCCAGCCGCTGTTAGGCTGCGGGCTAGCCTCCTTGCTGCTACCGCTCCGATTACTCCAGCGCTCCTCTCGGGCGCGCAAATCGGCAGAGTCCTTCGCCGCGGCCTCCTGTAGTGTTTTCTGGAGATCGGTAATTTTGTCGCTGATAGCATCCGCATCCTTCTTCCTCTTCTTCTTCTCGGCTTGCTTGTCGGGACTCCTCTTAGAGCCTGAGGCGCCCTGAGCGCCCCACACACTTCCTGAAGGACTCCCCTTAGCGGGCGATCCGTTCGGCGCCGTGACTTCGATGGATGGGATCACGTTCGAGTCCCAGCCCGCCTCTCGGTCTTTGGGGGGCGACAGACTACGCCGCTCACCATAATATCCTTGATCTCTCCTGCTCTTGCTTGCTGCGAAGTCCGGGGGCGGCCGCGTACTGGTTGGAATCGGTGGCATATTGGCCGGGGTCGGTGCTGAGCCGCCTACGGTGCCCCAGCCTCGGAACCACGGATTGCTCTCGTCCATGGCACCTCCTTGAGGCGGCACGTGTGGAGGAGCGGGTTGTCCGTTGACAGTTGGGAAACCGTTGTACCATGGGTTCTGCATGGGGTGCGGCACGCCGACGGGTAGGTTCTGGTAGTTGTAGACACGCTTGGGGTAGAGCGCCCCGTATGGGTTGCCATAAGCCGGACCGTGGTAGACACGCATAGTGCCGCTATCATTGTCGTAGAAGGCATTGGGTCGCGGATCTTGAGGCACTTCCACAGCGTGCTCGACTGTCATCACGGAGGTCCGGGGAGGAAGCAGTAAGTTGGGTTCACGCATATCAGGGGCGGGATGGGCAGGTGGGAAGCTGACTTTTTTCTTCGACTTCTTCGACTTGGTTTTCTTGGGAACCTCAACTTCAACTTCAACTGCAGATTCAGGCTCGGTTTCTGAGACGGACTCGGATTCTGGCTCAGAGAAGGACTTGTCTCTCTTCTTCCCTGACTTGTTCTGTTGACCCTTCTTGTCTGCTTTCTTGCTCTCGGCTTTTTGCTTACCGCCGCTATCCTTGGCCTTCTTGTCGGTAGCCTTGCCCCTTTGCCTATCTTTCTTCGAAGATCGTGTCGTAGTCTCTTCCTCTGTGTCTTCCTCAGCATCCGATGAGGTTTCCTCTGCACTGGAATCGCTTGACTCGGACTCGCTCTTTGCGGGCTCGGTCTGCTTCTTCTTGTTTTTGGACGTATCCTTCTTTGTCGATTTCGAGTCCTTGGACTTGTCTCCTTTTGAATTTTTTGACTTCTCTGCTTTATTTTTCTTGTTCTTTGCTTTTTTTGCAGTAGCCGGAGTGACATCGCTCTCGCTTTCGCCGGGAGACGACTCAGGGGTCGGAATCTTGTTTGCCTTCTTCCCCTTCTGTACCCGGGGCTTCTGAACAACACTTGCTTCGCTTTCGCTTTCGTCGCCAGACGATAGAGCCATAGCTACAGATACCTTGCCTTTCTTTGATTCAACTTTGGCTTCGATGACGCTGGCCTCGCTGTCGCTTTCGTCACCGGATGACACAGAAACGACAGCAGTATTCCTCTTCTTGTCCTTCGCTTGAGGCTGTGCTTTCACAGCACTGGCGTCACTGTCGCTCTCGGATGCTGTGTCATCAGCAAAGGAAACCTTCTTTCTCAATTTCTTTGCTTGATGTTTTGCGTGTACCGCGGCAGCAACTTCATCGTCGGTCTCCTCTCCGGACGAAACAGCAGTGGCAACAGCAATGGCAGCTCTCTTCTTCTTCTCATTCGCTCTCGCCTGCTCCATTTGTTTTAGTTTCTTTCGTTCCCGAATACATTTTGTGCATGGACAAGTCGGGTCGAGCTCCTCGTCCGAGGACACCTCATTGGCGCCAGCTTCCTCACTCACATCTGAACTGGTCTCCGTCGTTGAATCCAAACCTATCTTAGAAGTTTGTTTTAAGGCTGACTTGAGGGGCTCGTTGGCAACCTGAGAATTTCTGGGCCGCGCAGGTTTTCCTCTTGGCACTGCGATTTTGTAGAGGTCAGAGCCTGATTCGTCGTCTGTGAGCACCTCAAAGGAGACGACATGGCGTGGTCCTTTGGATTTCTTTTTGGATTTCTTCTGCCGCCTGAAATTCTGGCCTACCATCCATTCTGCTATGGAATGGGGTGGCATGTTGTTGGTGCTATGAGAATTGAACTGCGCTGGAGTTGGTGATATCTTGAAGGTGCATAACCAGGTGCTAGGTAGACAGGTGCTAGGTAGACACTTGATGAGAATGCGAATTCCTGAAGCGTGGGAAGATTCACGAATAAATAGGGCACGAAAAGAGGATAGGGGCAACGAAAAGTCGAGTGAGATCAAAAATCATCAAGTGCCAATGACTGTCGTTGGGAGCACAATTGTGGCCCGCGTGGTGTTGCTGAGTTACGGATTGATTGCTGTCTGTTCTGAATAGATAGTGAATGCTGCACCTCTCTGTTGTCTGGTCATTTGAACCATTCAAGTAGGTACCAAATAATGAATTTGCTACCACCTAGACTGCCCGTGAGTCATTACCGCCCGGTACGCTTCTTTGCCGACTTGAATAACGGAGGGATAATTATTTGGATGACGACAACAATCGTAACGGGCCAAACACTTAACCTGAGATAGGTAGGTAGGATTCGTAATAGGAATGATAATGTTCGCCTGCTTTCTCTAGCAATATGACCTTAGAGTTTTGCCTTCTCCTTCAATTCAAGGTCGTGCCATTCCCTGTTTATCCGGATGTTCTGCCAGTATGTCCACGCTCCTGCGACAACACCCAACGGAGGGAACAGAAGGCACAGCCAGTTCCACCATGGCGGGCTGCTCTTTCTGATCTCTTGCAGACAAGCATCAATGTTGGCTTTTAGCTCCTCCCGTGACCCATCGTTCCACACGACCACGCCCTTTCCCTTCCCTCTCGCCTCACACCTTTTTGCCTTGAGTCTGACGTCCGTCTGGCTGAGCACGCGGTTCTGTGCATCTTCGGCGCTGAGATGGGCATCACGCTCCATCAGTCTCTTCTTCTGCACCTCGGGGTCCTTGACTGCGACAACCATGACCACCCCTGATAGCTTATCCCAGCCGCTCTCAAACAGCAATGGGACATCGAGCACCACAGCCCAGTGTCCCTTGAGGTAACACCGCAGAATGGATTTATATATCTCCTTCCGTACCGCGGGGTGCACGATACCATTCAGAACGGCCCGATTCCTCTTCTGCTCCTCACCATCCCCAAATACGCGTCGCCCAAGCGCTGGCCTGTCCAGGGGTCTGCCTTTTCCATCCCCTCCGTTCTCGGGCATGGATTCGGAGATGGGGACAAGTAATTCGGGGCCAAAGTGTTTTATGATTGCGTTATAGCCATTGGTACCGGGTTCTACGACTTTCCGTGCAACAATATCGGCATCAATAATGGGCAAGGAATAAGGTGGTGATGATAGAATGGATGAAACTGTGGACTTGCCGGTCGCGATGGACCCGGTCAGACCAATGAAGAGCATGTTGGCTGTGTTATCGACCTTTTACAGATCTAGCTTCTGTCGAGTAGCATGCAGAGCAGAGAACTGATTATATGATTATAGTATCTATGTTGCGCTGATAGCGGACGCTAGAGAGAGTTGCAAACAAATGTGATGTGAAGTTGAGCTATCCCGAGGCTCAACTCGACATGGAGCTCCACGACAGGGATCCCCTACCATCCCTCTAGATCGATCTGGGCATAGGCTGCCCCGCTCGTGGCCCGCTGCGACCTCACTGCTTCTTATCAGTTTATCGGACTGCAGCATCACTGCAGCACTGCGGGGGAGGGGTACCTTTGGTAATTGGAGGGGCATTTTACCAGTCGAACGCAAAAAATTTGAGGATATTCGCGGACCCGGTCCGACATCGTCAATCAGAGCTAGGCTAGAGTGGTTTTATTTTTACCTAATCTCATGTTTGGTGCCGGCCTGCAGAGATCCCATCATTATACAACAAGACCTGGCTGCGCAACATCTCAATCTGCCTACCTAGGTAGATTTGTGAGATAAACCAGTTCCCCAACACATCTGCTTTTCATTTTCAATCTCAGATCCATATCTCTCATTTATATCAGCCATGGGTGTGCGACCTAGTCCCCTCCGAGTCTTGCTCATCGGCAACGGAGGCCGGGAACATGCTATTGCCTGGAAGCTCAGCCAATCTCCCTTGGTTGAATCCATAATAGTAGTGCCGGGTAACGGAGGCACGGCGACATGCGCCAAAACCACCAACAACGCCTCAGTGTCTGCCGAAGACTTCCCTGCACTGTTGGACTTGGCGAGAAAGAACAACATCAACTTCGTTGTCCCTGGCCCCGAAGCGCCTCTTGTCGCTGGTGCCGTCGACCTTTTCGAAGATGCCGGAATCAAGTGCTTTGGTCCGTCCAAGGACGCCGCACATATGGAGGGCAGCAAGACCTTTTCTAAAGACTTCATGAAGAAACATAACATTCCAACTGCTGCCTACGAGAACTTCTCCGATTACGAGAAGGCCCGACAATATCTCGACAGTGTTCAGCACGATGTTGTCATCAAGGCCAGTGGCCTCGCAGCTGGCAAGGGAGTTATTATCCCTACGACAAAAGAGGAAGCTCACGACGCGCTTAGAGACATCATGCAGAAGGGCGAGTTTGGCTCTGCTGGAGACGAGGTCGTCATTGAGGAATTCCTGACCGGCGACGAGCTGAGCATTCTAACATTCAGCGATGGGTACACGATCAAATCCCTTCCCCCCGCTCAAGACCACAAAAGAATCGGCGAAGGCGACACGGGTCTCAACACGGGTGGCATGGGTTGCTACGCGCCGACCAACATCGCTACACCGGAGCTTGTGGCGCAGATTGACCGCGATATCATAAAGCCTACCATCGACGGCATGCGCAAAGACGAAATACCTTTTAAGGGTGTCCTATTCACCGGTCTTATGATTACCTCTTCGGGACCCAAAGTGTTAGAGTACAATGTGCGATTTGGCGACCCAGAAACCCAGACAGTCCTGCCCCTGTTATCTGATGACACGGATCTGGCTAAGATCATGCTCGCCTGTTCAAAAGGACATCTAGACAGCGTTTCAATTAAAATCAAAGACGAATACAGCACCACGGTTGTCCTCTCCGCCGGTGGCTACCCGGAGTCCTATGCTAAGGGCGACGAGATCACCGTCCAAACTCCACCTTCAGGGACCGTAATCTTTCACGCAGGCACCAAGCTAGCGGACGGCAAGCTTCAGACAGCGGGCGGTCGAGTCATAGCAGCAAGCGCCACGGCAAGTGAAAGCCTGCGAGCAGCGGTCGACAAGGCCTACGAAGGCGTCAAGCATATCCAGTTCAAGGACATGTACTACCGCAAAGACATAGCACATAGGGCATTCAAGCCCACAGCCGACACGAAGGAAGCCCTGACGTACGCACAGGCCGGAGTCAGCATCGATGCCGGGAACAAGCTCGTGGAGCGGATACGCACCGCCGTCCGCTCGACGGCACGCCCCGGCGCCGACGCCGAGATCGGAGGTTTCGGCGGCGAGGTCGACCTCTCGAAGGCGGGCTTCGCGAGCGACGCGCCGATCATGGTGGGCGCGATCGACGGCGTGGGCACGAAGCTGATGATCGCGCAGGCGACGTCGAACCACCGCACGGTGGGCATCGACCTGGTGGCCATGAACGTCAACGACCTGGTGGTGCAGGGCGCCGAGCCGCTCATGTTCCTCGACTACTTCGGCTGCAGCAGGCTGGACGCCGAGGTGGCGGCGCAGTTCGTCGAGAGCGTCGCCGCGGGCTGCCGCGAGGCCCGCTGCGCCCTCGTCGGCGGCGAGACGGCCGAGATGCCCGGCATGTACAGCGACGACGACTACGACGCCGCCGGCGCCGCCATCGGCGCCATGTTACCGGGGAACCGCCTCCCGCGCCTCGACGCCATGAAGCCCGGCGACGCGCTGCTCGGCCTCGCGTCCTCGGGCGTGCACTCCAACGGCTTCTCCCTCGTGCGCCGCATCCTCGCGCGCGAGAACCTCGCCTACTCGGCCCCGGCGCCCTGGACGTCCGACGCCGCGACCGTCGGCGAGTCCCTCCTCACGCCCACGCGGATCTACGTGCGCTCCGTGCTCAAGGCGCTCCCGCGCCTCAAGGGCCTCGCGCACATCACGGGCGGCGGGCTGACGGAGAACGTCCCCCGCACGCTCCCCGCACACCTGGCGGCCGAGATCGACGTGCGCGCCTGGACGCTGCCGCCCGTGTTCGGCTGGCTCAAGAGGGCCGGGAACGTGCAGGCGTCGGAGATGGCGCGCACCTTCAACACGGGCGTCGGCATGGTCGCTGTCGTCGCGGCCGAGGACGTCGAGGCCGTCGCGCAGGCGCTGCGCGACGAGGGCGAGACCGTCTACACGATTGGAAAGCTCGTCGAGCGCGCCCAGGGCGGCGAGGGGTGCGTGCTGAAGGGCTTGGAGTCTTGGTAGAGGAGCGAGCTTTCGCTGGGGGACGGAATTCAATACTGAGCGACGGGAAGGGATGGGCTGGGGTAGCGGTAGACAAAATACGAATCAAAAGGTGATGAAGTAATACTGTTTCTATTGTGTTCTGGTTGTATATACAGTAACACCGGTTTACTGCGCACATAGCTATAAGTCGGTAAATACACCCGTCGACGACGTGACCGGGAAGAAAAAAAATGGGATGATAAAGGGCTAGTCACTCAGGTCGGATATAAGCTTGATGTTGATTACTATATACTTGCCATGAACAATTTGAAGAAGCCTAGTATGTGTGAAAATAAATACCGTTCATGCCTTCAAGATATGTACGGCACCGGCGTCTAGCCGCCTTGGTATAATCCGCATTCGTCATCCAGTAGATAATTAGACAAGCGTTTATTGACGAACTCGTCGGTGTTATGTCCTCTAAGTTATGTATGTATAAAAGCAATCCAACTATAAAGCAACCATACTCCTGACGATCCTTTCCTATATTTCATCGTTCTCCCAGTTCCCGACTCTATCTCCTTCGCCATCCGGTGCCCACTCTTTGCATGTTCCATACCAGTGTCTCTCGACACAATGAGACTTTGGCGGTGCGGTAACTGGCGCTTGTCCCGAGGACGTGGGTATGGGCATAGAAGGTGGTGAGGTGATTTCATGTTGGATAGTCGTGGATATGGTAGTTTTGTCTTTACATCCCCACCAGCCAGGCGTAGCACAGGTAGTCGACGTGGCAGTAGCAGTGGCTTGGGAGGGTGTCGTGCTGGTTGGGTCGTTGCACCCAAACCAACCGGGTGTACTACAAGTTGTTGTTGTTGTTGATGTGATAGTGGGAGTGGTTTGTGAAGATGTTGTCTCAATGGTGGTGGTTTTGTCTTTACATCCAAACCACCCCGGCGTCTTGCAGGTCGACGTTGACGTGGTTTCAGAAGTTGTCGAGGTAATGGTGTTTGTCGTTGTGGTTTGATCGTTACAGCCCCACCAGCCAGGAGTCTCGCAGGTCGCTGTCCGAGTGCGAGTCTTGGTTGTTGTCGGGTCGCTTGTGGTGGTGGTTGTCCCGTCTGTGCTGTTGCTTTCATACATTTTCCAGTATGCACAATCTCGGCACTCCGGCGTGTACTGGCATTCTGGGACGGTATCATACTTCTTGATCACGTCGTTAATCACCGAGCGGATTTTATGAGTGCCAATGCCGACACGCCAGCCTTTGTCGGCAACAGTGTCGTATGTGCACTCGTATCCGGCATGACATGCAGTTTCCAAGGCATAGCCGCCGTATGAACATGAGGCGGTGGCACCATTGCAGGTGCCGATGAAAATGGGATCGGCAGTATGACCAAAATGATATGCTCCCGTGTATTGACGGGTCTGGGGAAAATCAGGGTCGCCGTGGGGAGGAATCGGCAACCCGAGACGTGAGGCGGGTAGCGCTTCCGGAACGGCTTCGAATGTAACGACAGGTACGCCGTAGGTGAGACCGATGAAAGAGCTAACAGCGCCACCAAGGGAGTGGCCGGCAACCCAGATGTTGGAGCTTGGATAAAGCTCTGTGACGTTGCTGTAGAGCTCTCTAGCGGCTTGGTAATATCGATTCTCCTCACGTAACGCCTTTCGAACGCAAGTGTTGTTACAGGCATAAGTCCCTGTGGCACAATCGCAGACCTGCTTATATGTCCACTGCCCCTGCTGCGCACAGCAGCAACTAAAGAACAGATTATCATTAATCTTGTCGTTCGTTGTCGTTCCTTCACCATCAAAAACAGCAGGCGAGGTGCCTTTCAAACCAATGACGATGGTAGAATTCGTCTCATCTCCCCATATGTGCCCTCGGAGTCCATCGGATTCCCAGCCGAAATCCTCGGTGCGGTTGAATGGCTCCCCAACCTCGTCCCAGTCTGGCAGATCGGGAGTCTCTACATAGGCGTCTGCTACTATTAGCGCCATACTGAGAACTGTTTCCTTGTCGGTAACATCGGGGGCTGGGACATCGTCAATAGTCCAGGCGGATGGGGAACTCGCGAGGACATAGCCTTGCTCGCGAGCTGCGGCAACTAGGGGATCCACGATATTTGGCCGTCTATCAACCAGGCGTTCTATCTTCTGGGCGCGACTCTTCGCCTTGAGGGTCGTGATCAGTTCGGGGGGGTGGGCGTCCTCGGCGGCGAGCCACACTTGGGCCTCCGGATGTCGGACATCCCGTCTTCGATGGAGACCGGGGTGGCGGTAGGTGCCGTGATGGAGGATATGGCGAAGGGACTAGGCATGCGATTAGCAGTGAAAATGCGGCATTAGGATAGGCGATGCAGCTCGACATACAAAGATGTGCTCAGCAGGCGCAGGAGGCTCCGGCACCAAAGGGGCTAATATCGGACTCTCTTCGAATATGGAATCGGAGTTGGATATGGAGGCTGCTGCGGGAGAGGCGGACAGTGCTAGGAAAGAGAGAAGGAGATTGGCGGTGACGCGACCAGCCGAATCACAGGTTGTTGATGCGGACCGTCTCCGGGTCAATCTCATAATGATCGTCTCCAGACCAAGAGAGGGCGGCCAGGCACGAGAGGACGAATGACTTGGGAGTTGGGTAAGGCGAGAGCAGACGCTGGCTTATTGATATAAGAATACGGGCGGTAGGAAGTGGTGTTAATACGGGATATTGGATCGTTGACTGGTGATTTGGTCTGTATGGCAAGAAGGTGAGCGGGTAAGTAAGTGATAAGGGAAGTGAGTGCTAAGATGGGAGGTAGGACGGATGACGATAGGTTGGATGGATGATTACAGCACACTGTACCGGTAGCAGGGACCAGGTTCATTTACCTAATACCTGAGGCAGGTGACAGGGCGGACGGACACGGTAGCACTTGCGTGCTAGCTACCTCCTACCTAGTGGTTGCAGGCGCCTCTCCACAGCAGTGTCCACAGTGCTCACAGTGCCCCCAAAAGCGCTACCGCGTGGCACACCAGAGGGACAGCGGGTGACCTATGACAGCATTCGGCATTGGATGAAATGCTCCGATCTGGGGATAGCCTCGGACTTGTACTACGTGTAGCTAGGTATTGTGCCTAGGTAGGATCTAGGTTGGTGACATTGGCAAGTCTCACTATCTAAGATACCTAGGTAATTATTCCCCCTTTCCAAAAGCCGGCACCTCGAGAAACATTACACAATAAAGCTCACCTAGCTTTCATCGATGTACAGACTGTTCTTAACGAGAGGTGTAGTAAACCAGAAAAGTGGTACGTATTACCACTTACAAGTACCTAGGTAGACAAGGCACGCAGGGTATAGTGTACCTTGCATGATCAACGGTACTAGAATACCATACTACATAGAATATCACTTAATAGTGCGAGTGTATCAGTTGTTATGTTATGTGACTATAACTGGTCTCAGTACAGGCATATATATTGGTGTAGCATAGCAGAAAATGTCTACGTACAGTAGGTACCTATTGAATTGCAGCTGCCTAAGACGACTTATCAGCTCTCAAGCCAGGTTCGATATCAACGTTCGATAGCGGCTCGCTAGCTTGTGCCAGTGGTGGAGTAGATTAACCTTAGGTAGTACTATGTACATTGTACACTGCGATGTGGTCTCTAGTGGTCCTATTCTGGTCCTAGATCGCATGTGCGACGCAACCTAGCGCCGTTGCATTAACGCGATAGCTTCCACATCCCGCGTCGCTCCACTCACTTACCCCCCGACTACATTGCCTTACCACTCGCTCATGGGCCACATATATCACCAACAAGACGTTTCTGCCTTTGGCTTCATACACTTCGTGCGGCCTGTCAATTAATGCTATACCCAGGACTATATATCTGGAATGAATCATCAAATCCAACACAAAACCAGTAACATACAGTAGGAAGGTAGCACATCACCAACCCTACCAGCGTTTCATGCCATTTCCACTGCTCCGGATCTAATTGACCACTCCTTGATTCTTGCGGCTTGTTCTAATGACTAGAACCTGTGATGCTAATTGTGGCGTCCTCTCAGCGCATTCGACCGATTCTCCATGTCATCTTCATCTGTACCTAAGGGCGTCGAGCCCAGACCCGGGGCTATAAAGTCTACAAAGTCATTTCCACACCCGCCCGCCTCGGATACGACCGACAACCCTTCGAGGAAGCCCCAGAGAGCGAGCACTTTCCAGAATGGACCAGTGCCGGATGTTGCGATTCAGGATGTCTCACAGGAGGGCCAGGAGCAGAAACCTGATACTTTTGAATCCGAGCCTGCCGAGGACGAGGAAGAGGTGGACGTTCCCCGAGCATCTGTCGATATAGGTATAATACCGATAGAGTTGGTGAGCATGACAGACAAGTAAGTTGACAGGCTAGAGTGCCATCGGAACTGGTGACCAGCAGCTAATTCGTCTCTTGTCTCTCAGCTTCATCGACTCGTTGTCTGCCAAAGTTCACCCGTCCCCACCCAACGTCGACAACCTCGCGAGAATGTTTCAGGACTTCTACCATACAGCCGCACAGCATATACAAACTCACATCGCTTCCCTTGCTAGTCGACAAACCCGTGAACACTCCCTGAATTCCGCCAGCTCATCGCGGCCCTCGGCCGCGAGCATGTTGCGCGCCAAAGCCGCCTCTATCGGTACCGGCAATAAGAACAAGACCGCACAAACACAAGAGCAGGAACAGCAAATGCTCACAGCGGAAGAGTTTGCCGACAGGAAGCGGGCGAGGAAGGCTCTTGAATTGAAGAAGATCCTGTTAGAAGAAGCAGTAGAAAGGCGACTCTGTGAAGGCATTTACGATCGGATATATCGCCACAGAACCACGCAAGATGAAGCACAAGACGACAAGCTAAGATCCAAAACAGCTGCACTAGCGGTTGTAGGTATTGGTCCGGCAGATCTTGGAGTTGACCTAGGGGAATCATCAGAAGAAGGACCAGAGGCGCTGGAAAAGAAGAACGAAGTGATTAGCGAGTACTTGGAGCAAGCCCGAAAAGACCTCATCCTCATGAATCAAAAGAGATATCCAGCGGGAAAGCTGAATTGTCTCAAAGCTTGCCATAAGAGTATTGTCGACACGTTATCGTATTTTCACCCTTCTTCGTCGGCGGACGAAATCATGCCCATGTTGATCTACACGTTGATAACAATGCCCCCTGAGAATCTTAACGTTATCAGCGATTCGAACTTTATCCAGAGATTCCGCTGGGAAGAAAAGCTCGAGGGAGAAGCCGCATATTGTTTAACCAATCTCGAAGCCGCAATAACATTTTTACAGACGGTAGACCTGGCTAGCTTGAGAGCCGATGAGGCATCTGGGGTGCCAAGTAGACCTGGAATCTCCAAAACAGAAACTTTCCCACCGGCTTTCACGGCGGGTCTCTCCACAGCTACCTCCAGCCCGGTAGTCACGACCCCTGAGAATGTGTCAGGGACAAAATCGGCGCAAACGGCCAGCAGTCTTCGAGCCGCAGTCCAGCGTCGCAGGCTGAGCGATCTCATACAGACACCAGCTCAGGCTATAGGAACGGCAAGCGATTCATTCTTTAACACCGCGGATCAGGGCATCAAAACTATCGGCAACAGCCTGAATGAAAGCTACAGGTTTCTACTTGGAAAACTCCGCGACAGCACGGCCGACGGACGCGAAGTCATCGTGCCACGCACATTAGATGATGCTCGCAAACTAGTAGGGACACCGCCTCCTGAAGATGCAATGTCGCTAGACGATCCCCTCTTGGCACAGCGCATCGAGGACGTCGATCAATCGCCAGCTAGCAGAGATGATAGGCTTTTCTCCTTAGTCGCTGGTAAGAGAGCTGTCCGTGACCACAGCACAGACAGTATTCGTAGCGGTCGGAGTACCAGCAGCTCGAAGAAGATCATATTTGCGGAAGACAACAGGGAGAAAGCTTCGTCGCTGAGCCAGACGCCCCCGAGCTCGAACCCAGCTCTTGTTGAGTCGATGCGGAACCTCGGCAGTTCCTTGAATCCCATTAGTAGGCTCTCCAGTATGGGCATGATGCGAGGCTTCGGCCGGACGGCTGCGACTACCACTCCCGCAGCCCCAAACCCGAGAGAACCTGTTGGTAAGACAGCGGATGGCGGAGATCTGGCAACGGTATGACGAATCTCTCTCGACCCTACTAACTCTGTTGTGTTGAAGGGAATATGTCTTTATTAACGCTTTGTACAGACATTTCCAGACGTTGCGGTAACACTGCCCCAGAAGGACGTGCCGAAGATCGACCCGCCGAAGAAGCGCTTCATGGACCTGCAAAACCCTGCTGATCTGAGACTCGGCGAGGTGCTGGATCTATTGCGAGATTATCGCAGGCTCGCGGGTGTGCTGAAGGACATGAATGCTTTTAAGGAATAAAATCACCCTGAGCGGGCGATGGACAATCTTTTTTTTCTTTCTAAAATAAATTAGGAGGCGGGTTTCTGTCCATTGAAAGCACCTACAAGTGGGAAATACCACTGGGCTTAATGGGGCATTTGCATGGCATGGCATGGCATGGGTGTTTCTTTGAAGGGTAGATACAATGGGTGTTTTGCAGATCTGGCTTGCTTGTATTTTGAAGGAGTTATACATGTACATTGGGGCCAATCTATAGACAGGTTTTGGTTGAGTTGAGTCGTTCTGCTTTCTTCCGTCTTCTGTATTGAGTAGTACTTACATACGGCGTAAATCAATCGCTGCTGTCTAGGAGATAGAAATAAGCTACTCCGAATTATCGATCTTCACGGTTCTCATACAGTCCCAAGATACATACGGATGGCGTGAATAGGATAGATATTGTAGATACAAGGGTCAGTCGGGATATATATTACGTTTTGCAAGTCTATTTGTTTATAAAGTCACCCTCTTTACTCTCGCGCACACACACTCGCTCTTTGTGTGGATGGGATGAGAGCACCGAGAGTTGAGTTACCCATCTCAATCAATCAATTAATCAAATCAATTTCCATGCCATTTCCCAACGTAATCCCCGAATCAATGTTGTCCCATTTTTGCCTCCCTCGATCCCTCCAATGCTACAGAAACAAACAAACAAAACAAAAAAAGGCAAAGAAAAAAAAAGAGAAAAAGAACACCCCTAGCAATGCAATTGAGACCTTGTGACGGATGGATATAAAGGGGTAGGAAAGGAGTGCTTGCTTCTGTTTGCCCCCCTCACCGTTTTCTCCCCATGCTGATTTGCAAATGCTATGAGAAAACAAAAGGAAGGAAATTCGGACCAGCCCAGCCAGTTCCGTCCGGAGGAAAGCGAGAGGTGTGAGAAGGGCGTGGCGGAAAACGGGGAAAAACATTAGCTCGTTTCCGGCGTGTCCTCTGATTAGAATATGAGTAATATTTAGTGCGGTTGGTATTATTATGTGAAGGGACTGTAGTTGTAGTAGTGTGGTAGGTAGGAGAGTGAGATGCCGGTGGGGGTAACTTTGTCTATCGGAATTAGGAAAAGGCGCGTGTCAAGCGATGTCAAGTGAGGAGGGATGGATTCATCAGCCGGGAGCGCAACATTATTTAGTTTTTATTAGTGAAAACCATTCGACTTGGTAGGACTGCCCCTGCCATTCTCCTGTAAAGCGGCGCCCGCACCCGGCGAGATGAGCTTCTCCATGAAGCTGATGTAGTCGTACTGCGGCACGCCGCGGTCCTCCGCCATGTCCGGGCCATGGTGGAGCGGCACGATGTTACACAGCTCCTCGATGACCTCGTCCGGGACGAGGGAGTGCCGCAGGTCCATCTCCGTGACGTACGGCTTCCCGTCGGCGACCTCGCGGAACGACTGGTATACCTGCTCGGCTGTGTTCTGGTCCTCCGTCACGTTGACCATGAAGCGGATGAATTGCTCGAAGGACACCCGGTCCCGACCATGTGACGTCTCGAGGAAGTACTCGTGCATCTCGTCCTCGCTGAATACCAGACCAAGGGACGCGAGAGCAGCCGAGAATTCGAGCTCGGAGAGCGAATTTGAGTCATCTCGGTCGAAATGTCGGAATACAGACTCGAATTCTTCCAACTGGATTGGCGTCAAGTTTGTCATGCTTCGGGCCACCATCTGGTTCTCTAAAAACGCTAACTTCTTCTGGACGGAAGATTTGACGAGCCCGAGCTCGTAGGACAATTCGTCATATGTGTAAGTGGTAAAATCGTTTTCCTCGATGTTAGCCTCCTGACACTTTTCATCAACGGCGGCAATTTTCTCGAGGTAAGCATCGAGAGGCGGCAGGTTGCTGCTGAGTTTCCGCACATGCAGCAGCTGGTCTTCTACTTCCCCTTCGAGTCCTGATATAGCTACTTGCATTGTGTTGAGAGCTAAAGCAAAGTCGTTGGCTTTGTCTGCAAACGACTTACGAAGAGCGTTTTTGATACTGCAGGAATTAGTCGGGCCCCAGTGGGATAGTCTAGACACAACTTACTCTCTAATAGTCTCATTGATGAGTTGACCACGCATCATCTCTGATTTCGTCAGGTTCGCCCATTCCGAGTCCATAGTCTCCAATGACAGCTCTGGTGGAGGCTCGTAGGCCCTAAGCCGATATGTACCTAATTTAGTCTTAATATTCCCGAGAAGTGTTGCCAAGTCACTCTTCTCAGCAACCCATTCCCTTTTTTTGCCTTTCTTGTGAGATGCAAATTCGTTAGCCTGTTGCTTAGCATCTATATAAGTGCCCTCGAACGTGGCTTGTTGCCATTGTTCGATTTGCTCTCTCATTTGCTTTAATAATGCGGCCATCCTTCTCTCATAGGCGCTTTGCATTTCCCATGCCCCTTGCATGTTATTCACAAATTTCTCGACACGCCGACCGGCATTCTCAACTTTCTCCATCTGCGAGAAGGCGTGGAACCAGTAGGCGATATAGGTCATCAAACTCTTCTCGTCAGGTCTAGCCACATCGCATACATCCTCAACGTCCAGCAAGGCAGGGATACCAATCTCCTTATGGGCGAGATCGAAAGCCAATTGCATGTTCCCACGGTGGTCGCTCTTGTCCAATGCGTCGTAGTCAATCAGATCCGGTCGGTGTATATCTAATAATGCGCAGAATGCCAGGCCATCGTTCCAGCTGCTACTGAAGTCACGAACTTCGACCTCGTCATAGCATGCCGTTTTTCGCTGACACCACAATAGAAGGCCTTCCTTGGCAGTCATGCCCTCGGCATTGATGTCACTAATGGTGAACCGCAGAATGAGGGTCCATATTAAACCAAGGATAATCTTCCTATTGCCATCGACGACATCTTCGGCACCGATGTTGATCATCGCAATGCCTCTTGATTTAACGAAGTTGAGGGCTATGTTGGCATTCTCGAACTTTTGAACTCGTAGCTTCGGCCTGGCGGCATATCTCCCTAGTGATTCGCTTGATAAACACTCGAGCAAGTGTATCAATAAAATCTGCAGACGGACTATGATCAGTATGCAGATATTGAGACATGGAGGGGTATGCAAAAGGGGGGCTTACACCGTCACTCAAGTCCGTTACTAGATCTTTGACCTGCACACCTCTCGGCTCGATCTTGGTGTTGAGCCTAGCATTCCACTCGTGTAAGTCCTCGTGGCCGATATCTCGTGCATAGAAACACAGTCTCAAGAAAGGCAACGGATGTCAGCAACTGACCATTTTGTAAAGGTTTTCTGTTGGACAATGATCCATCTGTCATCCATCTTGATCAGATTCGACCCCGGGTGCTCGGGGGCCGAGTCAGCAGATGCGTTGGACGCAAGGGAGCGCCTCTTGGGGTTGTTGTTGTTGTTGTTGTTGTTGTTGTTGTTATTGACCGTGGACTCTCTTACGGAGTCTTTCCTAGCCGGGGTCGGAGCCGAGAGGGTTGCTGACCTCTCGAGACGGGCGGCATGCAGCTCGGGGCGGGATCGATGAGAGACGGAGCTACGGGTCCTCCGTGACCGTGGTGGTGAGGGGGAGCAACTGTCGCGGGCTTTGTTGTTATTGTTGTTATTGTTGTTGATGACGGCGGCGGAGGGGCTTGAAAGCTGTCGCGACCGGGACGGTGGCGTGGAGATGGGAGACGACTCTGGTGTTGATACGTATACACTTGTGAAACCATAACAGGCGCTGTTTCTGGGCGAGGACGCTGGAGAGGGTGTCTCTGGTGTTTCTGGGTATGCTAATGGTACATGAGGTGGTGCTGGTGCTGGTGCATCGGGCTCCAATGTTGGCAGTGCTTTGACCCATGTGCATCTGACGTCTGCCATTGGTTGTCCAGGGGATCCGTACGTAGCGCCCCGGTTCACACCCCTATTTTGCTCCCCGCTGTTTCCACTGTGGACCACTTCCAGCGACAGTTGCGAGGGGAGTGCCGACATGGCGAGTTATCGATAAGTCTCTGTTTGCCAGGACCCAGGGCAGCGGCAGGGAATGGAATGGCGGATAACTTAGCAACGAGCGATGGATGACTTTAGTGGGGTACGCCTTATAGAGGTTGCAGTGGCTGAACGACTTCCGTACCTACCTAGGTAGGTACTCGCGAAACGACCAAAAGGGCAATCGTCAAGTTCAACGGTTAGTTGAGTAAATATCTATGTAGGAAGCAAAGAGTATACTCTACCAACATTTAGGAAATCAGAAACGGGGAAACTATCTACAACTAGACGTAATGCTACGATGTGCGGTACGTGCCGTTCAAATAAAGCATTACAATATCTTGTCCTTACGCCCAATGTCCACGTCGTCTCCTAACATACCTACCTACCTAGGTACTTAGCTCCCGTCGGGCCAGCATGTCTGACACTCTCGGCCTTCTGAAACACGTAGTCTTTCCGCATTCGCCATCCCACAATGCGACGGATATTCTCGAACCATGGCATTCCCTTTTCCTTGGGCCGCTTTAATGCAAGCCATTCGTCTATCCGCCCCCGTCGGGAATTGTCGACGTCGTCGTCGATCCTCACCTTCAACCAGGGGTTGGCTTTACTCTCACATCCTTTCGATGTCCTGCAATGAACC
Source organism: Xylaria longipes (assembly GCA_025201785.1). Taxonomy (NCBI): domain Eukaryota; kingdom Fungi; phylum Ascomycota; class Sordariomycetes; order Xylariales; family Xylariaceae; genus Xylaria; species Xylaria longipes. The sequence continues at coordinate 362,268 of MU619698.1, forward strand.
TCATTGGTTTTGATAGCCACTTCCGTACCTACCATTATAAGGCCTGCCTCGATTTCCAGCGCGTATCTCCCGGCGAAACGGCTTTCTGATGCTTAACTTGAAACGACAGTTAGTATTTCCAGTATCTCGTCGTTCTATAAATCAAGAAACTCATGGAACTCGCGACCTCTTCTTAGCCTAGCAAGTCGCCTGCATGAAGTACCTACATATATTCGGCTCACGCTACGCATGAATGGCCTTCTCTCGGTTTGAACCGCATCACACGTTCGAGTAATGTTGACTACACCCGCAGGGTTTCCCCTAACATAGTCCAACGTCTCTCCAGATTTATGCTTAACTTAAAGGCAACTTAAAGGCAACCTTAAGGGTGCATACCCGTTGCGAGAGGCAAACGTTAAAACCTAAGTTGATTTTGTCCTCACTGTCGGATTCTGCTCCACCATGAAACGTTGCACCCTTTCTATTGCATCGTGACAGCTTCGATCTACCTAGATAGCATTTAAGATCGACAGCTAGCTCTCTAGCCTAAGGACCTTTTTCAGGGATAGGCGCTCAAATTTCAGTCCCTAAATTCTAGAGTGATAATCGTGTAGTCGTTTGATGTTCATATGCCAAACAAAATCGTCATTAGCAAGAATAACTAGCAGCCAACCCGAACCGTCCCACGACAGCTCTGACATTGGTGTGAGACAATGCTTTAGGCTAATAGAATATCAGCTGGTAGGCATTCGTTTATTGTAGAGAAGCCTCCCTTTTTGAGCTATTCGGATAGGAAAGAAAGGTGCATAATAGAGATATCGGGATTGCACCCTCAATGACCTACGTTTAAATGTGTTGATAAAGTACCAAGAGAAAACTGGTGGCTGTATTTCAGGTGAGCCACTACCTCCTATAGTAGCACATGTCTCTACGTTAAATTCTATGCTACCCTGCTTTCTATCAACCTCTCGAGATACGGCCCCAGAGTCTGGGGTATGGAAGCTGTAGCGACTAGGAGTGGATATTGATGGGATGAGTAAGTGACATGACCATTTGATTTACATAAATCCAGGATCAGGCCAGCTCCCGGATAGCTTGGAGCCGCCTTCTACCTACAGTAGGTAAAACGCGCCCCACCCGTCCCGATCGCCGAAACCGCTACGCCAGGCGGGTACTTCCGTAGCTTCTTGGCCTCCAATTGACGATTTTTATTTTTTGATTCGCGCGCGCATCCATCCCGGAGCAGCAGCAGCAGGCATCCTCAACATGGCTTGGAGAACCAGAGTAGCGCCGATCGCCCGGCGCGCCTCGACGGCCGGGCATCTGCGGACCGCTGCCGTCCGCGCCTCCAACAACAACAGCAACAACAACAACAACAACAACAACAACAACAACAACAACAACAACAACAACAACATCACCTCCGGCGCTTCCCTCCGCTGCCTCTCGAGCACGCCGACGAGACGCTTCCGAGCTTCGGCGCCGCGGCGCGCCGCCACCGCCGGAGGATTCACGACCGACAGCTACCCCGAGATCGAGCGCGACCCGCGGTTCGCGCAGATCACGGCGGACCACGTGGCGCACTTCCGCGAGCTGCTGGGGAAGGACTCGGCGCTCGTCGACGGCGTGACGGCCGATGTCGCGGCCGACGACATGGAGCCCTACAACGGCGACTGGATGCGCAAGTACCGCGGCCACTGCAAGCTCGTGCTCAAGCCCGCGTCCACGGAGGAAGTCAGCAAGATCCTGAAGTACTGCAACGACAACCTGTTGGCGGTCGTGCCGCAGGGCGGGAACACCGGTCTAGTGGGCGGCTCGGTGCCCGTGTTCGACGAGATCGTCATCAGCACGAGCCGCATGAACCAGATCCGGTCCTTCGACGAGGTCAGCGGCGTCTTGGTGGCCGATGCCGGCGTCGTTCTGGAGGTCGCGGACCAGTTCCTCGCTGAGAAGGGGTACCTGTTCCCGCTAGATCTCGGCGCGAAGGGTTCCTGCCAGATCGGCGGCAACGTGTCCACGAACGCCGGCGGCCTCCGTCTTCTCCGGTACGGAAGCCTGCACGGGAACGTCCTGGGCTTGCAGGCGGTTCTCCCCGATGGTACCATCGTGGATGACCTCTGCACATTGCGCAAGAACAACACGGGCTACGACCTCAAGCAGCTGTTTATCGGCGGCGAGGGCACCATCGGCATGATCACCGCCGTCTCGATACAGTGTCCCCAGCGGCCCAAGGCCGTCAACGTCGCGTTCCTCGGCGCCGACTCGTTCGAGAAGATCCAGCAGGCCTTCCGCGAGGCCAAGTCCCAGCTGTCCGAGATCCTTTCGGCGTTCGAGCTGATGGACTCGTACAGCCAGGACATGGTGCACCGAGTGCGCCAGAACAAGCGGCCCCTGGACGGCGAGCACCCATTCTACTGCCTCATCGAGACCAGCGGGTCCAACACGGAACACGACGCTGAGAAACTCGAGAAGTTCCTTGAGGACGTCATGTCCAAAGAGATCATCGCCGACGGTGTCCTGGCGCAAGACGAGACACAGATCAAATCGCTGTGGAGCCAGCGAGAGGGCATCACTGAGTGCGTGGGCCACTTTGGGGGTACCTACAAATATGATGTTTCCATACCCCTGAAAGACCTGTATAGACTGGTGGATGAGACCAGAGAAAGGATCGAAGCCGCCGGTCTGAAGGGTGATACCGATGACTTCCCCGTTGTCGAGGTTGTCGGATACGGCCACATGGGCGACTGCAACCTACACCTTAACATTGCCGTCCGAAGATATGACAAGCGTGTTGAGGAGGTGCTGGAGCCCTTCGTGTATGAGTGGATCGGCAAGATCAATGGAAGTATCAGTGCCGAGCACGGCCTTGGTATAGCCAAGAAGAAGTACCTTGGATTCAGCAGGAACGATACCATGATTGGCCTCATGAAGCAGGTCAAGAAACTATATGATCCCGTAAGTTCTCCCCTCGCAATAGTTTTTGGTGATGCGGTACAAGCACTGACGTGTGATACAGAATGGGATCATGAATCCTTACAAATATATATAGTATTTAAATAGATACCATCGTACAAGCTCAAAATAATAGGCATCATGTATAAACCTTCAAAATACCAAGCATTTTCGAGTTCTTGGCCGACGTTGTGATTACTTCCGAGAGTTGTACTACCGGGTAGTTCGTGAAAACCACATACTACTAAGTACACTTAGAACAGCTGTGCGATGATTTGTGTCCATCTCGGACTATTTTTGACTACCTAATATACCTATTAAATTCTCTTATACATACTCTTAGTACCAGATACCTCCGCATTCCCAACTCGTTAGAGCTGCCTCGAGCGCCTGAAGTGTATTGAAGCTACAAACCGCGGTCTCCTACTTTACCTAAGCTCCATCACGTCCCATATCGGCGATAAGATAAGAGCACCTTGAAATTTCATAGCTTTACTTCAACGCGCCCCGAACAAACACCACATAGCATCGCATCATCGCAATCACACAACAGCTCCATCTATCTCCGCCTCGACGTCGACCCCGATCACAGGAGACCCATTTTCGAACCGAAACAACATACCAACGACCACACAATGGACAACAGCAACCTCTCCCTCGACACGAACGACCTCGACAAGCTCAACGACAAGGACAAGACGGAGCTCCGGCAATTCCTGCAGAACGAGAACCAGAAGGCCCGCATACAATCAAGTCCGTCCCCCCTTTCTTTCCCGGCCCCAAATAGACAGATAGATAGATAGATAGACTCGCTTCAGTATCTCCCGTATCGACGTCTAGCTGAACGAACACGAGCGCGCCGCTAACTGCCTTGCTCCCCTCTAGCCGTCCACTCCCTGGCCGACGTCTGTTTCAAGAAGTGCATCACGGGGACGATCAAGAACAGCAAGCTCGACAAGACCGAAGAGAGCTGCATGGCCAACTGCGCCGAGCGCTTCTTCGACGTCAGCTCGTTGACGATGAAGCAGCTCCAGAACATGCGCCAGAGCTAAACGAACGAACCACTCAACTTAGTACATAAACATACATAAACACCATGCAGGCCATGTATCACCATTCTAGGAATATGTGATTCGGCCGAGGTCTTATTATCATGGGCACCTGAACATGTATAATGCAGATTTGCTACACGAGAGTCACGGATATCGGCAGGTCACGGTGTATGAACAGAGTAGAAATAAAGGGCGAAGCCACAAATTGCGTTCACATTCCTTGGCACGTAAGGGTCACTTTTTTGTCCATTAAACACATAAACCTGATCCGAGGCAACGCCGTTCTCAATGCAAGCTTCATTCGGCTCGGAGCGTGTCTGATACACTCAATACGAGCGGCATAAACCCTATACACCCGAAGTCCAACCCCACGGAAAACCCCGTTTAAACCAGTTGGAGCTTGGTGGCGGCGATATCGAGGGCATCAACGTCAGGAGTGAGTTTGCAGTCTAGAAGTAGGCGCTGTTAGATAGAAGCTCGTTTTAATTCGAACGCGATTGGAGACACCTACAGGCCTTCTTCTTGCCGTCAGGGCGGATCAGAGTGTTTATTTTAACGACGTCGATCTCATAGAGCTTCTTCAGGCTCTGCTTGATTTGAGCCTTATTGGCCTTCACATCTACGATGAACTGCACAACTGTTAGCGCCTACATGATCGCAGAAAGTGACCAGGAACTGGACACGGAAAAGTCATTACACATACCACAATCGTGTTGTGCTCTTCAAGAAGCTTCATCGCAGACTGGTTGCCAGGTTAGCATGGCCCATATATGGAAACAAAGAACTTACCTCCGTGTTGAGTGGGTGAACAATGATCTTGTGTTCATCCAAACGAGGGGCATGGGCAATTGACTTCTTGTGGTCTGCCATCTGTTAACATCTCCTGTCAAAATCAAGAGGTAATTAACTTACACTTGGGAGCCCGGGAGAGGGTCAAGGTCCTAGGGTTACGTTAATACAAGTCGCGTCCAGCCCAAAACCCTCAGTCAGATTGTGTGGTGATCGACTTACTTGGGGCGGTGGAAGGTGGTGCTGGTGCGGACAACTCTCTTCTTGTGGGCGTTGTCACCACGGAGCTTTGGGATGGTTAGTGAGCCACGAGTTGTATCTGTACTGCGGAAGACATACAGCGGCCTTGGCAGCGGCAGAAGCCTGCTTCAGCCCCTTGGGCTTTCCGCCTGTTGTTGAAAAGCATCAGCATACGCCCTGGTGAACAGAACTACGCAACATTGTCTACTGCTGATGCGACGGACAGGCCGAGCCCGTGCGGGCCACGGCCTTGGGAGGCATATCGGAAGTGCGACGAGTCGTCGATGAGGAGAGGTTCAGGTAGTACCTTTCGCAGAGACTTTGGGACCCATCGTTGTCGGAATTGGGTGTTTGGCGGCCGGGTGGTGAGGTTGTCGTCGGTGGTCGGTCGTCGAGGGTGGGATGGTCGGTCTAAGAAAAAAAAGAGGAATCTCGCCAAAGTCAATTTTGGTCTTTGGTAAAGGAATTGTGGTGGAGCGCTTAGGGTATCAGTGGTCCGAGCGTCCGATAACCCTCCCGATAAGGCGTCTGGCAACCACTGCAACCAATTCGAATGGTAGCGCGTTGACCACTTGTGTGCAACTGCCAGGGTTTTCATAGTAGGAATGAAACATATCGTTGTAGCTAGATGTAACAAACCCTACGTTAAAAATTCTTTTCATTGATATACTGATAGTCACTAGATTCTTTTGCGGAAACATGACTGCCAAAAGAAAAAAGCGGCCTGTCAAGACACTGGCCCAAGGACGGCCGCCTACAGTCCAAAAGCACAGATCGATATCACGCAAAGCTACGAGAGGACTCATCAACACGATCCACCAACTAGAGAAGCAAAAGGCACAAGCTGTTGCTAAGGGGGACAGGGCTACCGAAGCCGCAGCTGCAGCCAAAATATCTTCTCTGGGTGGCATTCAGAGGTATCAACAGGCTAGTCTTCAGGGGCAACGCAATGACCGTGGTGGTGACAGTTCGCGAGTCTTAATGGAGTGGCTCAAGCCCAAGTTTTCGGCGTTAGAACTCACGGCGGACGGTTCTGTGCGTATGCTCGAAGTTGGCGCTCTTAGCACAACGAATGAGTGTTCTAAAAGTGGGTTCTTTGACATGGAAAGAATCGATCTCAATAGTCAAGGTGACGGAATCCTACAGCAAGACTTCATGAAGAGGCCGCTGCCGACCGATGATACGCAAACCTTCGATATTATCAGCTTATCTCTAGTTCTGAACTTCGTCCCCGATGCCCAAGGCCGAGGCGATATGCTCCTCAGAACATTGGATTTCCTGAAAAGGCCTGATACGACGGAATCGCATGATGTTTTCCCGTGCCTGTTTCTAGTCTTGCCTGCTCCCTGTGTCACGAATTCAAGGTACATGGATGAACCATTACTGGAGAAAATAATGAACACTCTGGGATACATCAAAACCAATAGCAAGATCACCCAAAAATTGGTATACTATCTATGGAAGAGGACATTGCGCATCCCAACTAAGATCCCCACCTTCAAGAAAGCAGAGCTGCGATCCGGTTCCACAAGAAATAACTTCTCGATCGTGCTTCGTGGTTCGACGGCGTGAGCAAGATAAACGACGAGTCAGGTGTTCGGTTTTCGGAACTACCCTCTTAGCCACGCCAAAGGGGTATCTCGGTGAGTGATCAGTCTTGCGTCAGTTCGTCGTAATGCTCAACTAATAATTGTCAATCAGAGCGTTGATTGCGAATAGCATCCGCTAAATGAACGGTCTTCGGCCAATCCCGTGGACTTCATTGTTTGCATGGTCTGGTAATCTATATGCGGCCGTTGTTTGGAATTTCTCGAATTTCTCCGACGGCTTCTTGGCCCAAGTGGCCCACCTCCATTCATTCATTGAGGAGATCGCCGCTAGGCTCATCAACCGTTCGACGGTTACCCCGCAACCACTTTCAACCTACAACACGGAGGGGTTGGGGCGGAACGTTGGACCAACGAGGTGGCGCAAACCGAAGTCAGACGACTTCGAAATGCCGGCGCCGTTCCTTTATTGATTCGACAATTTGGAGATCCCAAATCGGCCTCTTTGCTTGAAGAGAAAAGCCAACGCGCGGACGATCAGGGTCCCTGGCCATAGCTCTAGCCATAGGATCAGATGTATGTAAGTGTAAGTACACAGTATACAATCCTCCCACTAGTGCAAGGCGAATAGGAATGCATCACCATACTTTTAAGGCATTCTAGTCCAGCCTGTCGTCGAACCTAGTCCAATTGGTTGCACAAGGATGGGTGCGATACCAAAGCCAGGGTCTGAGCGGTACAGTCGATGATTAGCTCGCTGCCTAAAGCAACCCTTAGGAGTTGTCCGGTTCAGCTTTTCATGTAGCCAATGTCGACGGATATTGATAATGCTTGGCCAGTATGGTGGTGTGCTCGTCATGAACAATCTAACCTAGCACCCACCGTCAAATCTGATCATACTCAAAAGCTAAGATCGCAATTGGAAGGGGTTCTTCGAGCGTGTCATGCGATCGTGAGACGATATCGACTAACTGGAAGCGCGTTTGTCGCGTGACACCTTCATGCACTATCAAACCAGCCTTTCCCCATTCTACGAAGTTCAATTGGACTTAAATCCTCCCTGCGCCTAATCATTCGATAGTTGAAACAATTCAGCGACTACCTACCTAGGTACATGATTACGGTTGTCTCATCTCTTATCCGGGGTGGCAATATCCGGGGTAGGCGCAGGCGACTCCAGCAGCTCCCCGTTCCCAGGCGCACGATCTGCGGAGGGAAATACATTATGCGGTCACTGATGTAACTACGTAAGGGTTTATTCGGGGGGAAATTGTTGGGGAAGCCGGTAACGGTACGTTGGGCGGCGATCTTGTAGGACGTGTCCTATCAATCTGCTCGAACTTCCAATGTGAGAAAGGCTATTGACATCGACTTAAAGCGCTACGCCTGTCAAACTACGTAGGGACGACGGACATGTCCATGCAGTGTTCCATCGAGTGCCACGCGTAGCATACTCAGACATAAAACCTCATCTCCGTCCATACTGGTGGAAATGAGACTACAAGCAGCATTCGGCATCCGTATCTTTAACCGTTGCATCCAGTCAGATTTGACGTATCAGGTTCGGCCAACGACTGAGCATTTCTATTTTGGCAATTGCAATACATGTATTCATGACGAATTTATATACGCATTTAACCTTGGGGAAATTCCAATCAGTGTGAAATGAAAGCACACCTAACGTAACTTACATCATACCTTGGCTTACAATCTAAGTGCTCCCTTTCAGTCGATATAGGAATGTTAAGATCCTTCTTCTGCCAGATACACAAGGATTCCAGGGCTTACGTGAGACCCGGCATTTACTATATTGTAGATACATTGACGTAGTAGTCAAACAGAATGTCTTGCATGTGTGTTAGGCAAGCAGGTAGGCAAGTAGGCGAGCTGATTTGCCCAGGGCGGTTGGTTGCCGTATGGGTTTGGTGACCATTTTAGTAGCCTATTACCGCTGCTTGGGGTACATTAGCCTGCATAGGTCGGTATGTAGGCATTCAGGTATTTTTTACCTTGAGGGCATCGCGCCGGAATTCTAGACTCTAGACTTGACTATATTAGCGTCGATGGCAACTTACAGCGATTTGCGGGATGCGGGGATCCCGCTCGCAGTCACGAGTCGTCACATCTCGGAGACCTGTAGATTAGGTACCCGTGTAGTGAGTGAGGCTTGCTGTAGTAGAAGTCATCAGACGTATTCCGGACGGCGACAGCGATGTGATATGCCTACATAACCCGACGTCACAGAGAGAAATATATTGGTATGTTCCTTGGTAACATTCTCCGGTAGTCCACCCCATCCTCAGTTCAGGAACGTATGGCCTCTATAGGGTAGGCAGGCAGGCTTAGCCAACGCAAGTTCGACACGACGCGCGCTCATAAACTGAAAAAGGAAATACATAATACATTTGGCACAACCCCCAAGCCCCCTATTTCATCAATGGAGAGAAACCGCCGTCTCCTCCGGCGTGCGTCAACTGCACCCCCTGCATGGAGGCGCCGTAACTGACTCGCTACCATGGCTGTGTAACTCGCAGAGCTTCAGGCTCACCGCGCGAGTATTAGCGACATGGTCTTAGACTTGTCCTTCGCTAACCATCGCTAATTTTTGGGCGTTTATTTACTTACTGCTGTACTTATTGCTTGCTGTCTTGGGTTGGGAATGTCGGTCACGTGAGGATGATATAAGCGCATGTCTACAAGTATGTAGTAGAGTAGATTATCGACTAAAACATGCTCACGCATATTTTTAATAAGAGGTAGTCAAGATTGGGGGGTAGATAGACATGCATTCATTCTACTGCCTCTGATATGCATTCTCATTTGTCTAAGTAGCGTGATGCATTGACGTACAGAGCCATTCTTCTAGGTAGATATAATTATTTAAGATGGGTTTAGTGCAGGCGGACGACACGGACTTGCGCCCTTGGCTATATGGCCCTCGTCTAACTCATCTATCTATCAATAACTCGGAGGTAGGTTCATCCTCATTTTGGCAACACTCAACGGCGCAAAGCCGGCGGGTCGTCCCCGAGAGAAGAGAACGAATCTATGACGCGAAATCTTGCTATCGCCTCAGGAGGTAGCTCTGCGTTGCCAGGACGCCGTAGAATTATACTCTGCATTCCCGCGTCAATAGCCGCCTCGACTTCCTTTGCGTTGTCGCTGAGGAAAAGCCATCGCCCAACAGGGAATTCCGGGTGGGATTCTGCGATCTTCTGGTAGCTCGTGGCTTCCGTTTTCAGACCAGCATTAACGGTATCAAACCAATCTGAGATGAGGGGTGTTAGATCCGATGGCTCGGCATCTGTGTGCTTAAACAGTAGCTTCTGTGCTGGCACAGACCCAGAGGAGTAGATCATGATCTTCACGCCGTTCCGATGCCATGCATGGAGCTTGCCAGGCACGTCCGGGAATAGGGGTGCCTTCAGATGGCCTGCTGCGTATCCCTCTTCCCATAAATACCCCTGGAGACTCTTGAGGTATGAAATCTTTACGTCTCTGTCCATGAGATCCTGGACGTGAGCGGCAAATTCACCCTTGGATTGTCTGTACTCGGGCGGAAATGCATCCCTATACTTTGCGAAGTCCAGGTTATCCCACTGGGCCACGAGAGTTTCCGGGAGAGCCCTTAGAGCGTAGGGGAACTAGAACGATGTATTAGCTCACGGCACTCGGCGTCGGCTGGAAAACGGCAACACGTCCGACGAATAATAAGACATGATATCGGCGATCGGTACGGCATAGCCTATAGGATGTAGTCGCACCGAGACAGGAGGGGCACCAATGCCCGATGCCACGGCGACCACACCGGTCATAAGATCAACGACACTGCAAGTGTTGTTGATCGCCGCCCCCTATTTTACATCGCGCCGGTGCCGATAGGATAGCCAAAGTGGTAGCGTTATCTACTGTAGGGAGCAGACAGGGACATGACGCATTCACTTCGAAAAGCTGGGTCTTACCAAGACATCTTTGACAAAGGAGATTGGACAAACCGTGCCCTCTGTTTACGATCCCATTAGCCAGCACGTTGGGCTAATGCAGGCGATCCCTACGATAAGAAACACGATACGAGTGATAAGACTATGAGAGGGAGAGCGCGTTCCTTACCAATGTCTAGCAAGATAACTTGGACTTCTTCCGAACTAGTAGATGCAGTCATGGTAGCAGCAACCAGTTCTGGTCGTACGTAGGAGTCTTTGTGAAATCTTCGGTAGTTCTCCCCTTGAACCTTGAAATTTTCACAAGAAACCGGGATGGGTATGCGACTTGCGATATTCTGGCAGAGAGAGCGGTGAGGGGTTGATTTCGTTGCGGGAGGACCCCGCGATCAAAACACGCTTTCGTGAGGAAAAGTTTTTTTAATTTCCTCTCCCGTCTCCCGATCCTTTCGCGAACAGCCGGAGATGATGGCCGGATTGGATGAGTAAGTCGTCCGATTTGGGTGCACTGGAAGTGGAAAGAAAGTGTGCTGTGGCGTGGCGAGGAGGCGGTCAAGATGCAAAACAGAGCGAAACCCCAGACTGGCCCACACGATCAATGCACGATATCAGGAACGTGCTATAAAACCTGTATGTAAGTACAGGCCTTAGGCAGTCAGCAGTTGCGGATTCCGATGTATCTTGGTGGCCTTAGGCTCGGTCGCATGCAGTAGACTTGGCCAGTTGCATACTATGGTACTATGTATGGTAGGAGGCGAGCAGTGCAACTAGCCGGTTTGGGGGGGCCAGTTTGTGGTTTTGTAAGTACGAGAGTTCAAAAACGGACATTCTGGTGGGAAGATGGCGGGTAGGCGGGTCTCCAGAGCTCCAGACAGAGACGTTGAGTTGTGGCTGGTCGAATGAGAATCGCCCTCCCCAAAAGGACTGCACGTCCAACGACCGCGAACGAGCACGAGGACTACCCTTGTTATCGACGCCATGCAATCCACAACTCGTCCGTACTACTGCAGTCGTGCAGCATCTGGCTTCACCCCACGATGTCTTAGCCAGCACTAACAGTACACTACAATAGCATGTGCACAGCTAAGACGATGATATGATAAGGCGTGATAAGATATATACTGACATCATGTCTGTAGGGCTACCGATGCTTGGTATTCGATGGCGATAAGGTGGAAGGGCGACGGCCAGCTCTCTCTGGTTCTGGTGTAAAATACAAAGCCAATAACTTTGGAAATGGAAATTGAAAAGACGACAGTACCCCAATCAATGCCGGCATACATATGTAGGCAGGCCCGCAGCGAGCAAAAACCAGCCAAGCACTGCCAATGGCGTCGCTCTGGCTACCAAAATGCATCAATACGTCTGCTGTGTACCCAACCTTCGCGCCGGCTTGCAGTGCCTGGGCCCTCCATGGCGAATCGCGAGAACGGCGTTCTCCGCCCCTCCTTGATTGTACGCCACGGCCGATGTTCCTTGGTTGTTTTATATAGCACCGCATGGTTGCCCAAGAGCATCGCCCGGCCTAAGTTGCCTGGGGTTGTAGGGACGTTGACTGCACATTGGTGCAATTCCAGCGGCTGTGTGCATCGATTTGCATGATCGATCGCGCGCAGTTGTTTTAGTACGCTCCCCGGGTGTTTGGGCGGTTCTACGATGCTACGGCGTCGTCTAGACGAGTATGGTGGCTCTGGAGAATCTGCTACACCCTTGTTGCACATCCGTACTGTTGATCAATCCGAAATCAGAAGCCGTTGAGAGAGTATAGAACCAGAACCCTTGACAAGTATCACCCTTTCTCAAAACATGGGGTCGCATAAACAGAGAAAAGGTCTCTCATTCGCCAGAACAGTTATATTATGATGCCAATAATCGGCTTGACCGCTGGCTATACGTACGGCACTCCCCAATATTCGTTAATCTATTATTACCCAGCGCTTATAGCATAGGCGATATTACTGAGTGACATTCCGGTCCAACCCGTTGTTGGTAGCGTTTGTTTCAAACATGTCAAACAATTGTGCGTCGTTAATGAGGGCGAGAGAGCGAGAGCAATGTCTCTATGTTGTGTCTCGTGTCAGATACTGTCAATCTTGATGATTGCTGATGATTGGAACGGGACAACTAAGACAGCTAGGTACACTATGTTTATAGTATATAGAGTACCCATAGGCTAGGTTAGGTATGAAATGTCGACATACTATGTAGTAACAGCTTTGGCAATGGCATTTGTCAAGCCGAAAATAGGAGGGCCATAGGACAGCTGTCTTGAAGGAATGTTTATAGCTAGGTACCCTGGCCACACAAAGAAGCCGTACGGGTACGCCTCCCAATAACACCGTTGACACGTTGCACGACTGGATTGCAAATGGAGAGCCGAGCAAATTGTCAGACAGCAGTAATCTGTATGTCTCGTGGAACGGGTGCTTCCAGTCCTGCCCAAATGGGCGGACCGATCACCACGATTGCATCATGCTGCGACAATAACAGTTATTGCCATTACTATCCCCCGTCTCGGAGGATCACAACAACTCATTAGCAATTGCGCAAGGTCTAGCCGCGGTAATTTACCTTCGTCTATCGACAAAGAGATGATGACAGCTTGCATCAACAACACCTAATATGGGTATCTCTGTCTATGTACTGCCAAGGGCTAAAATAGATGGGATGCCTGGATCGACTGACTTGCTTCGCTCGTTATCTGATACCACTATCGTGCGATGGACCTCGAGCTTGTTATCAAAAGTTTAAACTCGGGCATTTGATCAATCATTGATACAGTTCTAGGTTAGTGGACACCTCAGCACACCGTAGCCCCATCTGGTCATTCTACTATTAAAAAGTAGTATGTCATGGGTGATAATGGGACCCGTTTCATAAGGTGTGTATGGAGTCCGGTTGGCCTATCGTGATCTGCGGAATAACTGCCCTGAAGTCTCCCGGTGTACAGTTCAGGAGGCATTATGCCGTACACTCTGTTGTGCGCTGTTTTCATATTTCATCTGATATGCTGATATGCTGAAGCTTCTGGAGGGCATAGCACGAAGACCCTTCCTACAGCAAGCATTCAGGGATACTTGCCGGTTTGGAAATTATAGGAAAGCGGTCTGGCAGACTACTATGTAAAACGGTGCCGGGACGAATTAAGCAACCAGCAGCTGCAGGCGAAAAGGAGTTGCATACACACACCCACAGCATAGGTACCTGTGGTGCCTCTGACGGCATCGTGAACCAAGTGAAACCGAAGGCGCTGGAAGAGCCTGGGACACGCAACTGGCTCTTGATTGGCGGGCTGGCCAGCGGCATTCATTGGGTCGCAGCAACGTGTCCAAGTCTCGCTCTGTGCCTGAACGAGACCTGCTAAAGTCGCTGGCTAGCGTGACTAGCGTTGCCTGACAGGTACTGCGGGCATCGGTCTCTCGCATGCGGCAGCTTGCCCGGCAAGCTACTTCCGTCCGAGGTATCTGGCGGTGTGGCGATCTCCGGTCACCGTCCCCCCTGCAAGCAGCCAGACTATAGTGCACCGTGCATGACCTAGCCCCATTCCTCCGCTACCTACTGTACAGCAGATAAGTTACAGGAGGGAGGTCGGCTCCAGCGAATCCTGTCCGCGTGGTCAACACCTACCTAGGTACCTTCACGTCCTGCTGGCCCGCTGCAGACTGGCACTGCAGACCTGGAGCCGTTGTCTCTCATCAGAGACCCGGCCATCGCTTCCCATCGCGCCGCAGTCACGACACTGTGACACACTAGCACAGCCCGGTTTCAGCGGCTCGGTGGCGTCGCTACTGCAAGACAGCAGTGCTACTTGCCGGCCCATCAGCAGTCGCCGGCCAGTCTCACTCCGTCCTGTTAGTCTCCGAGTCGTCCTCGCGTCTCTCGCTACCTGCCGGCGTGGCACCATGACGATGATCGTGGCCTCGAGTGTTGTCATGCCACAGTGGACCGCACTGTCGTTCCTTCAACACAGGCCGCACACCACACTCAAATCAAACCATCAACCAACCAACGCCAGTGACAAAAGCGTCCCCCAGCTCAGGACCAAGCTAAGCTGCCCGGCCAGGTCCAGCCAGAGCCAGCGTGACCACTCTACACCACAGTAGTCGAGTCTCCCCAGCTGTCTTTGTAGCGTTGCGCTTTACTGTACCTACATTACGCAATGTACAGATTACAGTTTCCGGCAGTACAGGTGTAGGTACCTCTCTACCTGCCTATATCATGGTAATCCCTGTCGATCTTTGTCCAATGACTTCCCATTCGTCTCCGGACCCAGCGACAAAGCAGGTCACTCACCCCCCGGCGTCGTCTCCTTGTCTGTTATCTCCAGAGTCAAGCTAACTTAGCGATGTCTCCTGCCGCCTCCTGGTCTGTCCTGGGCAGTGCTGTTACTACGTACCTACTTTGCTATTCAGAGCCAATTCATGCTATGCCTGTTCTGGCCAGTCTCCAGTCTTGCCTGCATTGCTTCATTGTTGTGCCCACCCAATCCAGTTGATGACCAACCCACCTCCACTGGCAGGCCTGGACTGACTGGCTCGTTCCCCAGCCTGGTTCGTTCGAGTACCTTCGCTGGTACGTTCATTCATCCTGTCTCCCACTTCGTCCATCCGTCCACCCATCCATCCTATCCTTTCCCTACCGCTCTTCTCTTTATCGCATCCTTAGCCTGCCGCCGACCTGTTTCCTCTTTTACCTGCCATTGTCTACTTTTCTCCTTCGCATCGTCACTCTCTGCCCTCTTTCTCTCTCCTTCGCCATCGTAACAACAGCTTAGCCGTGCTTTGGGTTCGACAATCACCTGTCCCGTGTACCGGAACAACAAGACTCATCAAGCCTGACTCTGCCTATATCAGTACCTAATACCTACCTAACGTAAACAACGAGCCTTCTTTGAGCCAACGTGAGGTCCCTTTAAGCAGCTCCGCTCCTGCCTATCACGAGCTCAAATCAAGCAATTCGTCGACTGTGGTTACCTCTTTGTCGAGACAGCTTTTAAATAACCATCCAATACGTCGACCGTGTGTTCGTAGCACCGTTGCCCGCCACTCCAATTCTAAGGACATCCACTCCGATCGGATAGCGTGCTCACCACGTCACACCCGCCCCGACTCCATTGCCAACTCGGATCCGCTTCTGAGCCAGATCCACCTTGCAACGCGAACAACTACCGCAATCTCTGGTTGAACAGCAAGGTCCCGAGGAGTCATATCTACCACCGACCGGCCCGTCGAGTCATAACTGTCATAGTCAGCTCCTGAAACCATCCGCTCCGACTATCTTTGACTTGGTCCCGACTTGGTCCCGCCTGATCACCTACACCCTCTCACAACTCGACACTCGAAAGCCAGTCCGGCTCAGGTCGGTCACCGATAAACAGAACAACACATCGTCGACTTCGTGTGCTCATCTCGTCGGATGATTCTTTGATCGATCCCGTTTCGGTGCGTTGATACTGCAGGAGCTCCGCCATCGGGCCCCAGTGCCTCGTGACTGTGTTTGCTTATACCCTGAACACAGACCTGCCTCTGTCACGACCGAGCAACTTGGCAACACGTACCTGAGCCGCCAAGTTCTGCCTATCGACACTCTTTCAAATTTCATAAATCATACTCATGTCCTCATAACGACTTTCCCTTTCACTTCTCTCAAGGCCCCCTAGTCCACCAATACTATTGACGATTATTTCCTTTCCCATTTGTCTACATACCGAATACCCTCGATGAGCCTCTGACCCAATAACGACCTGGAGTGTTATGTTTTCTTTTCCAACTCTCGAAAACCTGTATATTGCATCTATTTAGTCACCAAGTGACGCACCATCATCATTTTCTTTTTGGCCTGGCCACCTACATTGCTCCTCGTCTGTTGACTTTTACGACCCTCCTCAACTCGAAAAATTTGTACACAAAGACTGAAAAAGTAATCATCTTCGTTTCAATCAGACGTTCGATACCCTCAACAAAATAGACGGTCGGGGATAAACGGGCTGTACATTTGCAATAAGTGGCGTCTTACCCAGGATTCCACTATCTCTTGCTTCACTCGAATTCTGGTCTCCCGTTGAGACAGCGTCATGGAATGCTTGCGGAACAACTTTCACGATGGCGTTGTTCTCGATGGGAGGTTCCAAACCATCTCCCCACTCAACCATGGTTCGTTTGGAATGGTCTTCCTAGCCAAGGACCTGCAGACGAATGACCTTGTTGCCATTAAGTGCATGACCAAGCGAGCAGCCGCTAACGAGGCCAGTCTGGAGTTTGCCGTGGATGAAAGGTCCGAAGAGCTCCTTTCTCACCGTCGTCTCGGGGCCCATCCAAACATTGTCAACTTAGTCCACTCCTTTGAGACCGATTCTCATTTCTACTTGGTTCTCGAATATTGCTCTCGTGGAGACCTATACGAGGCTATTCGGACCGGGTACGGCCCTTTGGAGACTGAGCACGTCCGCCAATTCATGCTGGAGCTTGTTGATGCTGTTTCTTACATGCACTCAAAAGGCATTTACCACCGAGATATCAAGCCGGAAAACATCTTCCTTACCGAATTGGGTGCTATGAAGCTAGGCGATTTTGGTTTAGCGACCACGTCGAAGTGGAGTTACGAGACTACAGTCGGCAGTGACCGCTATATGTCACCTGAGCAATACGACTCGGCTGGAGCCGGGTACTCGCCTGCTCAGGCCGACATCTGGGCTATTGGTATTTGTTTGCTCAACATTCTATTCTCCCGGAACCCTTTCACTACTCCCACCGAGTCGGATCTCCTGTTCTTGGACTTCTCTCGCGACAAGCAGTCCCTTTTTGATGTCTTCCCGTCAATGTCTCAAGACACCTACGAGGTGATTGTCGAGTGCATGAATCTGGATCCCCGCAAGCGGTCCCTTGAGGGTGCCAGGGAGGCTCTCGTCCGAGCTGTCAGCTTCACCACTCTTGATGAGGGTATCGATGACTTCTGCGCCACTGACCGCACCACCCTTGCTACTGCCAATCGGGAACCTCTGCGGACTCCCTCAATCCATAGTCCTCAGATTGACCAAGGCACATTCCCGTGGGCTAAAGCTCTCCATGGTGCTCCCGCTCAGCCGATCAGACAGCTTAGCATTATTCTCGACAATGAAAGTTACACCGAGGAACTGTTCCCGAAGTCGGAAGGTACAACAGATTGGTGTGCCAGCTCGGTCTTGGCACCATCCGTCTCGTCCGTTCGTACTTCAAATTTCGCCGCATCCGTGAACTCACTCGGCATCTCACACGCCATGGATGTCCCTAGTCGCGCTCGTGCCCAAGGAGGCCAGGTGGCTGGCTCGCTACCCATCAATGTGTCTCGACCGAAGCCAACCTTGAGCGCCATGTCAATGGTGTTTGGTCGCAAATCCGACGCCGTTTCGAAGAGTTGGAGCGATATGTGGGACGAGGATATTGAAGAGGAGGAAGAGGAGCGTGCCCGACAACTGGAGGATCTTAAGGAACTGAATAGCCGAACTTGGAGCCACGATAGCACGACCGATGTCGATGCCACTATTGTCCAACGGGATCTGGCATCCAACCTAGGGCCGACTTCTGACAAACAACCTAAAGCTTCACCTGCCAGTGACACAATTTCGAACGATATTGATGAGGACCTGGTTGCCGATGGATTTTTCTTTGAACATCCTATTGCTGTCAAGCAACCTGCGCAGTCTCCCCCTCGCTACTCGCCGCCGTCGAAGCGCAATGATATCGATAAGTGGGCAGCCTTGGGAGATAAACGCCGGGCTTTCGCTCCAGCTACGGAGCCCAAATTGACGGACTTTAGTCCCAAGTCGCGCCGGCAGCATGGTTATAATTTTAATAGCTACGGGGTTGGGATGGGAATATGGGACAACGCGAACCATCTTGGTCACAAGTGGAACCGGGACCAATCAGTCTCCCGCGGTTGCCCGTGGAATAAGGGTCGAGAATTCAACTGGCGCGAGAAACGCCATGATTTCGGCGACATTGAGTGGGTTGGCCATTGGCAAGAAGTCCATTAAGGACTCTGCTAATGTTGCCTCTTGTGGTTGAGCTCATCCTCCACGCTACACGGGTTTTTCGTTTTGAGTGTCTGCCAACATATTTGATCTTCATTTTATTCTGCCTTTTCTTGTTGTCGATAGCGGGTTATTCTTTTTCTTGGTGGTTCATTGGGATGTTAATGAGGAAAGGACCTATCGGCGTGTGTGGACTCTCCTTTCTCGTTGGATCTGAAAGGTTGGCAATCAGCAGCAGACACTCAAGACGTTGGCCTGGTGGACGGGTCTAGCTTTAACTCGCTCTCTAGGTATTAGATATTCTCCTGTCACTCAAAGAAATACCAGAAGTTACCCACTCACATAAATGTCTGCTATACTTGTGAGAGTTATATTGGCCATTGACTATCTTATGTTTTCAAACTGGTAACTTTCATTCGAGCCGAAACATTATCTCATCGTCTCACCGCTGTCTTACCCAAATCTTCAAGTGTTGAGTTTGAACAGCGTGCCGTAGGTCGTCTTACAAGCCAATTTGAACTTGAATTCAAATCCCTTAGATTTAACGGAATTCGTCATTTGAGGCCTAGGAAGTAGTGCTATGTTTAGATAAACTATATATGTAATACCAATCGATCTTGATTGTTTATTTCTCTCAATATTTCGTGACTGGCTGTTTTGTTGTGATTGCTTTAGAAGGGGGGTCCCGTGCTCCTTGCGCCTCAAGTGAGATGAGAGGAAGTATATTGATGCTGATGTGGATTGAGGCATAGTGTGGAATTGAATGTGTTGGTTGATTATGTTAATAGTTGGGTTAGTTGGATTTGAACAAG
Organism: Xylaria longipes; assembly: GCA_025201785.1. Classification (NCBI taxonomy): domain Eukaryota; kingdom Fungi; phylum Ascomycota; class Sordariomycetes; order Xylariales; family Xylariaceae; genus Xylaria; species Xylaria longipes. The sequence goes on from MU619698.1 coordinate 381,588, forward strand.
GATTTGTGAACCATGAAGCCAAAAAGGGGTTGGAGGTGAGGGGAGGTTCTGAGTTATCGGTCGGTTGTTCTCTTTCACTATCCCGTTCGGTCGGTTCGGATGGGGGGTGATTCATAAGTATCATTTTATTTTATTTGTTTTCTTTGCCTTTTGACTTTAACTCTTGTTTATTTGTTTATTTTGCTTTGGCTTGGGTGCATGCTTGCCGTTTAGCTAATCTTGCTCTCTGGGAATATAAGTGACGCTTTCGTAGCGCACTGTAGAAGTGTATGAAAGCGCTTGGCGAAATTATGTGCGAATACGAAAGGCTAAGGGAATGATTGCCGGGTAGGCTCCATCAAACATGGAGCTGTGTCAGTCGACTCTCACTACACGCCCATCAACAATTAAGCAGTTCTTGAGAGTAGTACTCTCTATGGCCCTTTGTCGACCCCTATATTTATAACTAACTTCGTTGATTCTAGCCTACGATATCCGTAATTGGCACAACTATTCCAAAGCTTATTTGGAGCCGAGACTGGGGAAAAGGGTGATTGTCGCTTTCTACTACGTTACTTGAGTTTTTCACCGGTCACTATGGTTTTCATAGGCAAGGAATATCAAGTGTGGGCTCATGGCTAGACAAAGTTGATGCAGCGGTGAATACCTAATAAGGTATGAAATAGAAAGCGACGGGGTTCGTACGATCCTATCGAGGCGGTGTATCGCCTTTGCATATCAGCTGGCGGTGAATTGATGCGATGCCTTATCATTAATGATCGGCTCCCTGTATGCATTCAGTAAAGGCGCAGGACATAAACCTTGGCGTTTATGCAGCGGACACTACACCCAAGGATATCTTTTTGTGGTGAGTACTTCGCCCGTTTCTCCTGCTGGGATAGAATGAATTTGCGAGCCTGGTTGAATCTTTTGCGGCAACGTAGGCTCTTTATGGTACTACATTCGTGACATTGGTATTTTATCGTGTGCCAGAGTATTATGCCCACCGCCATGTTGAATAATATGGGGAGATGACATGCGATATCATAATCTGAAGGAGGTTGCTCATTACCCGATCGCCCTGCCTTTGTATTGCCGAGAGGGTAGGTCCACTCTCTGTTGGATGTTACAAGAATATGAACTAGATGTTTGGTAAGGATAGAAAGAGCTCGTGTGATATAAATAGACGAAGTAGTTTGCGGACCAGGGAAAGGAAGGCGGCCAATGATTTGCTCCTGGCTATAATGAGGACAATCACATAGACAAGCATCGACTAGGCTGAGCGTCATAACGATCGGTTACAACATGGAGTATCCTAAATTGCTCGGATTATAACTCGGAATAAGAATTTGGGGTACTTTCAACTACCTGCGAACGTAGACAAGAAATTTGAGATGGCGGATATATATATGGAGATACTCCTCATGTATGGCACTTGATTTTGCTCTTAAGACTGAGTATAATATCCTAAGGACGAAATATGATTCGAGAACAATACCAGTCATCTTAATTAAGCCCGGCCCAGCGTGAAACATTCGGCTACGAGAAGGATTTGCTTGGAGGATGTTGCAAGTAAGCTGACCGAAATGTATGCGTACTGTTTTTTGAGAGTTCCGTTATCATCTCACCGTGGATGCGACAAGGGCTTGGGAAGGATATTCGAATTGCCTTAATCTTCTAGGGCGTCAAGGGTGGCATAAAGGTCTTGTTCCCTCTCCAGCCAAAGCAGGGGATCTGCAGACTATATGTCTGAATAGCCTCACTTCGCCTTGCCTACGATCAGGTAAATACGGGTAGCTGGAAGCTGGAACCTCGCACAGAATCTCACACTCGTATGACTATAACATGATAGGCAGGTCCAGGTCTCAGTACATGTGACAGTGGATGACTTTACGGACGTACCTAGGACACGCTCATTAACAAGCAAAACCATTATCAAGATGCATATGATCCAGTTAAAACAACAAGTCCGATCAACTTTCATAACCACGTGGCAGTGGCAGGGTTGGGTTGCACGGATTCATTGTTCACATTCACCACTCTCTTAGTCGACACCCTTTGAAGAGGAAAATGCCTTAGGAGAAAGAGTCCTCTGTAACGTGATTCCTGGGAATTTGCCATCCAACTTGAAAACCACCTTTGTCCCGCCCCTTTTATGCGGTCGGCCGCCCGGTAAGAGTATGAACAACGCTGGTTTGGCATTGAGTATCCCTCAAGGAATCCCTAGTTGTTTCCCTCCCAGATCCATCTCAATATCAAAATTGTAAAAGATATCATTTGCATTCTTCTGGGTTTGATATAGGTAACGCTCATTTTAGGGAACATTGATTTCGAAAACCATCGTCTCTGGGGTTGTCATCGCCCCTTACACACTCACTACGCACTTCCAACGCGTGCTACCTCTCGTTCGCTTTAAAGCGTTACTCACTTCGTACACTCGTTATACTACGCAAAGGCTTGATTTCTTCGGCGGGGCGGGAAGGAAGGTGATTTATGATGGGAACTGACGTAACGAAAAGCTGGACCTCGAGCCCTCCGTGTCCGCATTCAGAGGCAAGAGGAGCGCCAGTTTGCTGGGACTGCGCCGAGGGAGGACACGTCCGTTCTCCTACTGTGGACAGCGAAGGCACTTCACCAACTTGGCAGAGGTTCAAGAAAATTCGAAGGAGCTTAGGCTTCCGGGACGCGGGCTATAGCAGAAGCAACATCTACCTCGCGGGGACATCAGTCTCCACGCTGGAGGTGGTTCCGCCCGAGGAAGGCCTCGAGGTCGGATCTCCCTTCTCACGTCGGTCTCAACCGGGCCTCATACTTGTGGCCGGACCGCGGGTAGTCAGTCCCGAGGATAAGTTTTTAAAGCCAGAACTTAGGAGTTGGGACTCGGAGTCAACTCAGACATCGACTCAGAAAGATGAAACCGTGTCCGAGTCGGGTACTGCGTCGGAGTTGACCAGGAAAGAAAAAATATGGGGATTACAAAGGAGGACATTTTACATTCTTATCGCGGTGGCCATTATCACCTTCGCTGGCGTCATCATCGGCATTGGCGTAGCTGTATCGCAACAGAACAGGGCCCAGTAAGCCACATCAAGCCACGAGAAGTATGATAAGTCAGTACTAACCACATTTTCCATCTCATAGTTCGACTTCAAAGTCGGCGTCTGGAGGCGGACAAGTAAGCAGCAGCTCCCCCCCGATGTCCTCTATCGTCGCCACCAAGACCGTATCCTATTACGTGGCGGGCGACTCTTCCACCTTCGATACCCCGTCCGAGACCGATACACATTCGTCATCTCGCCGAGTGGGCAGCGTGATGGCCTTAACCGCGACTGCTACGACTGCGACGGGGAAAGGAGGGGACGAAACGCCCACCATCGTTGCCGTGACTTCCACTGCGTTCGTCACCGCGCAGCAGCAGCCTCCACCTACTAACACGATTCCTTTGCAGCCCATGACTACCATTATCGTTGCTCCACCGCCAGCGACGACTTCGTCATCTCCCCTTCCGTCCGCGTCCTCTACTTCGTCGAGGATCTGCCTGGGCGACGATGGCAGCACCTATACAGATCCCGGCACGGGTGACAAGTTCAGGATTGAGTGCGCCGTGGCGCACCAGGGCAGGGACATCGAGAATCTCGAGGCCGAGACCATGCAGGAGTGTATAAGCATGTGCGCGAAGAACAAATTCTGCAAGGGGGCGATATGGTTCAATGTCGGGCCGCAGGGCACCGACCTCAACTACTGCTGGTTGAAGAGTTCGATGGATGGTGAAGTGCAGGACACGCGGGATGCCCAGTCAGTGGTGCTGTTATAATAATCTCGGGCACCATTTACCCGCCGGTGGAATGAAGGACTTGGGATAGATGATGGGGGCGATACACCTAATTCATTTAGTGAGGTTATTAGACAGGTATTTACGATTTCATGGCTGATAGACTCGTGTAAATTATTCGGACCTGGTAGTCTAGGTAATTAATAATGGCCTATTTTAAGTAAATCCCCGTGACGTACCCTTGATATACTTACCTTGCATATTTGGCAGTTGATCGTCGTTTAGTGCGAGCAGGGTTCAACCAATAACTGTCGGTCAGCACGGTGAGCGGGTGGTCTGCTGGTATTGTTAGGTAAGCTGCCCAGACATCAGATGTGGCCATCTCACACTCGCTGGCCACTGTTATCGTTCTCGTTCGTTGTGATGAGTTGGCCGGCTCACCCGGGAGCCGCTCTAGGCGCTGTGCCGTCGGAGCAGAATACTATATACAGTTGGACATCCCGGCGTCTCACCCACGAACCTGACGCCTCGGTATGAAAAGAGTACTAGTATTTCGCGGCTGCCCTCGTGATACCCTCAGCCGTCGACGCGATTGGGCACATTCCAAGGAGTGAGACTGCAAGGCATTATTTTGTTAGGCCGAGAGAAGTCTTACCAACACTTCTATGATGCCTTGCGTTGTTTTATAAAAGGGTTAACTTGAAACCCGCCCAGATGCAACATGCAGTTCGCCTCGATGCAACCCATCTCTGCTTTTATCATTTGCATCGTCACCTCTGCATCAAGTTGCAAGGGTACGGTGGACAGCACACAGATACCACCGCCAGGACCCTAGCCAGATCGTCACTGGGATTTCCAATACCCTGTCGATATTTGGCATAGAACTTGGGCGTAATATCAAATATCGAACCCTTGACGTTTTCCCTTCATTTCTAAACCCGGTGAATCAGCTAAACAAGCAGGGACAATGACGTCGAGCAACGAAGCCAAAGACCCGGTTCCGGCTCCTATTAAGGTTAAGCTGAGTCCGGTGGAAGAGACCAGTAAGGAAAATTCCCGGGGCCATTTTCTTCTTGTTTTGGCGAGTTTTATCATCAGAGTAGAAGCTTTCCTTTTTTTGGGGCCAAGATGGTGTCCAGAAGCTTCTGAAACGCTCACAAGTCACGCTCTAAATCGCGATAATTGACTCGGAAGTGTTGCAGTGGTCCTGACGTTATGGAGCCGTGCTCGCGATGCCGCCTCCCCAAATCCGGTCCTGGGCGATGTTCATGCCCAAAGGTTCCTGGATCGGGTCGACGCCAATAGTTTCAGCCCGACGCTGTTCCCCCGCGATCACCGGTACTATAATTATATCACGGTGCGCGCCAAACAGCTCGACCAGTGGTGCAAGGTCTTCCTGGAAGCGCACGCACACGAGCCCGTCACCGTTGTTCATCTAGCGTGTGGCCTGGACCTCCGGGCAATGAGGCTCCAGCGGTCGTGCGGCGAGAACGTGCTCTGGATAGACCTCGATAGGCCCGAGGTCGTGAACCTGCGCCGACGTCTCATGCCGGACCCGGTCCGTGCCGAAGGTGAAGACAAAGAGTGGGACTACCGGCTCATCGGCGCCTCGGTGAGCGATGAAAGCTGGATAGACGAGATCCCGCAGGACCGGCCGCTGCTGGTCATAGCCGAGGGGCTCTTCCCGTACCTCACGCCGGAAGAAGCCATGACGCTGCTGCGGAGACTGGTGAAGCACGCGCCGTCGGGCCAGATCGTCATGGACACCGTGGGCACAATATTAACGCGGTATTGTTCGTTCATGCCTCTGTTCCGGGGAACGAGCGTGCGGATGAAATGGGGGGTAGACGACGGCGAGGAGGTCGCGGCGGCCCATCCGCGCTTGTATCTGGCCGAAACGGTGCTGTTTCGGGACTTACTGCCGGGTATGTTCGCTTCGGCCGCGCCGCCTTGTTTGGGTATTCTCACGCCCGTGTTTTCGCTGTTGCCGTCCTGGCGGACGTATGGGCAGTTGCTGCGGTTAGAGTTTTAGCGGATTGATATACTGTAGATTACATACCCAAGAGTAGGTAGAACATTCCACCTGAGCGTGGGATACCGACGATACCCCCAACCAATAGAGATTGGTTTCATCATACCTACTAGTCTTCGGCCTCCCCAAGACGTTCGGTGCTGCTCTCGTCATGGAACACGTATTTGTTGTATCCGCGTCAGTCTAGCCACACTGCGTTCGCACAACAGCCTTGGCCATCTGGGATATCCAAGTGAGCAACGACACCTCGGTCGACATGCCAGATCTCCACGAATCCCGTCGAGTTATCCGTCAAGGCAGCAATGGAGTCGTCGAAGGGGCTCGCCGCAACGCTGTTCGCGAACCCGCCACTAGTGCTCGTCTCGCATAAGAAGAGCTGGCTCGCGATCTCGCCGGCCGGACTCAGCTCGAATGCGGATATGTACCCCTTCCGGCTATTGTCGCGTGCTCGGTTTGTCGCCCAGAGATACTTGTTCTCCCGCGACAGGGAGACTTCGTCCGCCCAATAGTCGGCGGGGTCTTGTCCCCGGCACAGGAGAGGGTAAATATCGCCGACGAGCGATAGAGTCCCGTCTTTGTGGATGGAGTACTGAGCGACCTCGCTAGACTCCTCGAGAACCACGTACGCGTATTTACCATTTTTGTGGATGGCGAGGTGGCGGGGACCCGAGCCCTCCGATGGCCCGGCGACGACGCTGACGTTGGATAGAACGCCTGTCGTCCGGTCGATCTTGTGTGTCCAGATGAGATTGCCTATCGTGTCGGCAGATATGAGGAAGTTTCCGTCGGGTGTGATGGCTGTCCCGTGTACGGCCGAGCCGGGGCTATACGTGTATTCTTGAATGACTTCTTTCAAGATCCCGTTCTCGTGAACTGATAGAACGGCGCTGCAGCGCGCATCGCCGTAGTAGTAGTTGCCGTATACCGAATATGGACTTCTCTGATACGCATTTATGAAGACGCTCTGTGAGCCGGAACACATGCTACCTCCCGCAATCCTCGCCTCGACTCTGATGTTGCACGGGTCCGTCACGTCGTAGCTAACCCAAGTCGGCTCTTGTGCGTTCCAGTCGGTGCCGTATAACTTAGTTTTGTCATGCTATAGCATTTGGCGTCTAGTCAGTATGAATAGAGAAACTTATGCTATGTGATCGCAGGGCGATGTTCACATTCAAGGTGATCCATGAGCTAGCGGCGGCTACGGCACTCTGCCCGACCAGTGCTAAGCACTCTGTTTGGTCATTGTATTCTACTGTATAAAGGAACTCGGTGCTAAAAGTTCCGACGATAAGCCTATGTGTCGCTGAGGAGTCGCCGATGTCGAATCTAAAGCGGCCGAGGAATAGCATGATCAGGGCTCTGAGCATGATGATATTCGTAGCAAGTTGGAGCTGTTCCGGGGGTTGGGCTAGGAGTAGAAATATTAGGGAGACGCCGTCCCTCCAGGTCTGTTGATGCTAGGAGGCGGCACAGGGCGCACGAGGTTGTGTAAGCACCAAACTAGGAATGCCGAATAGCAATAATCCTCATTGGTTGCCAGGCACCGGCTAAGCCCAAAAGTCGACTTGTTCCTCACGAGCTGAGGAGTGATGGACGAGCTCGTTAGCCGCATATCGTTAAGGGAAGCCGGTTGGTCGAGATGATTCCGATTCGGACCCGAGGGGGCCTGTCGGCTACCACTACCGGGCACCACGTCGTTGAAGGCGCTCCGAGCTGTGGACCGGCCCTGTTTCCGCTCCAGGGCCACATGATCGTTTGTCATGTGACGGAGTCCTCCATTGGGTAATTCGCCTCACCGGCATCGCGCTTATGCACACCGGCCAGAGACCGCGAGCTATAACACACGAGATATACGGATGGGATGGGGTCTATTATTAGCTGCATGTGGCCTAGACACGATATAGTTAGCAGGAGACCCCTGAATCACTCGGTTTGTTGGGGAGACTAAAGCCAAGCGATAAATGCAACATTAATTGCCAGGCTGGATCTATCAGCGTAAGTTTGAAGTGAGACAGGCCGTGTCACGCTTCCTGCTGTGTTACCTGCTACATCTTACTAGTATAAATGAAATGCTCCTATTTGCTATTGCACTCAAGCATGGGAAATGCTGTGAGAACCCACTGGGTACGTGGTATATACAGTGTATATAGAGCATATTGAGTCTAGACTAGCTTCTTTACCGGGTCGGTTTAGGTAATTGGACCCCTTGGTGAGTAATTGTGGTGAATGGATTTTCTCTGATCTTAATAGATACTCCGGCATGGACATAGTATGTTCCTGACACTGGTGTGCCCGCATCAGGAAATCTTGCACATTCAATATTAAGGCATATTAGTCCTAAAGATCCAGTTCGTTTTATTACGCTCGTTTGGATAGCCATGTCTCATACCGCTATCCTACCCGGCTCTCTAGCTAGGCAAGAGCCAACGTCTGGAGAGGAAGCGGGTAAATGTCAAACTGGGAACCATCAGTTGAGTGCCTATCAAATCCCCACTCCCGGTTCCAATCTCTGGATTTCTATGCAATACTGCATCCAAATGTGAGAATATCACTTAGCGTATGTCAAGACGCTCCAGGCGATCTACTAGGATATCAAGCTGCATTCGGAGGTTACCATCTAATCCTTCAGTTTTGCCAAGTTTCGTCGCAGCGGTCGTCAGGGGTTCGGCGAATCGCTGCTCAACCGATGCGCCCACGCCGGCGGGTACGAGGTCTTTACGGCCATTAAAGAGGTAATAGGCGAAATTTGCCACCTGGAGAAGGTACGTTTGGTGCTCTGCCCAATATGCCGAAAGAGTATCGTTATCCATCTCGGCAATTTCTCGCGCATCTGGAAAGAGGTCATACTGTAATCGCTCGATGATTTCGGAGGTTGAAAATGCATTGGAAATATTCTTCTTGTGCGCTGCAATGATCTCTTCCTGGAGCCATCTGACGGCGCAGGCATTCAAAGCGGGGAATTGACAATTCTGCAGTAGATCTTCGAGTATGTCTCGGCGACTCTCGTCATCCGGGTCGGAGTGGAGCAGGGTACCAGCAAACCTCGTTGCGGCATTTCTGACTTGGATATCGGGGTGGAATACCGATATCAGTGTCAGAGAGTGGTGGTAGACCATGTAGTTCCTCTCTTCGGTCGATGATATCAAGCCCCTATGGTGCAATCCCAGCCCGATAGCTAATAAGGCGTCCGCTATGCCAGGGTTACGGCTGATTTCGCTCTGGGGTTCTGTACCAAGAAATAGCCGCAACATTTCAAGGTGTTCCGGGAAAAGGCGCATCCCGGGGTCTGGGTTATCAGCGTCGAAAGCGTCTGTTGAGAACATCCAATAGGCAATCAAACATGCGGCTCCACCTTGTGAGAGGTGAATGTCATCAACTGACTCGAACGTCTCTAGAGCTGTTTGAGGATCAGTGTCGCGTGGCTGGCACAATACACGCCGAACAAAAGCTGCCGAAAAATCATCCATACCGAGATCTCGTAGCAAGGCCTTCACGAGTAATGAACATCAGCAAGGCTCGTAGGGCGGCATGGGGGGAAATACGAACTGCAAGCTGTCCGACTACAGCGTCCCGCTTCTGTAAAACCTCGTCCTCCCGGAAAGCTTTCGTCGCTGTGACTTTCCCAGGAACAACCTTTTCAGGGTAGTACACTTCAAGTAAACGCGGCGACCACTGCATTTCATGCACGTTCACATAGCGCTGTAAAATGCAGGTGGTGAAAGACTGCAGAAGCCTTTGATTCAAGCTCTGCTCCTCTGGGTCCTCCAGCTCGGCTTCTGGGTCGGGCGCATTCTTAGAGCCATCCCCGTACTCATCCGGGTTGAGCACATCGATACTAGAAGTGCGCGTAGGAAGAGGTGGTCTTATGCGGCCTGAGAGTGATCGTACCAAGTTGATGGCGGCGGTTGTCATCTCAGGTGTTGGCTGGTAAGCTTCAAGGACGGAGACTAGTGACGGCCCTAAGAATCGCGAGGGGTGCTTAGTTTTGATCCTGCGTTGAAGGATGGCGAGCATGCCAATCAATGTGATGAGACGATCAGGTATGTCGCTGAGCTTCGGCGAGGAATCGGACTCGTCCTCGGCTGTGCCGGCCTGGGCTCCTTCTAAGCGTTTAGCCAGGGCTGCCAGCGTTTCCATGACCTTGATGATGACCTCGCGCGGATTGCCCAATCGAGCGACGGTCTCTAGACAATCCTCGCAGCCGTCAACGGCAACAAGCGTCTGGACAAGGTCCCAACCGATCTCCCGGGTGAGATCTGCATTTTGAAGGACCTCGTTCAATGTGGGCAGGATACCCGGTGTGTTGACATGATACTGTAGGATGGTGAGATAGGTGAATGGGTCCTCCTTGGCGCCTTCTCGGATGGCCGTGATGGACTCTGATAGCTCAGGCATCTCTGTCGCTGCTGAGCTACCCAGGGATATTCTTCTAAGACGTAAATAAGAATAGCTTGGAGTAGTTTGAACGACGAGCTAGTGGTGATCTCCCGAGCGAAATGAGCGAAATGAGCGAAAGGATACTAGCATCTGTTGTGTTGCTGTTGTGTGTACCTATGTGTGCATGCAGGCACGATGACGTTTGTGAGACTGAGGGGCGATGTTCCAGTCTAGATCGTGAACAGAGTCCAGCAAGAGCGCGGGGGCCGACCGGAGGGGCAGTATCCGTGGACCCAGAACTCGGGGGCTGAGAGCTGACTGACACATGCACGCGCCCCTGTAGATCTACGTCACTAAACATTCCCTGCGGCAAGCGCTAAAACATTGCGATTTCCACTCTGTTATTCCACTCTAGACACTAACATACATATTACAGTAAGTAAAAGATTGTTCTAATCTAGCGTCCAGATACCCCTGAATATTCGCTGAATAATAGTGCATTCCACAAATGGAATGGAATAAATACCTAGTGTTTGAAGCCATCAAAGAGACTCACGATTTCTTACATCTGGTTTTTTTTTTGGCGTGCCAGGGAAATGGTCCATAGTACACTATCTATAACTTAAAAGCTTACTCACTGTCTTGATTCACCACGATCTTAGGCATGCTCCTAGACTTTGGCCTCTGACGAATAGGGTTATCAATTTCATTGAACAAAATAGAATCATCTAGCCCGACCTTAAACCCGAAACCTCAAGGCTGCCCATTTTCCCTAGATGTATGATGTATGAACCACCCGGTACACCTTCCCATACTTGATACCATTTCTCACCTGACTTTCGTTGGGAACGGACGTTGGGTTGGACTCAACTTGGACTTCATTGTCAATAGTCTGCTGAAGACACCTGCACCTAGTTAGTAAGTTCGTATTGCAATTTCGATTAGAGAGCCCTGCGAGATATCATCTTGTGAATCTTGATGACTAAAATGGAGGACGCTCTCGACGTCGCCTTTGCTTGAATTTCCACGGGTCGACTGACTGCGGGTTCGGCTGGGCGCTGCGAATATAGTGGATAGCGCCTTGGTCGAAAGGATTATTAATTTTCGAATGGGATAAATTTGTGCGACAGGGCGAAGCAAGGATAGAGATGCCGCGACGATGCCTGGGGACACTTCGATCAACGCCCAATAGATACCACGAGTAAAATAGCCTCCTCTAAAGTTAACTCTCGTCCGTCATTCCACTAGCTTGACACTTACATGTTGGGTCTGGATTGCCTGTATCGTCTGTCAAGGTGAGTCAGAACTGTCTTCGCTGTGAAGAGCAAACGTCAACATACACTCTGCAGCTACGCCGAACTGAATCACGGCCCTTGCAGCACTTGCTATGATCGTGCTATTAAAAGTCGGCTCAGCACATACTCTCAATCGGAGTGAGTTGGTCTGACATTAATCCAAACAAGAATAGGCCGCTAATTTATATTTGTAATCGCCTAGTCATTAGGAGTTTCTAAACCGAGACTATTAGCCGTTACTATTCCTTCAACGATGAGGCGACATACATTGCGGAAGTAGGAGCATTATAACGATTGCACCTAAAGTCGTGTCGGCATAACATTGAACGTTATACATCCTAGTAGGTTCCTGGTGGTTTTGTCCACATATCTGAAACAGGAGTATAGGCGAATATATTGGTAAAGAAGAAGGAGAAAGTCTACACAGTAATAACAAGGACGATAAGAGTCATGGAGATCGTGTTGAAGCTACAACGCTCAACACCGAAAAAGCAGCAGTAGAAGATAAGGACTGCAAGTATCGTAGGCTCAAGAACTAGAATCTGGACAGCATTGGTTACGAAGCTCACCCGCAGTTTGTAAATGACCGCTCACTGCTGGCCGAGGCCAATAATATCGACAAATGTATCCTGATTATATTAGTGCTCGCCAATGATGATAAAAACTCATTCGACGATGAATGATAACTTATACTAGTATCAGTAAGGCAAACCTTGCTTTCGTGACTTACTATCTACGTACTAAAGCAAAGAGTATGTTCCAGTCGTCCCAATAAATCCGAGAGTTCGATTTCGTTTTCACTTGAAAGCGGAGGGCGACAGCGATGGTCGGCAGAGCGATGAAAACAGTACTCAGGACGTAAATATTCAATGGGAAGTGGTCGACCATTAGCCGGGGGCACCCGAAGTATGCCAATGCATATTAGCTGCGTATGGCACATAGTGGCACGCCATTATCTGTAGCAAGTAGCAAGCTGCCATAATATAGTGATATTGTACAGTGTATGCACATAAGGTAATAAATACCTATAGGTAGAAAAGACACGAAAGTATCTAACGTTAGTTAACTCAAGTGGCGTGGTTTTGTTCAAGCCAGTCCACAGTTATGCTTTAATGTCATCCCCTAAACTCCTGGTAGAGCAACGATGCTGTCCGAAAGGCCGGCCTAGTTGCCTAAGTCCATGGTATCAAATGATTCTTGAATATAAAGGAGAAACACCCGCATCCCTCGCTCAGACCACTCCAAACTCCAAAGCAACTGCTTGAGAACGAATGTGACGGATATGCGCAGATTTTGGGCGCAAAACTTCTACCATGATGTATGTCCACCATCAATAACGAGATTGTTACCCGTCATGAAGCTGCTGGCGTTGCTGAGTAAGAAGAGCGCCGCCCCCTTAAATTCGGTAGTGGTAGCTAGGCGGCCCACTATATCGCATGTTAGTCATTGCCCGAAGGGTTGATAGTTAGTCGTTCGTAGATAGAAACGTACTCATGTTCTCAGACTCCCACTTCTTCCGCAGCCCAGGAACCTCCTCGAAGTTCTTTAGTACCATGGGTGTCAAGATGTGGCCCGGGCTAATGCAATTGACGCGGATGCCTCCCGTGCCATCTTTCCTGACGGGACTCCACTCCATCGCAAGGTTGCGAGCTAACTGGACAACGGCTGCTTTAGATGAGTTGTATACCTGCGGCGAGTTATGTTAGTGGATGGGATTGAGAACAAAGTAATCTTCGTCATCGCGTAGTACTTACGGGAGAAAGTAACCCCTTATTAGCTACTTGACCGGACATGCTCGCTATAAAGCACATGCTTCCATGGCACTTGTATTTGAACATCTGGCGAGCGGCTGCCGTTGCAGTCATCATGACGCCTGTATAATTGATATCCATTATCCGCGTTACGTCTTCGTGGCTATATTCCACTATAAATCTGAGGTCAGCCAATAGCTCTAATAGGAAACGATGCGAGTTGTAGGCATCACAACTTACCAGCAGGACAGATTTGCTGCACGCCCGCCGCGGCAATAATACCGTCTAGCCGCTGATGCTTATCTGCAATTGACTCAATTTTCTTATCCAGGCCCTTGGTATCTTGGACATCTTGTTGGCAGTAATGGAGTGCGCCGCCCCATTTCTCTGCTCTCTTTGCTGCCTCATTCCAATCTTGATCTGGGTGCTCCTCACGATCAAAGCAGTAAACTTGATGATATGTTGTTAGTTCACCATCACAAATTTCTATACCTAGATCTTTAGAAGATAAGAGTTGAATGCGAGGACTTACCTTTACCACCTGTTTCAACGAGGGCTTCCGCCAGAGCCAGACCCAGACCTCTTGCACCACCAGTCACGATGAAGACTCTCCCCGCCAGGTCGAAGTCCGCTAGCCGTTTCTGGCCTACGTTTTCATCACGGCTGAGTCCAAGCCCAACAGCGGGATTCTTCTCAGGTACCGGAGGCACAGGAGCTCTGCTATGCCGGGTTTCGGTATTCGAAGGTTGTTTGCTGGCCATGGCGACAGACCGTGATGAGTGAAGTAGTTTGTGCTGAACCATCAGGGTGGAATTTGCTGATGCCGCCTTTGGGACAGCTAGTCTATTCTGGCCGCAGCGTCGGGCGACGATCCTTAGCACGGATTGCGACATATTTGATGTTGATGTTGATGTTGATGTTGCAGCTTAATAAGCGACACATGGGTGAACAATTCGGTAAATGACTATGAAGATAATGGCACATACCCAGTAGACAAAAGTAACTAATCGGCGATGCAACGTTGGGCTATATATATGCTACGCTTTATGATTTCTGCAACTCACGATATTGACGGGTTGATAATGTGGTCGGAACGGAATGTCCGTCTATGGAGATTAGCAGAAAACATGGCAACCAATTGCCATTGATGTCAAAGTACATACGCTTCTACACGTAATATACTGTATCGCGAGCGCCTGTTCGGCCTACACGGCTCGTCCGTGCCACACACCTTGCCAAAACATGGAAATGGAAACTTTCGCATTGGCAGACAGCCGTGTCTGATAAGATGGTAGGCAAAGATCGCCGGTCCGGTGCTCTGGTGGTGACATCACAGATGAAATCATACTACCTAGGTACTGTACCTTCTTGGCATTAGTGTGGGGGATGCTGGCTCCCAGTTCTTTGGGTGCACAGTTTCGAATTCTACTACCTAAATCTTCTATACCCAGTCAGACGAAACATCAGGTTGAATCTTGCATGGTGGGTTTCACTACCTAGTGTAAGGTACGCAGCTTAATCAGTCGTGTCATATGCACCGTAAACACACCGCTATGGGAAGACCCCTGGCTTCTGACCGGGACCTCTGCCCAGCGCCCCAGCATATCGCATATCAAGTATTGAGATCGCCCACCAAGAAACTTTACGATCTGGACTTCTGCCCGGATTATTCATAAAAAGCGCTGAAAGTTGCCAAGCCGGAGCTCACCTCCGGATCACTAATATAGCCACTATGAACTGATTCTAGATGGGATCGTGATTTTCTTACTCATATACCGGTATGGGCCAGCAACGTTGACGAGGATTGCAAAGCTTCTCAACTGCCCAGTTCATTCACACTCAGTACCCGGGTCAGTTTTGTCTCAACATGAGTGAATCACAGATGAATGACTTGGTCTCCGGCTGTGGAGCAGATAATCTAAGACATATGGTGCCACCGACGTGGGTTGTCTGAAAACTCAGCTCTCTAGGCTTTCATCATGTGTGGCGCCGAACGCCGCCACTTACGTTTTCTCCTAAGTAGGCTTGACGCACTCGTGAACTCGGGAAATAGGAACATGAAAATGCTTTACTGCTCATGAAATTCGGTTTCATTCGTTCTATGAACAATCACCCGCTGCTTCATAGACATATTGAGAATGGTTAGACTAACAAGCGAGCGAAAATGGTACAAATCGCTTCCTGAAGGCATATCGAGCGATTTGGAGAACAGGCCCACGACGTCGATTCAATCTATTATTCTTATAGCAACCTACACACCCCGCCATGGGCTAGCTACCGCAAGCACGTCTCCCTAACCAATTCGTCCCGAACTGCCGGCACCATTCACATCATACTTGGGTATTGACGGCCATCGGAGAGGGACCCTTTCAACTCGACCCCTTTCTTCCACACGAGCTCGCACAAGGCATCGCAGCCGCCCGTGGCCGTCCTCTTCATGAGGAGCTCGACGGTCTTCTCGACGCGCTTCCGCGCCATCTCCTCGCCGCAGAACTCGACGATTGCCTTGATCTTGCTCCCGTCCTCGACGAGCTCGAAGAACCATGAGTGCTCTAGTGTCACTGGAACACTTAGGGTCAGTTACTGTCTTTTTGGGGTGAGGTGTGAGGGGGCTGGGAGGTTCTAAACCGATCTCGGCTCGAAAAGGGGGCCTGGTATGCGAAAAGCCGCTGAAAGTGAGAAGAAACGTGAAAACTCTGGGAATCACTCACTCTCGTCGCCGCCATGGAACTTCATCACAGAAACAGTCCGCGCCGCCGACTTCCGTGCTTCCTCGTCGATCGTGACTAGAATACTCGACGTCAGCTATCAACATTCAGAGCATTATCTATGAGTTTCGAATGCTTCTGGTCATGACCTTGACCGAACAAAGAAGCTAGCTCCTCTAAAGAGCTACCAAGAAAATAACTCTGGGAGTTACTACTCACTATTAAGAATCTCCGTCTTCTGCACGCCAGACACATAGAGGTTCTCGTCGGCGGCAGCCTCGGCCTCGGCGTTGGTGAACAGGCGGTCCTCCTCGGCCCCCATGCCGGCCATGAATGTCCGCGGGAGGATCTGTCGGCGGCACGCCGGGTCCAGGCTGCGGCACATCACGCTGGGGTCCTTGACGATGGTCGCGAACTCGGCCGACTTGAGAAAGTCGCGTGTCGTGGCCTCGATGGTTTCGCGGAGGGAACTCATGTTGGCGGTTGTTTGGTTGGTGTTCGGTTTGGTCTGTGGTGAGATAGAGGTGATGATTTAGTGCTATACGGCTGTGATGAAATACGAGCGGTCGTGATGGTGAGATCGAGATGATGCTGAAGACGGCGCTGGAGAGGCATATTTATTCATGATATCCAACGAGACGTAAGGGAGTTGCTTGTTGTTGATTGAGTCCGATCAGACCGTGTCATTGTCTGAAGTTGCCAGTTTGTGCGAGCTGGTAACCACTGTTCTCTGAGACTCGCCATCAAGGGCATCGTTGATCATGAACTTCGATGAATAAGCATACCCGACACTCTGGTTTACCCTGCATTGTTTAAAGCCAATCGTCTCCCGTGCGCAATCAACGCCCCCCCGAAGCCTCCCGTCAAGGGAGCCGCCGCGTATCGAGCAATATATCCCGGCTCAGGTAAGCTAGGTAAGGGGTGATGATATGTAGGGGCAAATCCGAACCCCAGGCACTTTCGTTACGATGGCGTTCGCCACCATATTATAATATGTCTCCTAGCAAACAAATGATAACTAGTTTGCCTGGGCGGAGGTTTCGGAGGTCTTCATAATCTATGATTGCGTACTTTGAAGTTGTTACACGATATTAATCCAGGCGACGAAGGTCGCCGTAACGACGATCACGGGGTTTCAAGCTGTTGATACATGAGGCACTTGCTACGCGATCGTTAACATATACGAAGCAATCACAGTTCAAAGAGGGAGTTTGAATAATCAAACGCTATTTATTATATTGTCTCGTTTCCATAAATACTCTCACTATACAAGCGAAACAGCAGCGATAAACACACAACCCCATAATGTGAGCGCTCCCACGACAACCGAGCCGGCACCGTTCGTCGGTGTGGAAGAAGGCGATTCGGACGCCGGCGATAGTGGTACTGTCTGCGTCGGTATCGAAGGCGCCCCAGAGTCCGCCGAGAGCAAACCGCCGAACCCGGAGCGTGGTGGCGGAGTTCCTGTAGCGATTGCCAGCGTGCTCATGGTGCTCTGCGGTAACACGTCCGTTAGGATTAATACGTTTGACGTGTTGATGGTAGATTTTGATGAAGCCGTGCTGCTGCTGCTATTATTCGGAGCGCTTAACGTCGGTAGTTTCAGTGACGCGGTTAATAGTGCGGTAGGTGTTGACAGTAGAGACGTGAGGATGAGGGCCGTTGAGGATGCTGTGCCTGTTGGGCGTGTTGTAGTAGTTAGTATCGGCGTGGGTATGGTGCCGTTATTGCTGTGCCCGTTATTCCACGGTGCGAGGAGACATTGTTTCGTGAGGGCGTTGTCGACGAGGCGCCCGTTTTGGTTCGATGGTGTTAGGCTGAGGAGGTAGGATGTGCTAAAGCTGCCGGCGCCCCAGGCAACTAGGCCCGTGAATACGTCGGAGTTTGTGTTGATGAATGAATTTTGGGCGCAGAATTCTGTCTTGCACTATGTTTTCATGTTAGTTGCGAAGTGATATTTTGAATTTTGACCACATGTCAGTATGTCTTGACTTACAGAAGCATCGCTCGACGCCCCGGTTTCACTGATGAAGCCTTTCCGCCCCTTGCTCCGCAAGTACTGCGCGACGGTTGTGAAGGCATCAACATTGTTAGTGGTACATGCCGCATGGGTACCAGAGTTGTCCTCGTCAAGATATTTGTGAATATCCAGTAGGAGGTTATCGGTGCTCCCATCCGGATTTATGACGCCGAGTAGGGCATCCGCACCCCCACTCGAGGCCAGCGTCGCCGCGCTGTCGAAGTTGGTGCCGGGGAGTAATATCATCTGAGATATAGCCCCGGCGACGCGAATAGCCGTAACAGCCTGTTGACAAGTCCCTGCCCACGTGCTTACGTCGAGATCGTGAGGCTCATTCATGAGCTCAAAGATGATTTTGTCGTTCGTGGCGTATTTGCTTGCTAGTTGTCCCCAGAAGCTGGCGAACTGCTTATTTGTTGGACCACCTTGACCTATGATATCTCCATTCCATCGCGCGAAGTTGTGGATGTCTATCATGCAGTAGGCGCCGGTGTCGAGGCATGATTGCAACAATTGGTCGTATTTTGCAAAATTTGAGGCATCGAGGTCGCCGCCTAGTTGGTTATTCACGAGAAACTGCCATGATGTTGCTATTCGTCGATCAGCTCTCTGTTCCTGCACAGTGGCGAAAGCTGGTCCATACGTATTCTTAATACGTTCATCCCATCATCCTTCACGAAATGGTTCATTTGACTTGGTCCATCGCTCAAAGGTAGTTGTGCAGACCCGAGTGGGCATGTCCCCTGAACATGGCTTAGCAAAAAAGACTCGATTGTTATTGGTCTATATCGGCAGTCTTACATCGATCTGACACCCAAACTCGCCTCCTGCTACGGCTACTCCCTATTGAGATTCCCATCAGCACAGCTGTCGCGTGTTTGATTGAGTTCTATGAGACAGCCAGGCAAAACGTACTAGGAATTGAACTTTGGCAAAAACTGCCGGTATCAGGGCAAGAGAAACAAAGGTCGAAAAATACATGGTCAACATGCTACAACGAACAAGAAGAACGAGTATATACAAGAAACGAAGGGAGATGAATAAAAATAAAGCAAATGTGACAAGCAAGAAAGAAAGAGAGAACCAGCCAATCAGAAAGAAAGTACAAGTAGCAAACACCTCTGCTCACGAAAAGCGTTTTGAGATGAAAAGACTGTCTCGAACTAAGACACACATGCACCTCCCTGGGTCCTTATACATATGTATACATAACCGAACAATCCATCGGCACATGGACCGATGCGAACGCGGATGAGGAAGGTTACATGGGAGGCGCGAACCCTGGTAGTTCGTCTTAAATGCTCCGGCGAGTCCAGATCACCATTGGCCAAGGACCATCCCGATTAGTATGGATATCAAACACGACGTGTCTCAGATTGAGTGCACAGACCAGGTTATCGGTCCGTCGAGTCCAGGTTGTACTGTAGGTAACTAGCACTGCCCGTGGCTCACTGGGCGAGAACGTGATGATCATTGTGATCGAGTTTTCGTGGCTCAATATATATACGGGAAGGATACGGGTAGATCCTAAAGGCCAATAGTTCCCCTATCTGCAGCTCGTGTGGCAAAGACTCCAATCCTGATATAGCCCATTGTAGATCGCATTATACACAAATATTTCCTCTACTCGTGTATGGACGTCCAGCAAATTATTGTTACTAGAGACGATCGTACAGGAGACCTAGTGTAGATACATGTAGCGTGTTGAAGAAATGTCATCGACCACACACTAATTCTATATGCCGCTGTCCAATCAAAAGACGCCACTGAGTAACCCAAAATAGTAGATGCTAGACTAATATCATCATCATCCCTCGTCCACCCATACCAAAAATCCTGAAGGACTACCGCCTCGCAATCTCGCGCAGGAAGTGGGAGTACCGATTTAGTTTATAGTAACACACAAATACGAATACAGACACAATACGCCGGACCACAGCATTAATCCTCCCATTCCTCATCGTACTGATCGATCAGACGATTTTCATCGTCGCGACTACTTCTGGCCCTTGCGGTGGGTGATCCCGACAGGTAGTGGTATCCCCTCCGACTCGGGAATAGCCGAGCACAGGACGACGTAGCGATGACGAACATGTCCTGCGACTGAGGTTAATCAAACCGAGGGCTATGTGCTGGTGAGTCCTTTGAGACTCGAGAACGGCTTACGCAGATAAAACTCCACACGCTTGCCCACATCGAGTAGTTAGGCAACTGCCTCCAACCCCGGGCGTTCCCGACGATCCGGTTGTAGAACACACCACCCAGCAGATAGACCAGCACGGCCACCACCAAGATGATGGCGAAGACAGAGCCGGGCCCGACGCTGCCAGGCTTGTGGGGCTCGGCGCCGGCGCAGGCATGGGCTGACTTGACCTTGAAGACATAGTTGCATTCTTCGGGATCTACGGCGATGAAGGAAACCTGGGCGTTCCCGCCAAGCGCATCTCTGTCGCAGCTGAAAAATATAGTCGTGGATTTCCTGCGGACCTCATCCTCTTCGTCATCCTCCTTGCTCTTGCCCACGTTCACTCCATCCGTCTTAGACGATGGTTTAGCCGATGGTGGTTCGTCGTCATTCTCGTAATCTCTGTAGGCTGCGCTAGCGTGTACGGCGCTCCTGTCGCCTAGGCTCCGTGACCTCGACCTTTTCTTCCCACACGGGGAGCCGCCCGTGTACTGCAGGACCAATTCCTTCCCCCGCGTTACCGGACTGGCCGACTGGAAGCCTAGGCTGTAGTACTCCCCCTTGGAGACATAGTATGCGCTGATATTCTGCCACTTGCTCTCGTCGATGTATTTCACGTCCTCGATGGGCTCGACGACTGCGTTGCAGATGTTCAAGGTGAAGTTGGAGCCATAGTCCCACCCCCTCGCTTTGTAGTCGGTCAGAGGCGCGCTGCGACTGTGGGCGGGCCGCGACCCGTCGGGCTTGGGTTTTATGGCGGCGTCGGGCCTCAGGTCGAAGAAGGCGCCGGACGTCGAGGAAGCGGTGCAAGCGGTTGTGGTTGTGGTCGCGGTAGCTTCAGCATCGGATGCGACGGCGGTGGATGTAAGAGCGAGGAGAGCAAGAATGGCCGGGTATGCCGGCGGCGATATCATTGTAGTGAAGCGCATGTCGCCCGCTTCTGTGTCTTGCAACTAGATCAGCTCTTCGCCGGCTAATGCGCCGTTTGACGTAGTTGATCTTGGTGGCGGGAGCGGTGACTAATGGGAAACAAACGAATGTCAGCCAATCAAGGCGACCAAGGAAATATAGGCTTTATGGCGTTGTTGCTTCTTGAAAGACGCCGAAGCTGGGTATCATGGACTCGTTAGCAAGAGATGCGACTCAATGGCTCGGGGGCCACGCTCTGTTTCACGAGGGATTGAGACCAACGTGTTTAGTGCAGGTTTAGTGTACGGAGTAGGTACCTACGCTATGCACCTGCCTGGTCCAAGACGGGACCTACGGTATATATACATAATACGCACTAGGAGGTATACCTTATGCTTTAAAGCAAATTACCCCAGATCCCTTTTACACCATACTGGAAATCACGATGTGTGCTTCAAAGTTCGTTATCAAACTGGCATCGATATCCAAACGAAACGTCGTTATTCCTCGCGTTTTAACAATATACCATGTTTTCTGTCGTACCTACTCTCGCGTAGAGGCCTATCGTTGTGCTCGAATTTCTAGTTATTGCTGTATTGTGCAATACAGCCTCTCATCTACCTACCTAGGTAGGTAGGCACTCCGTAGTCCTCCCACCAATCCGTCGTCGACATGCATTGCAGAGAGATACAGCGCCTACCTGGGTAGTTCAGATCTTCACCACAAGGAAGTACGAACCTCGAGCTTTCTGTTGGGATCGTATATCTTCTAGAATTGTTGATTTCTTGTTCCCTCTTCTCTTCTCTTCTTTTCTCGTGGCGGTCAATCTACAAACATCCCAAAAAGGGTTTACAAATATTACCACTACCACCATTACCAGCTTGCATACTGGTTCAGTTCGATATCACCCAGGGCACAGAACCTTTGCGGGCCCCTGTGAATCAACCGAAGATCGTTGATCAACTCCACTTCTGGAATATCCACAAACGATGGCCTCGGCCTACCCAGTTCCGGCGTGCTGCTGCTATGAAGAAGTCCGCACCCGAGAAATTCAGAGCCCTCTGAGAAGACGTTGGGATACAGCGATTCATGGTATTAGGTACCCATTAAATTAAATGTAGAATAAGCGCCGCATGCACAAGAAAACAAAGTAGCAAAAGTAGATATATTATCGTTAGTCTTTATCAGAGTAGGGAGGGTGTAGAATTAAGCCTTATATATACAGTTAAGGTTTCAGATACTCACTGTACCTTCTTAACTACTCCGGGGCATAACCAAAAGCGCCCCCGCTCTTCCCAAGACTATATATATACATAAATTTAAATAATTAATTAAAGAACGCTTATATGTTTTAATTAAGACCTCGGGATAGTTTTTATCTGTTGTATAATAAACATAACTTCCTGTAAAAAATACTAATTTACTTTAACGTTATCCTTGGTTGCCTTTTTAGTCAGATAATTAATATGCTTGTGCAATTTGTTCAACTTGTCCTTTAGACGTAACCGTTCAAAAGATAACTTCTTTGGCTTAGATGACGATCCTGTGGGTTGGTCGATGATTGGTTCGAATAGTCGTTTAACGCCAGGCTTACATGGTCCAGTGGGTTCAGATGATGGAGCACACCGTATAGAGTCTCGACACCAGGGACAAGAATCGCTTTCACCTGTCAACCAAGTCCTCATGCATACAACCTCTCCCCAATGGCCGCATTGCAATACCGCATAATCTGTGAAGATTCGTTTCGGCCCTAACGAAGCCAAGGAAAAATAAGGGGCTCTGATTGGTGTGCCCCGGATTCCTTAGGTCCAATTATTCTGTTAGTCAGCAGGTTTTTGGTAGTTAGCAGGCTCTGACCAATTAGGGCTCTGAATTCTTTCTTGGCTGCATTAGGGCCGAAACGAATTTTAACAGATTATGCGGTACCACTTGCTGGGTACCCAGTACAAGAAGACAAGGTACTAGGTAGCAAAAGTAGATGTACGTATTATCGTTGGTCTCTATCAGAGTGGGGAGGGTGTGGAATTAGGCCTTATATACACAGTTAAGGTTTCAGATGCTCACTGTGCCTTCTCAACTTGCACATTTAAATGCGTCTGTGGAGTGGCCCGTGCGGTCCACATACAGATTGACTAGTTGGGAAATCTAATCACTTAGATAGCTCCATAACCAATACAACCACGAATCCCCTTAAAAGCGCTGCATATCGTGAGAGCTGCAGGATTCGAACCTGCGCGGTTTCCCACTGCGACTGAGGGAATCTGAACAGTCAAGGGCTGATGCTGCCAACAGACATTCAGAAGGACTTATGTCCTTTATGCTGCAGAATCTGGCAAGGGGAAATCAACGGGAAAATTGATTGGATGACTAGGGGATTTCGCTTGGCACAATCGTTGAAAAAAGAGCTGAACGAGCTTTGAGTTTCCCTCAGGCGGTGCCTGTTGGGGGGGAGATTGGCCGCTGTGGGGTGGCCCGTGCGGTCCACATCCTGTACAGATTGACTAGTTGGGAAATCTAATCACTTCCAAGGTTAGATAGCTCTATAACTAATACAACCACGAATCCCCTTAAAAGCGCTACACATCCAATAAAACGATAAATAAGGCTCGGATAATATAATTATTAGGTGAATATAGTGGAACTGCCCATGCATGTGGCCCCGCTATTCTAATCATTCCACTTTTAAAGTCACCTAGAATCCGCAGCCAAAGGGGATAAAGTCCACGGGACTACCGCTGCGACCGAGACATTCTATAAACCTGATATTTTATATTTTGGCTCTGGATGAGAAACGGTCGGGATAATGGGTCGATACCAGTCCGCTACCTTAACGGTTCTGATAGGCGACTCGAAGCAGATGCAGCCAGTGTCCTTTATGGCACACGAACAGTCACTCCCTTTCGTAGCCCAACTCTAGGTGTCGCTCTTAGAGCGCCTCTTAAAGTCCGGAAAAGTCAATGCTAGGCTTACTACTTATTATCGACAGCGCGACGGTCAGGGCAAGATAATAAACGCTTTATGCTACGATGGGGCATTGAAGCCTGCTCATTCTACCTCTCTCGCATCAACCTCTGCTGGCTCTGCGATACATCTGGCCATGACGAGATTCCGCATTATGTTGGCTAAGGCTCTCGGCTTATCTAGCACAGACTATTGCAGCCGTTATCTAGCACAGACTATTGCAGCCGTTATCTGGCACAGACTATTGCAGCCGTTATTTGGTTACAATAGACAATGCACAGTCTACGAAGGTCGGCACTTCCCACACCTCTACCGAACAGCTATGGGCGGTATCCCGAACTATTCGTCGTCTATTATCAGATCCGGATTTCGAAGAAAAGGACGACAAACCTGGAGATATCCTCGTCGTCTGTTATTACGCCGCATTCGTAGCAGATGTCACGAACCACCTCAATGTCCAGCTTAGAGACCTACCCGAAAAAGCTCGCGCCAGATATCGAATATGTACTTCGATGTGGGCGGCTTTGACGTATTCCACTTGTATAGCAACATGTCATGTTGTTAGGTCCACTTGCCTCGTAGTACTTTTCAGCATCCGTTTGCCATGTCTTCGGCCGCTTGTTTGATGTGTTTTTCACCCCGTCGAGAGCCCTGTAAATGATCCAACGCTAAAATTTAAGGCAGAATCAAGGAGAAAGATAAGACTATTCTCGATAGCATTTTAGACCTTTAATTTCGACTTAGAATCCTTTACGTAACAGGAACAGTCGAGCTTTATCGCCCCTCAGGCGAATCAGCAGGCCAAGATAGAGAAGCAAGTCTTATGATATACTCGGTTTCCCTACATTTTCGGGCAATATTTTGGGAAAGACCTCGCCGCAGCTACAACTTCTTGTGAGCTCATAACATTGTTGCGAGCTCGAGTATGATGTCTCAACCAGAGTAGCAAGAATTGATTCAGTGACCCAGCCAAGCACGTCCCAGGCATCACCGTATGGTGAAGATGAACGTGAAATAGATCATAGAATAGTGCGGACGCCATCGCAGCTTGCTTTAGTTGGGCCTTCAGGCGAATGTCCCTCGGTTGGTTGGAAGGTTGGTGGTTACTAATCCCTATCGTGTTCTATGATTAGTGCAGACTCCAGGCTTTTACGAACATCTGTAAGCCTGGATTCAGACTGTACTCTCTTCGGAAATTCGAGCCTCGGTTTTTACGTTCTACCGGCATTCATATAGCCTCTCCAACGTCCCAAGTTCTCCTTCCTCAGAAATTGCCTGTCCACTCCTACAAGTAACGCTTTGTCAGAGACCGTCTCGCCCTTGACACCATAAATGGATTCAATATGGAACCCAGTGAGGGCGTCTGCCAAGTGGACGAATGCATCGTGCCTATCCGTTTGCTTCAGTAGATCTATGACAAAAACTTTGGAAAAACCCAAAGTATCATTTGAGACTGTATCTATACTCTTATGGCCTGATCCTATGGGTTTAGTTCTTCGGCTTCGAGTTCTGGGCTGAAGCTCTAAAGAAGGCCAGTAGACTATGTAACTAGAGCCTACCAACCGCCCCCAAATGGCAATACATGGTAAACAACAAGTCGGAGACATGGAAATGCCGAATGATCATTGGACATATGCCGGTGGCTAGTCTAGCTTCCGCACTTCCCCGCACACATTGAAGCTATACCCTACTCGGCTAACACGGTTCCAGACTGTCGGGTTCGGATCTGCACAGTGATTGGGCACGTAGTTCAGTGCCGAAGCCCATGCATATCTTGGTGAAAGCTCGAAAAGCTCATGGTTGTTTATTTACTAGACAACGGGTCCGATAGATATTCAACTGATATCTTAAATGAACTCAGGATCGAGGGCGCTTATTCAGCCCTCAGTTACTTGCCCCATAATTGTACCAAATCAAGCAAACGATTTGTTACAGCCTCCCTCGAAAACTGAGCACAAAGTCTGGCTGACCCCCTATTTAAGCCCTGGTTTTTATATACCGCTAACGTTTGAAATTCTGGGGGTATGGGAATACACTATGCCGCCTCTGCGGGTTTCTTCTAACAGTTGTTCATGGGTTGCAAAATAACGACGTCGAAGGCCGTTCTTACGGCTGTAAAAAAATGCCCGGTAGTGCCAAGCAAGTCGTCACTAAAATGGAAAGCTTTGCCGGCGAAGACTCTCCATTTTGAACACGCTGTAAATTAAAGTGCAAAGCACTTTAATTTAAGACCTACGAAGACCCTTTT
The DNA here is from genome assembly GCA_025201785.1 of Xylaria longipes. Classification (NCBI taxonomy): domain Eukaryota; kingdom Fungi; phylum Ascomycota; class Sordariomycetes; order Xylariales; family Xylariaceae; genus Xylaria; species Xylaria longipes. The sequence goes on from MU619698.1 coordinate 407,825, forward strand.
TACCTCTGGCGGCCCCTTTGAGCAGCTTCCCCGAGCATCACGAAGCTCTTCAGCGGCTTCAGAACATATATAGAGCCTTAATGCGTAAGCCACGAACCTTATATTTAAAGTTGTAGTTAATTTCCTCTAAGGAAACTGACCAATGGGAGAGCTGCAGACACTTTCTAGGCCAATCAGAGCGTTGCAGACAAATTTAGAGTTTGAGGGGGTCCGGTAATGAACTTCTCAAGCTTCGCTTTCCCAAAATTCCATTTCACAGAATTCTTGGAAAGCAAAGCTTTCCAATAAAGCAATCGTAATCTTAAGCGGCTTAAATTATATGAATAGTATATCAATTGCTTTTAAACCGATTTTGATCGTTCTTCCATGAATGTTTTGAACGAACGAAGAACCGGGCTTGGTCAAATATGGAAAAGCCACTGCTTACAAGAGAATTGTACTACGTAGTACATAACAGCGAGCCCCCCAGACCTGTTTTCCATGAAGTCTCGACGAGGCTCTCGCCGCGCTCAGCTAACCCAACGAAATCATATCATATCATGTCATATCATATCTAGTCTCTACGGACTCCCTTACAATCCCTACCTCCTCTTACATCTCTTCCCATTCACCGATTTTCTTAGTATTTGAACGTAGACAGAGCGGTGAGATTAAAGTTATTGCCGTCTTGTCTTGAAGCCATGCGTTTTCCCATTGTGGTGCTCCTCTGGCCATCATCTCACCTCCTAGCTCAGGCGGCCCAGGAACCCAGCTTCATCTCTCCGAAGTGGCAAGATACAACGAGCACAGCTCCGTTCGCCGCGAACGGACAATGGCCACTGGGATCCAGCCAGACCGTAGCGTTCTCGGCGCCTTGGGAGTCATACAGAATTGAGTTCTGGCAGGGCATCTTGTCAGGCGGCGCGCGGAAGTCGGATCAGTTAGTTTATAATCGTAAGCTAGACCATCTACAAACTCGACGACGAAAAAGAGAGATATCTCGTACATGGATTACTAACAGTCGGTCAATTCCAGAGTCAGAGGGCGAGACGCTGCATCAGAGCTTTTATTGGACTGTCCAGACTTACGATCTTCAACTCTCGCAATCGCCTGTGTTTTTCTTCTGGCTCTTCGATAATAATAATTCGAGCAATCAGCAAAGCTCTGCCAACTTCAACATCACTCTCGACACTACCTCTACCTCTTCATCGGCTGTAACAAATTCGTTGTCCAGTTCCTCCGGCGTCTCTTCTAGTACGACGACAGCTGCGACTACAACAACACTCGGTTTTTCGAGCGGGCCCCCAAGCGCGACGCCTGTTTCCACGGGACTGTCAACAGGCGCCGCGGCAGGGATAGGAGTTGGCGCTTCACTTGGCGGGATAATAGTCATGACCGCCGCGATGCCGGCAGATGGATATGATGCAAAGCCTGTCGAAGCACCTACCTATCACGATCAGCGACCTGTAGAGATAGGGTAGTTAAGCGGTCTTCCCAGATGACACTGGGCCTTTTCATATTATTTTCCCCCCACTGTTGGATTGGGTGGCAGTCGGGATCGGATCCCATCGTGTTTTTGCAAACATATTTAATTGGTGGCTCCTTGACAGAACACTATAACTTGAGATTCGGGTCTCTTCGATGTTGTCTTTGTGCCAGTGTTTAGGTAGGAAAGAGAAAATCGGAAACATCACGGTTCGATCGCGCGCTAAACTAGACTAATGAACAAGGGAGAATACCTAGTTTCTTTACTTGATGGCCCCCTTTCCCGCGAGCTCTGTGCATAGAGGTGAACGGGGTACAGTACTAACGATAGTGTCCAATAAATCAATAAATGGCAACCGATCCAAGCACTGTCTCAACTCTTGCTGCTCGGGTATATAGTCCTTGTTGCAAGTTCACAGCCAACAACAACGAGAGGTATAAAAAAATAAAATTAAAAAAAGGGCCAGGCTTCTTTCAGCCAAGAGTGTGTTTTCTCCCTAGGTTGTAGGGGTCGGAACGCCAAATAAAAGGCGGCTGTGGCGCGGAACCCAGTCACACCAAGAACAAACTTGTCGAGTATATCTTTGAAGAGTAATATGACTGTTGTAGCAGTCATCCGAGGATATACAACGTGGCGTGTAAGGTTTCACGTCTACACGAACGATGGTACCTCATCGGATACTACGCTCCAGTCGTGCAAAGACTGTCTAAAAACAAACATCCTAAACCATCGTGCGGGAGGATTCGCTAATACGACTCTTTAGTGTAAATTAAATTAAGACGAGCCTTTTGCCGGTATCAATCGTTGATTCTTCATTCTGCTCGTGCCCTCTTCGATCCCGTGATAAAATGTACACTCCAACACGGGCGTCTTGGCTTGCTGGAGATCACTCGTGGCGCAGTCAAATCACCATCCGCGCATTCGCAGTTACGCCGTATATCATACGAGATACAGTGCCTAAACTAAATTCCCTGTTACGTCACTGCCCAAAGGGGAAACACGAACAGACAGCCTTGTTGATCCTTCAGGCAGCCGTTTAAACGACTCCCACCCACAATCAAGCTGACGCCGAAACGCTCAATCTAACGAGTGAGTCAGGCGTTAGATAGTTCAATCACTACGGGTAGTCAATTGATACCACTGCTAGGCATTTCCGCTAGTCAATTAACTAACGAATCAATTGGATTGAATACAACATGGCGGGCAAGAGACACGACGACGACAGCAAAGCCGGATTCGCGGACGGGCCCGCGACCGCTACTACTAGCCCGGAAACCCACTTCGGCGACAACGAGGGCGAGGGCGAGGGCGAGGGCGAGGGCGAGGGCGACAGGACGAACGACGCGTGGTTCGAGCACTCGTCGGGCAAGCGGATCGACACCGACACCCTGATCGCGCGGTCCCTGGCACGGCAGTACCCGAGCCTGCAGCTGACGATCGCGCCGCGGGCCAACGGGGTGGACCTGCTGGGCTTCGCGGCGGCGGGCCACGCGCGGTGCCGGGCGATCGCGGAGAAGCCGGGGGCCGGCGGCGGCGGCGGCACCGGGGCGTTCTCCCCCGTGTCCTGGACCCTGTACATGCCGCCGGCGCGGCGCATCGACGGCGACCCCGGCGCGCTGGTGCAGAAGCTCAACTTCGGCAAGTTCGAGTATCGCTGGCGCGGGCGGGACTTCCTCGTGTATGTCGTCGACGGGCGCGACGGGACCGAGGCGTACACTGCCTCCACGAAGCACTATGTCCTCTCGGCCGAGCGCGAGCACGCCGAGTCCCTGCTGCTGGCCGCCGGCGGCTGGGCTAACGAGCTGCACGGCGAGGTCTGGGTGTTCGACCAGGGCTACTGGCAGAAGAGCGCGGAGCTGTTCCGCAGCATCATGGGCGCCTCGTGGGATAGTGTCATTCTCGACGCCAACATGAAGAGGGCTATCATCGAGGACCATAATTCGTTCTTCGACTCTCGAGATACGTACGCCCGGTTGAAGGTGCCTTGGAAGCGCGGTGTTATCTATCATGGGCCGCCGGGGAATGGCAAGACTATTTCCATTAAGGCGACTATGCATATGTTATACGAGCGGGAGGATCCTGTTCCGACGTTGTATGTTCGGACTTTGGCCTCGGTAAGTTGCTTGATAATGCTATGTTCGTTCGAAGAATGGGAATCGCTGACGCTGAATAGGTCTATGGCCCTGAGTCTGCACTTATGGCTATATTTAGGAAAGCGAGGCAACTCGCCCCTTGCTATCTGGTATTCGAGGATCTTGATAGCATCGTCTCGGACCAAGTGCGCAGTTACTTCTTGAACGAGGTCGATGGCCTCAAGAACAACGACGGCATCTTCATGATCGGGTCAACGAATCATCTTGATCGCTTAGATCCGGGTATTTCAGTAAGTTCGCGGCCTGTAGTTTGTAGATTCTCTTCCAGCCCTGTCTGCTTTATGAAAACGGAAAAGATTTAGAGAGGTTCGCGGAGTAGCTGACTTTAGCAGAAACGTCCCTCACGGTTCGACAGGAAGTATTACTTCCCGGACCCAGACCTAGAGCAGCGCATCGCATACTGCAAATTCTGGCAGGGAAAACTGGCCGACAACAAGGACATCGAGTTTCCCGACGAGTTGTGTAAAGCCATCGCCGAGATCACGGATAAGTTCAGCTTCGCGTACATGCAGGAGGCTTTCGTAGCGGCGCTTTTGGCAATGGCTCGACGATCGAAGGGCGGGGAGCGGTGCAGCGAGGAGTCGCTGACGCGGGACGTGGGCGGTGGCTGGTTGGATGTCTGCGGTGGTGGCGATGGCCACGGTGATTTGGATGATCTCCCTTTGTGGGTTGAGATCAAGAAGCAGATTGAGACGCTGCGCGAGGGTATGGAATCTGAGACACAAGATAAAGTCTGTTAGGAACAGGGACTCCTGACTGCAGGTAGGTCGGATCGAGTTCCTTGTAAAGCGAGTATAATCTCGATGAGCGTTAAAACCGGCAATTAGTTCGTGGGAGTAACCAATAGCTTGTTTATTACTCAACATTTCAAGAAAAGGTCAAATCGACTGTTCTATCTCTAACGAGTAACACAGCCCTATTCTTGCGAGCGAATGGTTGCGCTACACGAAGGTGATACGGCCCCCAGACAGAACCCTGCACCCATCTAGGAGCATAGATTGGGAGCAGGCCCCCTCTGCATCGAGCCGAAACATCTCTTGGCCCGGCCTGGTCGTATTTCCATTCCTAGCCAGGCGATGCGTCAACAAGAGCCCCGAGTCTCGCTTCATATCATCGCAATAGTTGTGAGAACCACCCATTTTCCACATCAGGTGTCGCGACGTCTACGAGGGTTGCTCTCGCCGCACGATCGGGAAACTGTGTTACACGCCGCAAGCATCAAGCATCACCTTTTAATCAAAATAGAACGCGAGCAACGCCCCAGCAACAGCCGCCGTCAGGCAACCCAGGATGGCCTGCTACCCAGGCATAAAAGGCCGTGATAGCACCACCACGGCCTACTCTCTCACCACTCGACATTGTAGAACTCCGAGACAAGCGGTACAACTGCCTTGATACGCCCACCCCCGTCTACGAATCTACCCCAGCTAGCTCTCCCTTCGAAACCCGCGAGAGGATACCTGCCATGTGCTACGAGCGATACAAGGGGTACACGGTCTGCGCGCACGTGGACCCGCAGAGCACGCCGACGGAGTCGAAGCAATGCGAGGAGCTCAGCGCAACGGGGCGGTGCGCGCAGGGGAAGACGTACGTGCTGGTGGTCGGGGAGAGCACGCCGACGCCGTGCCCGGGGTGCTGGCAGTTGGAGTGTCGGCTCATGGACGCCGTCGGTAGCCTCGACGACGAGCATAGGGGCTCCGCGACGTGGAGGCTGTGGCACCGCATTGGCTGGCTCTATAAGGAGGTCATGCTCGTGCTCGACGTCGTCTATGTGCGGAATACGCTGTATAGCGAGATGCACAGGTGGGAAGGGCCACGCCATAACCGCCAGGTCCTCATCGCCAAGTGGATAGCCGTCTTCGACGAGTTCAAGGACTGGCTGTGCGAGAGGCTCGAGAAGAGGGACGCGCAGGGCCGCCTCTACTTCCCCGCTGGCGAGGAGAAGGACGTCAGGATAGAGAAGAAGAAGGTCCTGCAGCATCTTGTGAGATGGATGTGTGAGTCGAGTCACGTTCCTTAGCTTTTTACTCCTATACACTCGGATACACCCCAATCGATATTTACTTGAGGGACTACGACTACTATGTCCCCACGATAACTAACGTGAATTGCTCCAGTGGTCAATATGGCACAAGGTAAATTCGACAAGTTGGATATTGCGATCTTCAGGGAAGGTCTAGACATGGCGTTCAATAACCTGATCTACCAATGGGACACGCATTTCCCCGAAGAGCCCGGGTGTGACTATGCGAAGGAGGAGTTCACTAAGTATTGGACGAATTGGTTTAAAAAGAGGGACAGCGCCCCGACGCAAGGGGAGAGTCCGGCTAGCTGAGCGAGGGTCGGGGCGGAGAACAGGAGAGTAAGGATCTATTGGACGCCGATGAGTATGAAGCGCACTGCGGGAGATGGGCAGCCGTTAGGTAGCAACATGTGTGCTTGCTTTCACGACACGCTTTGCCGCCCCCTTGCCTGTGAGCCTTTATCTTTCCAATGACTAGGCTCGCTGCAAGAGGAATTAGTTGGTCGCTTAAGGACATGTAAAAAATCCAGGATGCAAAAGGGCGGCCCCGCGGGTCTCATGATAGCTAGCCAGATTCTAGGGCACATACAGCAGTATGACATGAATTGGCAAGCCCCTAACTTGAAGTTAGGAATGAGGGGGCAGATAGCAAAGAGCACGTATTCACAAAGTCGAAAGGAAATGTCATGAGTAGAAGTATGCGATAAGGAGTCAAATTATGTGTGAGGTTCGATGCTGGACACGACTAGGTTTTGCCGATTGACCGCTCAATACACCACGCGTCCAAGTCTTGGAGTGACTATTACCAGTTGCACCCACAAGAGCTGTTTATACACGTGTCCATCTAACGTTGCTGCCTAGGAAGGCGGTCGTGTGTACATGCCTTGGAAGGGAACAAGAAGATTAGTAGAGCCATCGTCAAGCCACGCATAACATCTAGTACTCATAACACCGGTAAAAGACAACAGAATGTAATTTATTCCGGCTTGATGTATCTCGGTGAAGGCGAACGAACCTGTTCCCCAGCCCTGCTTTTAAGCCAACAACTTAAGTATCATTATACTTGCCGCTTCGGCTAGCATACATAACAATACATAACAGTTCTGTTTTTTTATTCATTGCCACCTTCTCAGATGAGCCTCTAAATTACCGATATCTTCTTAGCCCCGAAAATCATCCCAATAAGTAATCGCATTCTGATAGTAGTCAGATTTATGGCCTGTTGAGTCCACATCTCCCCTAGGAAGCGTCATCTATCAACACACGAGCCTGGTCTCTGATGTTCTGTAGAAAGGCTGCCGCTCCCATGAAACTCTGGATTTTTATGAAACGGAGCCCGCCGCGTCGAAGCACCAAGCCTCCGTAGACTTACTTCAATCCTATAGCGCGTCTGATCTCTCGCTCTTGAGCCTGACATCGAGCTTCGGTCTTCTCAATTTCAAAAACAGCCAATGTCTCGAGTCTGTGCAAACTCGACGCAAACTCGGAAGTTATCCTAGCGACGTATACCTCCCAATAAGGGTGTTCATAGCAAACAGTCTTATGCGCCTGGTTCTTTGACTCGCCACAGGTGTAGTGTCCATATATCTTAAGCTTTAGTTGACGTAAACTCTTATATTCCGAAAGGGAATCGAAGATTGCATCCCAAGCGCTCCCCCCAAGAGAAGAGCGGTCTCCTGCTTTAATCTCCACACACTGTGCTTTATCAAGTAGTAAATCGTAGCTGAGTTGTTTCGCGGGCATCTGTGCGCTGGGTGACGACTTATTGACTTGATAGTAGAAGAAACTACTGTTGTGTCCGGATGCGACTGTATCACAGTATATATCGTCGAGTGCATTGACCTCTTTAGGGTTTGAGCCAAAATATATGTTAAGTGCAAAGAAATACTCAGATACATCCGTTCGAAGACTGACACTGTCGACGCTTGCATCAAAGGGGAGGGTGTTTGGTGAGGGCAGTCCGTAACGACTAATCGCCTGTGACCTCGTAGCACGACAGATCTGGAAGATAGACATGCTGGCCCAGAGACGTGGGTTGTAGAAAATGACCATCGGGTATGGAACCATCTGCCAGAAACCTCGAAGCTTATATGGTGGGTTCAAGTACTCGAGGATATAAAGCACGATCTCGTTTGGTAGGAACGCTGGTCGAAGCTCGGGAGTAGTGGAGCCATCGGTACCATTGCGAACACACGTGCTGCCGCATACAATGAACTCATAACACTTGCGTTCAATATCTCCGCTTTGTTCCTGCGGGCATAGTATCAGCCTGTTTGAGGGTTGGACTTCGGCCATCTCTAAGGATAGCGCACTGAACGCCGAGTGTTCGGCAACGAATTATTGTAGAGAGATGATAAGTGCCGCCTTGCTTCCCTTTTGTATGCAAGACCACTGTTTTCCTAGCCGCAAGAGGAAGAGTCGAGCATATGCAATGATCCTTGAGACAAAAGCAAGTTGGTGTCTTCAATGCAGATTGGTATATGGAGGAAAGGGTGAGTCAATAAGGGTTTAAAAGGATTGTAGTAACGATTTATGGGAAGAAGGCAACCTTACCAACCTTGGAACGGAGATAATGAGAAGGTAACAGTTGTAGTGCAGAGATGATTATTTATATGCAGTGAAGTAGTGTGGGTGACTTCGGGGAGAAAGATTGACTAATAAGAGTACTGAGGTAAAGTAAGGGGGAACCTACAAAAGTTCTAGAGTTTTAGATAAGGGGCTGCGGCCCAGGAAAAGGGGGTTGCTTAGCGCTTAACCAGCTACCTCCCTTTCCTCGCCTTTTTTTAGCTATTGAGTTGATTTTTCGTTAATTTATCGCGTTTTATTCATTCGATCAAGAGAGACCTTATCTAAGTGAACAAGGATGCGTATAGTTTCGCTTGCCTCCTTGGCCAGGGTCCAGAATCAGTGGCCAGTCACCCGGGCCAATTCAGTAGGACAGGCGCCCTATTCGCTGGCTAGGTAGGTACCTTTCCGGTTCGACACCCATACATAAGCAAATATCAAGCCGCGAATGAACAATCATCAAGAATTTCGTCATTATCCTCATTCTAACATACTATGATATAGATCCCGATGTCTGCCATAATGCGCCAACTCAACATTTCAAGAATAGCGAGCACCTTGGTCCGTCCCTCGCGCGACACCCCGCCCATTTGATTTAATTTACATTCCAACTCGTCATCACGTGTCTGCTCACTTCAAATACTTCATGATCTCTTCCCTTTCTCCGACAGGTATCGTGTGCAGCAACTCCTTCAAACCCTTGAGGGCGGCAGCCTTGTCGCTGCTCATCAACTCGGCCATCTGTTGAGACACGGCCTCTGCTTTCATCTGCTCCACCTTGCTCGAAATCATCTTGGCGTTCTCCTCGTACCACGTCACCACCTCTCTATCGCTGCGAGAGAATTTGGAAATGCCTGACCACGCAGCGAGCATGCGTAGATGTTTCTGCCTCGTCTCGATAGCGGCTGCGCTGTTGGGATCTGTAGTCTTAAGTCCAGACGTGACGGCCATGCGCCTAAGGATGTAGTCCTCGTTCAGTCGTCTACGCGCACGCCAATAGAAGAAGCGACGGGCGTTCTTCCATTCAATGGCCTCACGGATTGTACCCTTGGCCTTCATGCGACCAGCACGGTCATGCAGATCGGCAAATTGGATGCTGATCTGCGCGTAGATGGGCAACAGTTGCTTCTCCCGAGCCGTCATCTTCGTCTTTAGATCCTGTAGTTGCTCCTTCGACAAGTCCTTCTGTGCAGCCTGTTTCTTGAGCGCGGCATAGGTTGGGTCTAGACGAGTCATCGTTTCAAGCTGTTTATCCTTCCTGTACTTGATGCCGATGATACCCTCGGGTTCAAGGACACCGGCACGAGACTCAACATCGGCGTACATTTCCATGGCAGTGGGGTTGATGGTGGGATCGACGACGACCCAGGAGCCACCACGCAACTCGCCGAAAGGCGGAATGTATACGAAGATCGGCTGTTCATATTTGACAAGGGCATCGACGATATATGATCCATACTTCAAGACCTCGTTGTACATGTCTCGCTGGCCACCAGAGAACCCTCTCCAGTTGGCAAGAATCATGAGCGGCAACTGCTCACCATGATTGAAGTCATTGATAGCCTGAGCCGTCTTGAAGGCCGAATTGGGGTACCAAACACCGCCAGCTTCGTTAGTAACCTGCTCTACGGAGTCGGGGTTGGCGGGATCCGCGGGAGTGATGTTCTCCACAGTTCGTGTCTCGACGGCGATAACACCCATGGGAATGCCACCAAGACGGGCACGGCCGACGACGACTGTGCGAGCCCAGCCACCAAGTGTCTCTACAAATGAGTCCTTGTCGAAAAGACCAGATTGGAAGCCATCCTCGTCTTGCTTACCGCCGATAAGCCATCTGACGTCGTAAGGCTGCTTGTTGGGTGGTGTGTACACGATCTCACGATCCCAAGTGTCAAGGCTGGGGATGACTGGGACTGGGAGATTACGCTGGGCAGGAATAAACGATAGCCACTCAACGATCTTGGACACACCAGCGAAGTCGTCGTTGGCAGTCATGTGTGAAACACCATTACGGTACATGATTTGAGTGCCACCAAGTTGTAAGTTGGAAGTATAGACCTCACGTCCAAGCAAGTTGTTCAAGGCATTAGCGCCCGTAAGAATAATCGGCTGGCCTTCGATCTGGATAGCACGTTGACCAAGACGAACAAGATACGCACCAATACCTACAGTCGTTAATTTAACATTGAGAAGAAAAGGCTGCGGGGGACTCACCAATCGATCGACAGGTAATAAGGGTAATAGTGAAGATGTCATTGTAGGCTCGGCTTGTGGCGCCGGCAATCAGACCAGAGCCTCTCAGGCATTCGACACCCAGACCATCTTCAGCACCGATGATGGCGACAATCTTATGCCGCTGCTCTCCATCCTCGCTGACCGGCTCCGTAATCACATCGCGTGTTGCGCCCTCTTCAAATCTCTTCTTCGTAGCTTCATCAAGGTACAAGTACTTGAAACCCGATTCCTGTTTGTTAGGGTCGTTCCAAGCGACCTTGAAGTGGGGAATCAGCTCCTCGGCCACACCCAGTCGGGCACCAGAGTTGGCAGAGAGGTAAATGCGCGGGATGCCCATGCTGCGAGCCAACTCAGTACACTTGTTGAAGAAATGGTCCTCCTTAGGTCCGAAGGAACCAATCATGTAAGTGATATCATTGGCAACCACTACAAACTTACGACCCTTTGGATATTCGGGGGTACGGGCATTGATGACCCAACCGACCATACCGCAGGTGTTCGTGCCAGGCTCGCGTGAAACTTCAGCGAGTTTGTCATGATCATCGAGGACTAGCTCGCTGTAGTCAATACACTCGCCGTGTTGGGGTTTGTTGTCAGCAAGTGCGGGCTGTTTCTTAACAAGTTCGACCCAGCTGTTCTCAACAGCTTGTCTGAAGAGCTCTGGGAAATCATACACATACTGCGTACCCATAAGATGAGCCTTGTATCGCTTAGGCTGGAGCCAGTTCTTAGTGGGATAAGGTGTAGAAACAGGCATGAGGTGCATGGAGCCGATCTTGGTGGTACCGCCGATTGAGTGGAAAATCATTTCGCCCTTCTCGGACTTGCGCTCAGCATAGATCTCAACCTGAATAACATAACCCGATGTGTTGCTGATGAGAACACGCAGAGGAAGTGGTTCGCCAGTTGTAGCATCTGTACAGATAATGCGGATTTCAACGTGAGAAACACGTAGGCGCCAAGCACGAGGTCCAAATCGGTCCAGGAAGCCTTGCAGAGAGTGTTCGACTTCTTGGGGTTTGAGTTGGAAGACTGGAGAGAAGTTCAAGAACATGTGGTTGAGATCAGAGTTGTTGTTGCCAATAATCTCTAGGGCATCAAAGATATCGTTGATAACTCGGTCTGCTTCCGAGACAAGATACTCAGCGGTTGGAATATCATCCCGTAGGCGCCCAGGTCGAATGACGGAACGAGTGAAGTAGCGCTTGTCAGTCTCAACCCCCTTTCCGACAGCCTCATAAACATGAATGCTCTTGTTCTCCGTGAAGACCGGAGTAATCTTGAATTTAGAGAGGCGCTGCAGCTCAAGCTGGAAAGCTAAAGAAGGCTCCACATGACGAATGCTATCGTCCTCTAGGTATTGAGGTCCACGGAAAGTGTAGTAACGGGGATATGAACCATCATTTCGACCGCATACTAAGGTGATACGGCGAACGCGATGCGCATACATCTCTGGCCGTGACCCTTCTACCATATTTCGCATTCTGGTAATGATCTCTTGGTCATCTACAGACTCGCCGTCCCGGACGGCGATATTGATGACATTGGATAGTTCATCTTCCTCCTTCCGGAAAGGCGTGGGTCCACGCCTACCACTGAGATCCGGAATCGCACTGGGAGTGCGGGTCCTTCGGGAAGGAAGAGTGTCCAAAGCCTTCTGTAGCGCCTCTTCAACTTCATCCAAGTATCTGCAAGGCACAATTACACCCTTTCGCGCAGGCTCTGCTTCGGTAATTTGGTTTAGATAGGTCATGTCACTAACTGAACTGATGCGACTAAATGAAGGAAATTCCTGAATAGGAGTGCCAGGCACGGATGGATTTGTCGACTGGGGTACAATGTCGAATTCGTTTTTGCCAGACTTGCGGAACGCGAAATCCCAAGAGAGATACGCCGGGTTTGTGTCGGTCTCATCTGCGTGATACTCGACTTTGGTAACATTGTAAGCACGGTAGGCCCGACGAATGTAAACCTCTAGCGCAGCAGCTGAAACCCATGGGTCGTCGTGAGCAAAGAAGGAGCACAATACGTCGAAGATAGTGTATTTAGAGTCAACGACCTCTTTAATGATGTCGAGATTTGGCTGTCGATGTTCCCACCCAGTCTCGCCGTATTTATTCTCGACGACGGAAGAGCGTAGAATATGCTCCATTTGGGCCGTTCGCTCTTCCAGTGACGGCAAGGCGCACTGGATCAAGATTTCTCTTGCCTTGAGGGAAACCTTAGCTGTCGAACGAGAGTCAAGCTCGGTCATCTTTCGCAGAACAGGTTTGAGATGCTTGGCGACATTGCCAGCATTTGGCTTGTTTGGGCGATACTCGTCTAGGAGAGCCAAGACTAAGTGATTCTTGGAACCTACGCGACTATGTGAGAGAACAATCTGAATAACCTTCAGGTAGTCTTCCCTATTCTCTTCGCGAAGCTTGAGAATGACATCCTCGTCCTGTGCGCGACGACCGGCGAAAAGGGACTCAACGTCTGTGTAAACGGACAAGAGTGAGGAGATTGCGTTGAGCTCTCGGACCTTTTGCCCTTCGGCGTAGTTAATAAGAACATCTAACAGAGGCTCTAAAGTAACTCGCAAGGTTTCGCCCTCGCTTGGCGTCATATTGTCGTTAACGAACTTAGTGAACGTTCTAGCGAGCGACTTGGCTGGGAATTCGGTTCCTCGGGCCTTGGACCGCTCAATCACTTGGGTAAACGTAGCATCAAGTTTCTGCGGCATTCTAGAGTGAAGTGCAGAGTGATGCGCGGCCCACTCGCCGTAAGGAAGTTCGGGGTCCCGCAGCACTTCGATCATCTCCTTGAGCGTTTGTTGCATAATAACGGAATTGTCGAAGCCCATCAGAATATTTCGCAAGATGGCATACAGCCTGTTAAACCTCTGGGCAGGCTTGCTACCACCTACCTGAGGTGAGCCGAGGTCCGGAAGCTGACCAAGGAATGGCTGCGCCTGTTTCACACGTGTGGGATCGTCCAAAGCAAGGATACCAAGAATATCGCCAGCTTCAATGGTGACTCCGGGCTGCTTGATCAATTGAACAATGCCGTCCTCTTGGGCCACCAAAGGCATGAACATCTTCATGACTTCAACTTCAGCAAAGGTCTGGCCTGCTTTGACGTGCTCGCCGTTCTCAACATTGTACTTCACCAGCTTACCGGGACTTGGGGTACGTAGTTGAGTTGGGTCGTTTTCTTGCTCTAGAAGGCAAGTCTTGCTGTCAACTGAGACACGGGTCGCACCCACTTCCTCCTTCCAGTAGACGCTGTGACTCCGGCCGTTGATCAGGATTAGCAGACCGCCGTCGCTCAAGGGTCGGATACCGACTTGGCATTTTGATCCGTTGATGAAAAGGTGGTAGCTGTCAACAGCCGCGCGGGTGGCTGTAAACTTATACCGATGGCCCTCATAAATGAAGTCGATTGGGAACACTGTTTTGAGGATGTCCTTGGACGGGACCTGACCCCTTTCCAGGCCAGCACGGTACTCGTTGATCGTTGCCTCGCAAGCGATGTGAGCTTTCGTCGTTGCACCACAAACGACAGCGAGGATTGGGTCAGGCCGCTCAGCAGTCAATCTATTTGAGATCAACTCATCCAACCAGCCCGTAGTAATCGTGTTGTCCTCGAAAGCCTCAGTCTCGAGCAGCTTAATAAGATACTCGACAGTTGTCCTGAAATCACCACGAATACTCAATTCTTTCAGTGCCACGACCATGTTCTTCCGCGAGGTTGCTCGGCTCTCTCCGTAAGCAAAGATGTGACCGAATTGACTGTCGGAGTAACTGTGGATACTGGACGAAGTACTGACAGAGAAATAGCCCCAGACATTGGCACTACTCCTGAAGTTGAGGTCGTGCATGACACCATTGGAGGGCTTGAAACCCTCACCAGGATCTTCTGATGTGATACGGCAAGCCGTGCAGTGTCCACGGGGTTGTGGTCGACGCTGTGTCTTTTCGCTCTGAGGGTCCTTGAACTCGAAATCAATCTCGGTCGATGTCTTGGGATCAACGCCGTAGAGTAAACGAATATCACTGATTCGGTGTAGAGGGATACCCATGGCAACCTGGAGCTGAGCGACAGGCAGGTTAACACCGCTGACCATTTCGGTTGTAGGATGCTCAACCTGAAGACGGGGGTTCAACTCTAGGAAGTAGAACTGGTCGTCCTCATGGGAGTATAGGTATTCGACTGTACCAGCAGAGACGTAGCCGACCAGGCGACCGAGTCGTACTGCAGCGTCTTCCATCCCCTTGAAAGTTGGCGGTTTGGCAATTGTTACCGGAGCCTCTTCGATAATTTTCTGGTGCCGTCTTTGAACGGAGCAATCTCTACCGAAGAGCGAAACGTTGTTTCCATACTGATCAGCCAGCAATTGTACTTCCAGATGCCGCGCGTTTCCGGCCAACTTCATGATGAAAATGGGTGATCCGGGAATCTCGCTTGCAGCAGCCTTGTATAGTTGTTCAAACCCTTCTTCCGACATGGCTTTGCGGATACCCTTACCACCGCCACCTTCTGAAGCCTTGATCATGACGGGGAAGCCGATTTCCTTGGCCTTTTCGAGACCTTCTTCCCATGAATTCACGCATCCCTTGAGATAGATATCGTCGGCAACAGTGACAAGTCCCTGGTCATCGATCACTACCTGATCTACGCCTGTTCCCGACCATGGAATACATGGTACTTTGGCGTGTTGGGCAACAATGGTTGAGGAAATCTTGTCACCGAGGGAGCGCATGGCCGATCCCGGAGGCCCAATGAAGACAATCTTCTTGGGAGATGCAGCCAATGATTCGGGCAATTTAGGGTTTTCTGAAGCGTGTCCCCTGTTGGATTGTTAGCTTTGATCGTCACGAAAGGTAACGTTTGGTTACGGTATTGAAACTTACCATCCTGCCCACACTGCGTGTACGTTCATTCGCTCAGCAATATCGACAATAAGCTCAACGTTTGCGTAATTGTGGTTGTTCGTGCCACCGGGGACTTCGGCGTAATGATCTGCCATCCTGATGTAGTCGGCGTTGGCTGCCAAATCTTCTGGGGTGGCCATGACGGTAAACCGAATAGCTCTTTCGTCGCCGAACGTCTCGTAGGCCCATTTGCGTACCGACCGGATTTCTTTGACGGCAGCGATACCGTTATTGGCAATAAGTACCTGTAAAGTAGACGTTAGCACGTTTTCAATCGACGTGCTTGCTCCCTGTTCATCAATTCCCTACATTTGTAATGACAGTGTGTCCATCGTGAGCAGCGACGAAGTCCTTCATCTTGGATGGTGCGGCGTTTTCAAGTCGGTTACCGCCAATGAAGTGGTCCGCGACTTTGTGTTTTTCAGCCCAGCTCGCCTTGCCATTGGAGATGGGAACCGTTCGGTTGCCATTGGCAGCGCCCTGGCCGTTTAGTTGTGAAGGCATGGTCTCGAGAGGAGGATTAGAGAGTAGTTGATTGGTAGTGGTGTGGGAAGACGATGTCGAGTTGATTATGCGGAAAAGGATGGTCAAGGGATCATCAAAGTAGGGTGGCTGCCCGGCTCGAGCTCCTACGAAGCCGGTAAGACGAGCAATGGTGTCTCGAAATGGAGGGGCGGCGCGGAAGACTGGTGTTGCCGGTAGAAGCAGTTATTGCTGACTGTGGGCCGACGATGCACAGGATCTCTCGGTTGTAGACGATGGTTCGGTGGGTTCCTGCCGGACCCAAGGATTCTAACCGAAAAACCGAGAGTGGGAATTACAGTAATGGCCGGAAACAAGTCCAAGCTGAATCTAAGCACGAATGTCTACAAGCCTCCGCATGGAGGGAAAGACGTCAGCCCAAGCATGCACCGAATTTAGCTTGCTCCAGTGTTGACTTCGTCGTCGAGAGGGAGCTGAAAGCACAACACCAACTTACACAAGCACCAGTCAGATCTATTCCTCCCGGGTATCTAGTTTATGTACGGTCTTCGTCGTGCAAAGCGAGAAACGACTGTAGAGCGGACCCGAGCCGTGCTAAAACGAGATAGAAATTACAATTGCTCTCTCAAAAAGAAAAAGCACAGGTAATAGGCCGTAGCGGAGGATGTCGTGAAGGCAGAATGGAGAGGTGTCGGGAGGAAAAAGGAATCCCAGATCAGATGAAGGGCGGGATCTCAATGATAAAAATGGTCGACGAGCCACTCACGTCTTGGGTGCGGTGCGTGGTGAGCTACCTGTCTGGATTGTAAGTGGGTACTTGCTACAGGGTACCTTGCACCTCAGTGCGACTGCGACTATAAACTGCACTAATGATGGCGCTGGAACTTCACTTAAAACAGGTAGTACAGGTACCGGCAAGCTAGGAAAGGCTGATTTCATGTTGGGGACCAGGTACTCTACCCACCATCTCAGCAAACGTCCAAGTCGATACCTACCTCCTATGTTCTGGTCGAGGCAACAAACACACTACGAACCTTCAACTTTTTGAAACCATTTGCAATGTTTACTTCACGTCCTCTGCTTTTTACCCTCGTTACAATCTGAGATATACAGAAGAAAACTGATGGTAATCAGGTGCCGGTCGTGAAAGGGCCGACAAATGTCGGGTTAGCTTCTGTAGCTGTCGGTACAAAGCTGCAGATCAATTCAGGGAACGGGCTTGGCCCCGACAAAGTACCTAGATCTATTGTCAGCTTAACGTGATGGCGAATCTATCACCTTCCTTGCCTATTCGGGCAATAAGAGGGACCCGAGCATGGACCCGAGACGAACATTGAATCTCTCAACCCCAACCAGATCAGATCGAGGCAGGGACTAGATACTACGTCAAGTTGCATGTCCTACCTTTCAGAGTCGAACTCGATTTAACTAACGTCTTTGTCCCGATTGGCAGTGTGTTAGGTTTCGTCAACATAGCAGTAGGCACCTAAATAGTGGCAGCACATGAAGAAACGAGGGACCCTCGTGCTTTCAAGGTTATATTTTCGTTGTCTCTGCCAAGTGTCTCCAACCAGTATACCGTAGACAACTCCAAATGGATTGACAGTTGTTCGAAGGGTATTATAGGATATCTCGTCTGCCCGTTGGTGTTTGTATACATCAAACCATCAAACATGATCGCCGCCGCGCGTCTTTTTTTACAGTTTAAGTCGACTTGAACATCGAACCCATCTATCTCCCCAATGACGGGATTCTCGTTGATGAATTTTTTTTATTGCTTAATTTCAAAGTGCATTCCCAAATAGGAAAAGTCCAGTGCGCCGAGATATTAAACAAGTGAAAACGACTCCAGAGCCAAGAGATATACACTACAGTCGGAAGATCTACTGGTATACCCGTCATCCCAGACAGAGATACGTAGTAGGTAGGTATCTTGGGCAGGATATAGTCGTAGGCCTATCACGTATTCCCGCCCCATTGCTTACTATGGAGATATGGAGATCCCCAATTAACGCGGCTCGGATTCCGGCGACTGTCTTCCACTTACTTCTACATAGTACAGTAGAATGCAGATAGGATACCTACACGCTTCCAGGAGGAATTTATCACCGAGACCCTGGGCACGCGATGCCATGATGCCATGCAGATTTGATAAGCGCAACCTGACCAGGGCGGACAGGGAAGGGCAGGTCTGTGCCGGGCCCCGCGGGAAACCAGGTGGGCTCTTCCAATATTTTAGTGCAACGAACCAATACATACCGAACTCAATTGTTGGGGCTCATCCCACGATTCAGGTCTTGTTAAGCCCACCTGCAAGTACACAGTACTTACTTACCTACACACACGGAAACCTAGCATTGTTGCTGTCAAGTTCTTTTTCTGATGCTGTTTTAAGGCAACAAAAAGAAGAGACAACAAGTGATAGATTGAATCCGAATGGGTTATTCTCCATCCGTATCGAGGCGTGTTCCCCTGCGAGATTGTCCGACGCCAACTGACGCACGTCCCCAACCGCATGTCCGACGGGTCCGCGGGTGCGCCCTAGCATGATACAGTAAGTAATAAATATTTTTTTGCATAAACTCCAGCAAGCCAGGAAGTAATCAATGGGTGACGCCATGCTGCTGTAGAAATAGGAACCTTGGCCCGAGTATTTTCGGCTGCACCAACCCAAAAAAAAAAAAAAAAAGCCGCACAGGTAAATGCCTAACTTAGATCCAAGATGCATCCTTCGGGCCTCGTCCAAACCAAGCCATCCTGCGCAATGGCTTCAGTGCCATACCATGGGCAAGGTTCGACGCCCAGGACAGGCTCTTGACGTAGAAACCTGGAATTCGGACTCCGACGCCGGGGCTCCATCGGTGCGTATCAGTCAGGGTCCAGGGTTAGGTAATCGGAGCGTTCGTTCGTCAGGTGTCGAGAGGTCTTTGTCAGACCAAACCCAGGTGTGTAGCACATGTGCGACCCAGCCGCGGGAGGCGGTAGACGCAAGAAATAGAATCAAAGGAGAAAAACACAACACACCGCTAGATTGTGTCGAACAGCTATATATACCTAGCATACGAGATACGTAACTCCGAGTGGTTGCCCATCGCGGCTGCTGCCGCAATGACGAGCGTCGGCTAGGCCTTGGAATCGTACGATTTTTCCCCAGACTTACCAGAAACCTGGGACTAACCAATACGCCCGATCCTACCGCACGCGACAATGCGAACACTACGTACCTCTATCCATTTACCTTGTATAGTTCCTCCGATTAGATAGCTTTCGCTGAGCGTGCTAGGCAATTGTGTATATATGTAAGGTCATCGCACAAGAACAATTGCTACTGTGCACCGTACATAGTGTACATCAGAGCACGTGTATGTAGCTCACTGCATTACACGAAACGGATCTTGTAGTAATCATTCCCTGAGCCTCCAGGTCTAGATGGTTCAGCCACTGGACTTCTATCTAACTAATACAAAGAAAGGGTAGCTATTGAAGGCAGTATTTTGGCGCCGTAGAAGTAATTGGGTAAGTGACTCGGAATCCAAGCCGTATGTTCTCAGACCATACGGGATTTCTCCGATCAGTCGCAAGTCATTGGCGGGGGATCTTCATGATGATCATAGTGATTAATGATATTTTACCTCACTGCCGCACAGGTTCGAATCCTGCTGCTCCCACCAATTTTTGGGGGTATATTGATGTTATAGCAGTATGGAGTACGTACCTGGCGTACACTGTTCCTCAGACCTTGTCTACAAGCTTCCCACCCAATGTGCCATGCGAACAACGCTACTACTACTTCAAGAAAGGGACTTTTTTGTTGAAGCTCCAATGTATCACGATTCCTTTTCACCAACCCCAACAAGTCGCGAAATCTAAGCTTAATCGACCGATTCTATGCCACTCGTTTCAATAACTCCTATACTGTCTTCTGAAACTAGTTTGCGTACCTATTCTCCCATGTGCCGTATCCTAACAACAACCAAGTGTGCTACCAAATCAATAGCTCCGATTAAATGCCCTCTGGCACACTCCACACCATCTAGTAATAAATTTGGGTATTAGAGAACTCCAGAATAAATGTTAAGATAATACATTCGTTTCTCTAGGCAATACAACTCGGTAGTCCTATGTCGACTTCGTCTAACGAGCACCGAGATAAAGTTGTCACAAGTTTCCAAAACGCTATTGATGGGTTGACAATGATAGCGGTACTCGCATTCTTGCCTGATACAAAGGAGACTATTTATGTGCCGCTGTTTCGGCCGGTATTACTTGGGTGGTAGGTACTTCCTTCCAACAACAACAACAACCCCTTTCCCCAGCCACCTTTCCCTTCCCTCCCAACAATATGACGGGAAACTATTATGTACAATCCACAGCCAGACATATGGCCAAGTCAATCTACAAATTGTCAACAAAGAGGGAAGGGAGGGTATCTTTACTCCCACTATAGACGAATAGTCCTCGCACCAGTGGTTCTGTCTTCACTTCCAAAGAGAAAAAAAAAAGTTAAAAAGAATGGGATATTATGCCTCGTGAACAAAGAAAGAACAAAAATCCGTCCCAGCCTCAAGAAATGATCCGCCATAACACCAATGAGTCAGTCCAGTGTTCACGAGAAAAGAACACGGAGTAGGTGCGCAAGTCCGAATGATATATGCTAGCCGTTCGTGATCTCGTAACGCCGTCAGCGCCCCACCGATCTATACCGGACACCTTTTCCCAAATGCAAGCAGAAACGCCTATTGAATGGGTAACCGGGTGTAGATGATGAGACGTGTAATATGGAGAAGAGAGTCGTCAAAAGAGTAGAGGGAGATTATCTAGTACGTCTCTCCTAGGTCGCTCAGCTTCCTCGACCTACCACCATCGTTGGCTCCGGCTCCGCTTACTCTCCGGACAGACGAGCCGAGCCCGCCGCTTTGCCGTCGAGGCATCCCACCGGGAGCTGGAATACCACTTGCACTTCCATCGTTGTCATATTTGCTATAGGTCCCGCGACGGCTGGGCGTGCGCTCGTCCATCTCATCGAATTCGATGTGGCTTATGCTTTGAGAGTGCCCATGCAAGCTGCCGCTCATAGAACTCCTTGGACGTAAACCCATCGGTGTTCTGCCGCCGGGCATACTCGTCCGGGATAAAGGACGTGCAATCTCGCTACGACTCTGGGGTCTTTCAGGTCTTGCATAGCCCGAGACACTAGCCCGACTACTTGGACGCGAAATACCCATCGCCGATCCCTCAGGATCATAACCATTCGACCGATTAGGCAAGGGACCAAAGGACAGCCTCGACACACCCGACGTACTAGGTCGACTGGTATGTTTACCTATCCCGGCGGTGTTTGTGGATTGTGTTGGAGTCTCTTCCGTTATGGATGATGCGATAGAGCCCACCGTGCGTTTGCGCGATCGCATAGTAACGGTAGAAGGCATTTGGGGTACGCTGCCCTGCACGGACGACCTAGGCGAAGCGCGTGGTGGTGTGTAAGTAGGGGCTGGTAGTTTGGATCTTGCCGACTGAACGCGGGCCTCGAGACGCTGCATCTGGGCAGTAAGAGAGCGGATATGGGTAAGAGACGTGGAAGGTGGCATCTTGTGAGAAATGGTGCGGTTGGTGTTGCGTGTTGGTGCAGGTGTGCGTGTAGTAGTAACAGAGCGTACACCGGGTTGACGAGCGCTCGATGGCATGAGGCTCCTGGGTTTTGGCGTAGTGCTACGGTCCGCAGAAGAAGGAATGCGAGACTTCATTTGCGAAGAGTGCGCCGGCGTCCTGAGCCTCGAGGATGGTCTGGGTAGAGTTGCGGAGGCGTCTGACATGGGAGGTGAGGGCGGTTCATTGACTGCTAGGGGAAGTTTGCCGACGGGCGGGAGAGAGAGTTCGTTTGGAGGTGTGCTGATCATAGGCGAGCTTGCCGTGGACCGTGGAGAGTCTTCGTATATGTCCGAACCAAGGATGGAGATGTCAGTAGAGATGACGGAGAGATGACGGCTTTCGGCCTTCTTGATCTTGTCTTGCATGATTTCGGCTTCAATCTTCAGATCCGAAAGTTCCTCTCGCAACCGCTGGGCCTCGATGCGCAGCGTCTCTCGCTCTTGCTCCCCTATTTTGATCTCTTCTTCCATCATGACGGTCCGTTCGATCGCGACGTTGTACTTGGACTCCATGTCCTCCAGCGATGAGTGTGTATTCCTAGCCTGGCGCTCGAAATCATCGTTGGCGACTTCGATGTCCCGCAGCTTCAACTGTAAGCTCCGGTTCGTGTCTCGGAGAGTAGTAATCTCCTTCTCCAACGTATTTTGAGCGGCGTTCGCCTCGGCCTTTGCCTTCTTGCATTTCTCCTGAGAGTTTGTTAGCACGTGGTAGTGAGCATTATAGAGAGGATCTGTCTGACAAGCATACCTTCCACTCGTCGACTTCGAACTGCACAGTTTCCACCTTCTGTTCCAAAGCGCGTTGTCGTTTGTCAGCAGCATCTAGATCCTTTTCGAGTTCGGCCTCTAGTTCATGACTCGACTCCCGAAACTCGGAAAGCTCGTCGCAAAGTTGCTCATACTGCCTCTTGTACCAGGAAAGAGATTCCTCCGCGGTGTCGTGCTGGTTCGGTGGCGATGACGGTGGTTCGGCCATGGTTGCTTATGATTTTACGGGTTTGTGATTTATGCGGGCGCAATTACGCGGTTCCCCTTCAGGCCGTGGTTTGGTGTCGCATTAGTTGGCAATGTGGCGGTGAGGGGGTCGAGGATTATGAATGCCCGCTAAGAGCAGACTACGTAGAATCAAAGAAATAGAAGGAAGAAAGTGGTGTTTGATAGAATGAGTTGTTTAATGAGCGAAAGAGCGAATAATGTCTTGTCGGCCCCTACAAACAGAGATGGGCGAACATGGTCTATTCTTCGGGAGGGTATATGCCCAGGGGTGGCCTTTTGTCTCCTTTGATGTTGAAAGCCTTAGTCGATATTGGTGTTGCTGTTTGGGTGTGAATGTGCTCGCGTCGCAAAGAGGTAAGTACTGGCTAGATGAATGCTTTGTTATCGTTGAAATAGCCGTCCTTTTGTCGTCGTCGGGTTGTCGATTCTGTCGGTGCTCGTGTCGTCTGGACTTACCTCTGGTCGTCGGGGTCGTGCTGCTTGGTTAGTCGCAGGTTATTTGGCGGAGATGGCGACGATGTTGACGGAGGAAGACGGACCACGCACCCGCCGCCGCTAGAGACAGTGACTCCTGCTTTTGTTGTCTCGGCTCTGTCAACAACCCCCCAATCGGGGCCCCATCCATGCGCTGTCTCCCCTGGGAGGGTGGTGGGGCTAGCCGTTATCTGGCTTAGCGCTATTTCCTGGGCATGTGGTACGCTACCATGACAACCTGACTAAAAGCGTATGGGCCAATTATATTGCTTTTGCCGTGCTGCGTGAGCACTCAAGTGCAGCGGTTTGTTACAGGAGTGCGTGCGTGCCTCCACTCCCCCTCCGACTCAGGGTTAGGTTACCGACAGGCCATCCACCATTCAAAAGACAGGAATCAGGATGCAGGTTCTGAATTTGGACTGCAGAGTATAGGCTATCTAGATTTCTCGAGGCACGCATTAATAGCTGTGCTATTAGAAGGTATAGGGGCAGGGGATGTATTTTGACCGAGCTTCATACTTATTCATTCAAACGCCAGCAACATTGACCTACCTATCTCACCGCCTTCCTTCTATCTACAGCCAACTTCATCTACATTGCTCACCTGCTCTTTGGCACATACACCAAAAGATAGACA
Source organism: Xylaria longipes (assembly GCA_025201785.1). Classification (NCBI taxonomy): domain Eukaryota; kingdom Fungi; phylum Ascomycota; class Sordariomycetes; order Xylariales; family Xylariaceae; genus Xylaria; species Xylaria longipes. The sequence continues at coordinate 431,420 of MU619698.1, forward strand.
GACACATGGCAAGAGGCTGGGAGCAAATCATCTAATAGGCCTATCAGTTTCTACCCGACAAGTCTTGTCAGTACTCATTGATGCCCGTGTGCAATCTCGTCTGACTGTCTATACCTGTACTCCATATTTAGTACATACTTAGTGCATAGTATATTTCCAAGCATGAACGCGCCAAATAAAGCTTGAAACGGCTTCGATTAGCCAGATTGTGGGGTATCCTCATCGCTGTCTCGCTGTCTCGGCAATGCCCATATTTGTGGGATGGAAACCCGATCCCTTGCACCTCCAGACGCAAAGGCAGCTCCGGTTGTGTTACCCTCGGACGATCTACCCGGTCACAACTAGGCACCCGTATTCTTTCATATGCAACCACTTTAAGCTCCCCCAACAAGGATGAGGAATTATTTATCACCTGATTATATCGACTACACCTAGAAGCATCAGGTTCCGATAGGGCTCTTGGAGACTTGAACCAGCTGGCGACATTTCGCTTCCTGTTGATTCGAGACCCAACAATACCGCAATAATACACATGCGGGTTCTTTGTCTTATATTCAAGCAGCATAGTACGGTTGTTAGGATACCCAGATAGTCAGCTTGTTTGGATTACACACAAAAGCCTATCATGCGTACGCCCTATTGCTTTCAAACACACAACTACCTTCATACCATATCCCTAGGCCGTTGCGCGGAATAGACCCGGTTTGCGATCTGAAACATCATGCAGGTAAACCCCCAGCGACGCAAGTCACCTACCGTCAGGCCACTCGATACGTGTCAGATGGCTTAACTTTATAACAGCAATGAAACCACATACTGCCTCTACTACCTCTCATAGGACATAGAAAACGCGGGGTCCAGTCCATTCCCCCATCACTACCGCCTAATTAACGACCTTCTAATCTCCATGTCGACTTCGGTACCCTTAGACGGCGAGGTCTTTTCTCACGATAATAATGTAAAATGTGAATTGCAGCTATGAGATATTTAGCATGGAGAGTTGATGCTGAAGCCAGACAAATTGTTGGTGGTAGTGAGCAATGCTTTCCCTCTCTCTTCAAACTCTATCCCAACGCAGCCAAACTGACCTCATAGGCTCATACCAGGCCAATAACAGTTTATCACCCGCAATACAACAAGCAATAGACCACTAGACTTTCAAGTACACACACCAAGTGTTATGATATCGGTTCTGTAGGACAACGAATACCATGCATGCAGCTAGAACTCGCATATGAAGATTTCTAGGCCCCTTCACGCGATGATGATGGTTGACTCCTCAACAGGGTCCCGGTAGGGTCTTAAGTCTATATTTACGCACTGGTCTTAGAAACAGCCCAGACTACTCAAAGTCTTTGAAGCAGACTTCGTAGCAAACACATCGTCATTCTTTCTAACATTCTAACCCTACCACCAGCAGGTCGGTGGTTAGGCCGAGAGTGACCAGCAAATCCCCTACTGTAGATTTTATTTAACGGTTTCGGAGTTATTTCTTCTTCATTGTCCCACTTACTCATCTATGCAAGATGTCCTTGGTGTGGTCACTCCGATACGACTGTAAGAACGTAACTAGGCGTTGACTTCGAATACTATCTGATCACATTCGGGCTATTATTACCAATAAGAAGCCGCAGGAGGTTCCTCTTCAGCGAGGCAAACGCACAAGTCCCGTTCTAATTTTCCGTGTGTCTCAGAACGCTACTTCATGCAGAATCTAAATATAGGTAATATGTCTTGGATAATTGTTGATGCACGAAACCAAAATACATCCGTAGGTCAAATCTATTGATATATAGGTATACATAATTCTCTTAATTATGGAGCGTTATGATAGGCTATAGGTATTTCAGGTAAAGTGCGACAGGCGTGCCGCCACTACCTTTGCTTAGATGTCGTGACATACCTGCCAACTACGAACGTACCATGAGAGACGTCTTCGTCCGTCCCTCAATATCATAATGTTTCTGGCTTTTTCGTATCCAGCTGCTCGGCGGCAATTTAATATTTCATTGTCTTGGTTAGCTCCTTTAGCCCTTAAAATTAGATGACTTATTCTCGGATACTGTCTTTTTATTGCTATTTCTTGCTATTTCTAACGAACTGTGTAGGCTTCATTTCTGTTGTCTAGTTTCGATCTGGTGCCAAACCCACCTTGTGATATAACATTTAAACGTAACGGTCTTATCACGTAACAGAGCTACAACCGTGTACTAGCACGCTACTAAAAGTATAACGTTATCAAGTCGGGTAATTGACTCTCATTTACTTGCGGTTGAGAATATGAGGGTAGATGGGAGGATTGGCAACTCGAGAAAGAATTCTTCTACTTTTTTACTGTCTCGACACCCTCGACCTTGTGCTACTCTACTTGTGTAGTGTTTTGTGCGTACCCCCCTTGCGCACGACGGTGCTAGCAGATTTAGGTAATTACCATTCATATCCTCCCAAATACAAGCTAACAAACCGTCCTCATCGACTCCAGATAGATCTAGGTGATAATCTGAGAGACTGCCAAGTATAACGGACAGCAGTTACGCGCTACGAGAGGCGTATTCTGTAGCTCAAGCTTCGAACAACGAGAGCAAGAACCAGCAGTTATTGTTGACTGTCCCATTATGGCTGGGCGGGCGTTCATTGAACTCACATGTGAGATTAGATGATACATTGGCTTACTCCTATTTGATGATTGCCTAGTAGTCACTCACTGTATTACAGTCTTAACTATAGCTTTCCAGGTCATTGGGCCTTTTCTCACTCCCTGAACCGAAGTCACAGTATTTTGAGCATATAAGTGCTGCGTGAACTTAATAGTAGCAAGAGAAAACTCAGCCAGAAGTTCATCAAACCACGTTCTTGATGTCAATAAGTGAAATATAAGACCTGCTAGTAGACTTACCGGCAGAGTTCCTCTATCACACGTACTGAGACCTGAAACTGAGTATCATGTATACAATCATACGGGTGCGAGACTCTGTATGAGGCTTCAGCTTTTAGCTTACCCGTTACCTGGTCTCCCTAGACACGAAGGACTTGGTAACTAGAAGCCAGCATATTCAGAAATTCAATCTGTAGATCTCCCGCCGTGAACGAATAGGGGTTAAGATTTTTCTGACCTCCTTGACACCCTAGAAGATCATTGCAATTCGGAAATCCTTCCAAGCCCCTGACTGCAAGCCTTTGTTACGTCTGCGATAAGTTAAGATCAAACATCTATTGTTCATCGGAAGAAAAACTCTCTCGAGGATACGAAGGTAGGCTTAAAGACCTGAAACGGATAGTAGCCTACTCAAATAGAGTGCGGAAACTGATAGTCTGGACTTGAAGCCGCAAGGTTTAAACTATTGGATAGGGGGTCAACAAACAGTATGTAATGACTGTGCCGCTTGTAACTGCTAATACCGTCCAGGGGACTCATACAAATAGTTTGTATCTTATTCCAACACTTAGCTACGACTGATCCTATTGGAGATTATACGAGCTGAGGTCTACTCGATCAATGCACTTCAGACATGTCCACCTACCCACCTACCCACGAATATATCGTACACCTTCCCTGGCTACAATTTCTTGGTAGTACATATACAATGAAGATACGAACCTGACAATACGTGTACAGTTCCATGGCGTGTTTGTATAAAAATAAGAAAACCTCCGCGTGGTGTTTCAGCTAGACGACGTCTTACAGATAGTCCTTACCTTCCGCCGCATCCCCGGGCACCGCATGCTTGCTTCAACTGATAATGATAGATCGTCTATCACAAAGGAATTCCGTCATCGAGGCGCAACTTCGCTTCTTGACCTGAAATACCCCCGCGGGGTGAAAAATTTGTCATTGAAGCGATCTATAGCGATACTAGACAATACACCACTACCTCTGGAGAAGTAGCCTTGCTGACATCGTCACCCGCGCTGAAAATTTTATCTGTACGGAAATTCTTGACAACTTTCGATATCATGACGTTGGCCCTAGGGGCGCATGTTTGCGTAAAGAATTTGGAGGGCGAAACCATCGATAACGATGATGGTGTTAATATACGCTCATCGAATACGAGTAAGAACCCCCAAACTTAGAATCTTTCAAGATCGCGGATGCAGATATCCCGCCTTGTGATGACCAGGGTGTGAGTCTGAAGGGTGCGCCCCAAGAAATCGCCTATCTCTACCTACCTACCCTGAAAAGCGTAAGTTACCCGGAACGGAACCCTGAACAGGCATACGTACGCGGCCCCTGGTCCTGCCCTTGTCGTGGAAGATATGACAACGGACCCAGCACACTGGGTACTGCAACCCAAGCCGGCTAGGCGGTGCAGTAGCGCGCGCCTCTTGGAAGTCAGGCTGGTGACAAGCCCCCATCGTCAAGGGTATTTCTTATTTTGTGAAGTTCTGGTTTGATGCTAGGGCGGGTCTGACCAAGTATTTAACCCAATATACCAATGAATAAGCAGAGGTAACCCAACAAACAATAACTGCGGCGTATGATGCAAGTACGTATGTATTGCTTATGGATGTAGCCCAGCACACAGGGGTCCTGCGGAGGTGTAGTCAGTCCCCTGTATATGGACTAGGGACTATCTACATAATACTGTAGTTCGGACGCCACAACCACGACTGGATCTCGAATTCGGACGGCAGCACGGGATTTCCTAGCGCAAGCGCCAGACCCAGATACGGCGAATGTCCTGCAGATCAGCGAACGCAACTATGGAAATGGCATATGGGAAATTGAACCGTATATCGGTTTTTGCCGAATCCAATTCTGCTGGGACTCCGTCTTCGCCGGTAGCGAACACGACGATGGGAAATGAAAATCTGGATATGGGTTCGGGGTTTGCCATGTCTGAAAGAAATGCGCCGAACCCATGGAAAGAAAAGTCCAAGTTGTGTCATGTGCTCGCTCCACCATGTGCCAATTGCCATGGGACCCCTCGAACCCGGAATTGCAAGCGTTTGGTCGGATAGCTTGCAAGGGAGGAGATCTGCCCTCTATTCAAGGTTTGGTTGGTCGAAAAGCCCCTTTTCTTTTTGTAATCAGCCCTGTGGCTTGGGTGGCAGCCTCCTCTGCGTGACTGGGAGACATTGATTCGTCGTCGAGAAATCTGGCATAGCATTGTAGGGGTCCCTTTTTCTGCATGATTATCTGCACGATCTGTATATCATGACACCAACTCTGGGGATCGGCAAATAAATTGCTGGGCAAGTAAGCTCATGTGATGTTAATCTACCTACCCAGCTCCTTGGGTTCACGCGTAAGGCTATTGGCGCTGTGAGTTAATCGTGTACCCTGGCACGCTCTGCTTCGGCCCTATACATGCACAATCGGCGATCCTCAAGGCTAGATTGATCTTAGTAGATGCTTTGTATAGATTGACTGAAGCAAACTAGTCGGTACGACCTTGCGTGTCCTGTAGAGTCGGGATCTTATCACAACTGGGATTGCGCGGGTCAGCAACTCGATAACGCGGAATGATCTGGGCTAATCGCCAGTAGGATTTGTACCATGCTGACGATGGATCTCGGGGCGGCCGATCCCGTTCTGAGCTGTGTATATAGATAGATGTTAACTGTAATAATTCTTGGTATTTACGTGTAAGTGAATAGTTAAATTGCCGATGAGCGTTCAGGGGCCGTATTCCTCCAATTTTGGGTAGGGCGCCGCCATTTCGAGCAGACCAAAAATATTTCAACCGTTACTGGCGGCTTCCCCAGTATACTAACGATCTTGACTTTAGTGAGACACGCGTAAGGTGATACATGCATGAAACATTATTGTACTATTGCGTGGCTGGGGTAATCCAGGCTCTCGCTCCCGTCATTCCCCTGGGGTGACGTAGCCGGGGAATCGTTCAACCTTCATCACATTCAAGGTGGGTAGCTCAAGCAGCTCGTCTGACACTCTCCCTAAAAAGTTCGTGGGGGACCAATCTAGTAGTATAAATTCCATCTCATCTATCTATACGAAATTTTCCAAGTAAAAAAGAAAATTATCAGGTCGAAGATTGTCTCCTCGACTGCCAACTCTGAAAACCATTGGTCATTTGTGATGGCTGCAACTACCTGTCCATGGACACTTTATCATTTCTTTTTCTAGCTTTTAGCCATATACGGCCCTAAGCCTCGACTGATGCTGTTCTTCGACTTGGTCCCATCATCCCTGCTGTGGAGCTCATGGGATAGGGAAGCCAGCCTGGGCCAACCTATCCAACAACCTCGCCTCGGAGCTTGCTAGATACGGATGGGTATTAGTCATATGATAGGAAGTTTTCATATTCATACGCGGGGGAAGCTTACATGGTCGTTCAGCAGCAACCGACGAAGAGCGAACTCGAATACTTCGTGTGGCGACCGCGCCTGCGTGATAGGTAGTGGGGGGCATGGAGTCGTAGTCCATCTGGAAGGCGTTGACCTGAAGCGTATACGTCCCGGACTTATTGATGACGAGATCAGGAAAGACGGCGTAGTCCTTGGGGCTTCGACTGCTCCCCGCGGCTCTTTCCAGTAGCTGCGGAGACGCCGACAGCGTGCCTTGCAGGATGTCATCCGACTCGACGATATGTCCGTGGGAGTCGATGAGCACAACCTGGTAGAAAGTGTACTGGTTGCTGTGGCAGGAGACCACCAACGGGGGATAGAGAACTGTCCGTCTCTGGGCTTGTGCGGGTGGCTCGACTGCGATGGCTACCATGTTTGCGGTATTTGCGGCGACTCGACGGTGAGATATGGGCAAAGGTCCTGTTGTTGGTGTACAGTCTCAGTGCAATCGAAGTCAACTTATGGTCGAGGCATTCGCCTGATTTATAGGCGAGCCCGCGTGCCCCCTTGGCAGCGCCCAGGTTGGCCTCGAGCTCCTCAAGTAGCGAGGAGGGAGGGCTTGGTGACTAGAACAAATTTATGAATAGGATAGACCCAAGACTGACGAGGATAAGTACCGTCGAATCACAGTAAAGGGCATCAGTGGAGAACGAGGTCGTCCCATGAGCAACCTCTATGGACCCTTAGGAGGCGTGGGCTTTCTAATAACACATCTCAGCCCACCTCCAGGAACAAAACCTCGTAGTATGATATGGAGGTCACGGCGGAAATGTGATATTTTCCCGCGTAGCAGGAAGTGCGGTGACTCCAGCTCAACAGGGTTAACCACATACTGACGCTATACCCAATGTTGAGTATCGAGCATGACTGCTGGGCGGTGCATTTTTCTTTTTCTTGGGTGTCCCTCTCTGCCGGGTTCCTGTATGTCATGGATTCTAGACGTCAACAAACGCACTCAGCTTTGTTTGGCAAGGCTAGCATCTTGGGGGTTGTGCTCAGGATCGAAAATGCATGAGGCTGTTCTATCCGTGACACTGCTTCGTCGTGGCGTTACCGCTACACAACCCGATTAGCCTCCGAGCGCCACAAGGGTTGCTCCATGTATAAATACCTATATCAGTCTAAAGCGACGGGATAGGGTGGTCTACAAGCTACTATTTTGATATTGGGAAAGGTGAGTATCGCATCTTCGCCTCTATCTACCCCTGGTCTGTGGCAAGCTCTGTCATTTGGAACTGCCGGATCCAAAGTTCACCCCAGTCTCTCATGACATCAGCGGGTTAATTTAGTATACCGCACAGTAGATTCTAGCTGCAGGGTACTCTCGAGTACTCTCCATGTCTCAAATACGTTGAGTAATCAAATTGAGAGTCTGCCCCGAAATCTAAGACAAAGAGTTGCATCTTAGGTACCGTAAGGCGTTACTACTGCAAAGAACGCTTTCATGTACCTAAGCCATGCAACTTTTTAACGAATCCTTAGCTAGAAACCGTCTCGCAACTGGCAGGGGAAATTCTCGAACAAGTGCCCAAGAAAGACGAGGGCGGAAGTTTCGACACCTGATTCGTCCGCTAGTCACCGGAAAACATCCCGGTGAAGGGGTACCGAATCCCCGGGACAAAACCGGCATGCGATGTCAACAGGGGTTTGTATAACACAGCTAGACTCCTGTCCTACGTCTACTGTCACACGCATATGAATCTTACTATAATGCATGTATAACGTGTTTATTGATTTTCTTACTATGTCATTCAAGGTGAAAAAAGAAAAAAAAAGAGAAATCATTATGGGACTCGAATTGGGTGGATAATAGCCACTGTGCCTTTTACTCGGTCACCATCTATTGAGATACTGAAACAGTCTGTAAGGAATAGTAACGGGAACAAGAGCATCAGGAGCGGCGTTGAGACTTTGAATATGGTGGTATGTGCGGATGATGCTTTATGCAAAATCAGAGTTAGGGTTGAAATCTGCCTAACCGAGGAGGCGGTCTGGAAATGTTGGGTGTCCTGTGATAAACACAACATTGGATGATAAAGCAATGGAGTGGAGGGTTTTTTTATGCGGCTATTGAGACAATATCGATGGACTATTTTTTCTTGACTTAGTCCGGAGTAGGCAGCCAATGGTTTTACTATGGCTATTTATATACCTTCCCCTTTGGTATTCAATTGACTCCTTATAATGACCAATGGTTTGCATCTGATACCATATAGAGATCTCGTGAAAAGAATGCAGCCAATGTTGAATCTCTGGAATGCAAACGGGACATAAGCCAACTATTATTTGATGAGTTACTCGGACTATCTCGGTCCCGCGATGAGGCGTCAGGAAGTGCTACCAAGTGGCCGAACTAATTCACAGGAGTGGCTAGCTTGTCTGAAGGCCCTGAGTTTGTCTCGTGTGTTTGCATAACCTGCAACGTCCGTCGATGCTCGTGAAGCCGACCGGGTAGCACAAGACTTCACTAGGGCTCAATATAACCATGGCGTTGACGATCTGTGAGCCAGTCGCGGTACGTTGGAGAAAAATGCCGCTTACTACGTGAAAACCATCCGAGGGGCCGGAAACAAACCCAAAAGAGTATATGAACTCGTGGGAATGAGGCATCACGGGCATAGGCGTAGTAGCTGTGGGGATCTGGCATGCCGGTTTCGAGCGCCTTTATTGATGAATGACTTTTCGTCTCTGATCTTTGTCTACATCGAAACGGCGTACGCCGGGCAAGTCTTGCGGGGGTTTGTCTCATTCGCCACACCGCTTTCGTGGTGACACAACCAACTAGGACCCGCCAGCTGCTGTCGAAATCCGAACTATACAGGTAACCTTCTCAAATGGTAAGCCACTTTGACATCCATCCTCTCAAAAGTGTCATCAATTACCTAGATATCTGGGTCCTGTTCGCAAGCAAACGGGATCCGAGAGGCAGAACCCCATCGTTGCGGACCAGCTAAGAACCCGAAGGCTCATGCATGTAACCTGGAACAATGGGTCGTTTGCCGTTTGCCGTTTGTCGGAGCTATCGTATGCGGGTCTCGTTGAACGGACATCGAGTCGTGATACCACACCATGGCCATATTGAGATTCCCCAACAATATGCTTCTTGCTCTCTGTCCCGTAGCCCTATTGTCGAAACAGGCGTAAAGAAGCATATGTACTCGACAGATCCTGTTCATGTTACTTGACACTTGCTGACGCCATAAAATGTGCATTGACATTAATTACTACATTGGCTGCGGGTGTTGTTCATAATACCGCCGATCTAATACAGAAGTCCAAAGTGAAAATAGGGTTCGATACATTGTGAGTGGGCCTGAAGTATCACAACCCATTGACAAGTGGCTGCGGCGTTATGCGGTGGCCTAGTGATACCACAATTGAGCGAGACCAGCACTCAAAGTCAGGGTGGTCGCGAGATACTTTTGGGAATGTTCGAGGCTCCAAATTAGGGCTCAGCGTTCCAGTCTAAATACAGCGTTGTACAATGGGAACGGCAGTAGGCGCGTAGTAATGTACAGTGTAGTTGTGGCATTCTGGAATCCAGAATGCGATCCAGCTCTTCGTTCCTTGCTGGTTTCTCTTTCGCGGGTTTGTTGGAGCTGTGGGTATCAAAGAAATCCTGTATAATGCAAGTCGTGTTTTATGCGGTGTGTAATGGTGAAATGCGGTGAATTGCTGAAGGCTCCCCTTGTTTCAATGGCCTCTCCAACAGCAACAAACTGCGGAGCTAACGGCATCAGCCTCCTCGTCCCATGCGGCCACTATCACGGAGTTCTTGTGCGCAACTGGACGCCATGCCAACCCTTCATCTCATCACCGAGCACGGCGTTGACCATTCGCTGCTGCTTCAGCATATTTACGCCGCGGAACTTTTCCGACGCGATTTCGATTCCATACATGGAGCCACAGCCACCCGAAATGTCTTGGACCATCAGCGCTGTCGGTGCAAACTCAGCAGTCAGCTTGTCCCAGATGGCGGACTCCGCATCGTTGAGGTAGTCGGGTTTCTCGGGTAGAGCGGCACCGGGCGGGTTTGACGCGGTCGAGTATCGAATTGCGCCGGTTCTTGTCTCTCGTGAAATGTTGGCTGATAGAAAGCTTCTTGGTGGTGTCTGCAAAGGCAGTCTATTGATAGGGTTGGATCGTGCAGCTGCAGATCCCTGCCGCAGCGCAGAGACGACAATACGCCGCCATTGGAAGCCTGGCATTTTGTCGGGAGGGACAATGTAACCTATGCGAATAAATAGAAAGATTGTGGACGTGAGGGCGTGGCCGAAATATCGAATTTGGATCGCGCTACTATGAGAATTAGAAATTGCGACTGATCGGCAACAAGGATGGTGAGTGTAAGACTGTAAGTGTAGGTACCTACTTGGTAGGTCTAGATCTCCGCGGTTCAAATGGCGTCGTCCAATGTCCCGATTGAAGCATAAGTAGGACATATCCATATTGTGATTTAGATGCATACGCTAACTGTTCTCCCGCGGGATATATTCCACAACTTCCTGGGGGTAATTGACCTATCGGAGTTTAGCTATGAGCCAACCTTGGAAGGGCGGAATAGGTACTGGTTGTCTGCGAACCTCCGTCTCACAAAAAGACCACTTGCAAAGGTATGAATAGAGAAAGGAAAACGGCAACGAAAGACTGTTATAGGTGTATGACCTAGCTTTTATTGATGTTGAATTGAAGGTAGTAAAGACCGAGCACTACTCTTCCATCAAAAGCGAAAGTTTGGATCTGTGCTATGTATATGAGGATTTGGTACTCTGTATACTAAGACTATCTGGGGTAGCAGTTGGCGTTCGGGGTGGACAATCATAGTAGCACAAGAGACACACACGGTGTTTTACGTTAGTCATTAAACATGTCTCATATTTATAATATTATGTAAACACCAGCTGAGACAATTACAAAGCTCAGCCACCTAGTCTAGATACTTAGGCGTAACGGACAGTGAAGGGCGCCGACTCAGCGATATCCCACTCTTTGGCCTTCTTGGCGTCGCCAAAAATATGAAGGGCCTCGATGGAAAACTTGTATTGGCCAGCGGGCACATAGGTGCCATTTGCGAGACGGCCGTCGAAGGCCGCAGGGTAGCCATCGCGAGAGGCGTAATCGTACGGCGAATCGAAGATGTCGCCCAAGTTCTTGGTATTCTTGCCATTGACCTGCAACAGCTTGATGCTGATACGGGGCGAGCCGAAGGCCATAAGCGCGACGGCGATGGGTAGAGTGACGTCGGCAGTGGGGTCCTTGGAGAGGACGAAGGACGCGCTGCCATTCACGGGGTTCAGGCTGGGATCGCTCGAGATGGAGAGGTAGCCGGTGTCCAGGACTCGGGTGTTGTGCATGCTGCCCACGACGCCGTTGTATGGAAGCGAGAGGTTCTCGCCGTTGGTTCCGTTCAGGGTGATGTAACCTGAGTAGACGGGAAGGCGGGTGCCGTCTAGCTTGGGAGGTGTTACGGTCACGGAGACATCGGCACTGCTGCCAGGACGCACGGTGATTGAGGAGCTGCTCAGTTTGATCGTGGCGTATTCGTTAGACACCTGCAACCCCGGGAATAGGTCGGGGTAAATAGAGGTAGAGAAGGTGTAGCCGGTAGCCGCGCCAACGGAGCCCAGCTTATAGGTCACAGCTGTTTTACCCAGGTTCTTGATGGAGAATTTCAAGGTCTTTTCAAGGTGGTCGGTGTCATTGAACGCGAGGTATGACTTGCTGAGCAAGGTGGTAGCGTAGGCAGCATCGTAGGCTTGAATAAGACCAGCTCCCACTTGCGCCACAGCGGCCTTGACGTTGGTGGTTCCGCTGCCGTCGTTGTACAACCGTGGGTTCGCCGTGGAAGCTATTAGAGCCTCCAAGGTAGCAGGGTCAAAGGTGCCGCGGACGTCGGCAATGAGGGCGTAGATACCGGCAACAAGAGGGCAAGCCATCGAGGTACCGGAGATGACCGCATAAGAGCCAAGCGTTTGTGGCCAAGTCGACAAGATATTGCCACCAGGTGAGGCTACCTGCGGCTTAATATCTAATTCGTAAGTTGGGTTCCACGTTGTGAAAGTACTGGCAGATCCACCAGTGAGGGTGTTGTCAGCGGTAATTAGGCTGCGTTATGTCAGTTGCATAGTTTGTAAGATGCGGGAGACTTCTTACGAGACAGGGGCGGTCTCTGGATCGATCATATCGAGAATGACCTCGGAGCCAGCAGCAAGAGCTTTCACCCATGCTTCACCTTGAGCGGCAGTGGTCTATAGTCGAAGTCAGTATCGTATAGCGATTATCTAGAGCAGCGGGACTTACCATGCCAACAGCTTTGATAGCGGTGACTTCGGTCACTGAAGGGCCTGTAGCTCCGGCTGGAACGTTGTTATAGAACAATACATACTTGGCGCCTGCGTTGGCGGCGTTGGTGACTTTCTCGACAAAAGTACAGGTGCCGCGGCGGATGAGGACAATCTTGTCAGAGAGATCCGGTGTGTCGGCTGGGAATGGGGCACAGCCCGCAGCAGGATCAGTGATATTAAAGCCTTGAGCCCACAAGGGAAGCTTGACACCAGCCCAGTCAGACGGGTCACCCACAACATAGCCGAAGGTCTCAGCATCACCGCCATCAACGCTAAAAGACGAGTCGATCAGCAATATAGGTGTAACCCAGTTGTCGATAGAAGCAACCGAGGTAACCCGCTTGCCGTTCGATGCCGTGCTAGCGTAGAACAAACCCGCTTCGCCCTCATTACCGGCAGATACGGTGCAGGGCACACCAGCCTCGACGATGCGAGACACCACAACAGCCCAGGGATCCTCGCTCCAGCCCGAAGGGCCACCAATAGACGCGGTGATGATATTGGAGCCATCTTTGAAGGCTCTCAGGTATGCCTCAATCAGAACATCGTTGGCAGCGCTCCCCGTGCAGCCAAAGACTCGATACATGCCGAGGGTTACTCCCGGAGCGGCACCTGTAAAGCCGTACTCGTTTGCTTGCGCCGCAATAATGCCACTGACGTGGCTGCCGTGACCGGCACATCCATCATAGGGACTGTGCGAATATTAGATATACAATCTCCACCGTATCCCATTTATATTCCAGGATCGACTTACTCAGCATCAGGAACAGGAGTGTTGAAGCCAGTGTAGTCATCGCCGACAATATCGTAGCCGTAAGAGACTAGGCAGCCGGGTCCGAAGCACCCTCCAAGTGCCGGGTGCGTGTAGTCAATCCCAGTGTCGATTACACCAATCTTGATGCCTTTGCCGATAACACCCTTGGCTCTGAGCTTGTCCACCTGTGTCATCAGATGGGGCGTGAAAGTGTCGTTGCTGGACTGTCTCTTGACGAGGGCATCAGCAACGCTCGCATCCTTGCTCTTGCCCGTCCACACAACGTTGTCCTTAGGGAGGTCATAAATTCGGTTGGGCCAGACACGCTTGACGCTTGCCAGATCTGCGAGTACCGCAGCCTCTTGTTCGGCGGTATCGGTGTCGTGGAACTCAATTGATACACCCTTGAAAATAGAAGAGTCGAAGTTCACTGCGGAATTGTAAGTCAATTATGCTTCTCAGAGCAATCAGTGTACTTCGCATTTCAATTGGTACACAAGGGTACTTTTAGGCAATGTATTAACCCCCAACATCCCACTGGATGTTTACCCAAGCAAGTAAAAAGAACTCGTAATACTCACTGCGCGTCTTCGCCTTTGAGCCAATGCTTTTGAAGAAGTCGGACGCATCCTATTCAGATTACACATAGTTAGAACAGCACAGCAGGAGTAGAATCGTAAGGATATACCTGAGAGCCATCCAACTCAACCACATAGCTACCCGGGACGTGCTTCGCCTTCGGAAGCTGCTTGGCCTCAGACGAGAGGAAACCTCCTGCGCCGGCAAGCAGCGACAGCACAAAGCTGCTGCGAACCATGTTGATTCAACAAGCAGCCCGCCTACACGACAGATCACAGCAAAGATGTGTGAAGGAGGAGGGTGGCAAAAGGAGGGGGACGAGCGCAGGCGGACTCGAGGAACAAGGCGTGCCACCAATTCACCGTGGGAGAGGCGGGATGGCCATGATATTTTGTACTTGGGGCTCCAACCTGCCCAACGGAGCGGCACCGCCCAAACGACGCAACCGAAGCTCGGAATCACGCATCTCGCCAGGGTTGGGACTCCCCCCATCTGCATGCAGTCAAATGATAACCAAGACAGCTTCCGTTGTGGTATTAGAGCGCACGCGAGCAGGGTATCGAGTGGGATCGCTAGAAAACCCCACGATGCGAAGCTTGGCAGGGGAAATCATTACCGTTCCTCGCCGCGCGGACGAGTAGGTATGCCAAGATGGATATCGCGGGTGTGCGAATGGTGTAGCTCGTTCTCAGATATAGTCCCGCCGGCCCAGATGTCTTATCTGCATGCTTGCTGCAGGTATCCCGCATTGCCTCCTCACGAGGGCGGACGAGCTTCGATGTCAATGCGGCCTTATATTTGATCTGTGGTAAGGTGTGAGTTAACTTGGCGCTTTCTGTCCAGGCGATGTCTTGGGATCGGAGATTATCAATGTCTTACAATACAATTAGGTGCTATGACTGCAACCCCCCATATTATCCTATCTTATAGATTAATCCCGCTTGATTCTATTGTGGTACTACGGCTCTACGTAATTTAAGCGACCAATATACTGTACCATGCCGATGGCGTCTTTCTCTGATTTATTCACATTCCTAACGTGGTTTGGATATTTTGTTTGAAGGTTGACGCTTGGTTGAGCCAAGATTCTAGTTCTCAGCTGGCTACCAATACACGTTAAAGAGAGGCGGATTGAAAATGGTCTAGCATGATTTCATCTACCTATCAGGTTTGTTATTTGAAATGCTGCATCCTTGGTAAAAAGGAGTCCTAGTGCACACAATTGCCGGCAGCATCCGACCGATAAACTGTACGCTAGGCAAGCTGTGCAGAATGTTGAACGTGGCATAGTGGTACAGCATACGGGATGATGCTGAATCAAGAGACGTAGCTGAATAATTGTTCTCGAGCTTTCGGGTAACCACTCTCCCGCTTCTGCGGGAACCATAACTGTGTTCATATCAATGTTCGCAAAAGCGTGTATCTAGTGTATATATCTCTGCCTACAATACCGGTAGGGATGAGATATTCAATTGAAGACCTATCTACCTCCTTATTGCGGGAAGTACGCCAAGAGCTGTTCTCATTCGATCACCTTCATGCGCGTTTGTCTAGCATCGAGTACCTATCTAGGTAAGACATCTGGTCTTGAAAGATAACCGCCCAGTCTGCACGATTTGGAGGATCGCCACATTTCCAGACCTGGGCTTCTAGACCGCCAGGATGTCTTGGCACACCCAGACAGGCATCTTACTCCGTGACCCCTCGATCTCGTAACCCTGGTGATACAACTGCTGGTAAAGTTAGATAGGGACGCATCGCGTGGTAGTATGCCAACGCCTCGTGAAGTGGGCGCAAATGAGTAACCGATATGGTATCCTTCTCTGATATCTTTTTCTCACGCTTAGCTGCAGCTAGCTAGCTATAGACGACCAGTAGGACCAACGAAAAGCATAATAAACTAAAGAAGCACTACATTACATGCCACTGCCGCGACGGAAGATAATCAAACTGTGGTCCACGGTCTCGGTGCCCCCCCGACTTCGGGGCTGTGGCGCGGCACGTCGCCCGATGCAATTCTGCAATACGATACTCACGGGGTAATAATACACAAGTATACCCACGTGGCCGTAGAATATAAAAGAAACAAATGCCTTGTAACACATGGTATCTAAGTACCAGCGTCCATATCAATTAAATGATTAACGAGGGGAACTATCCCGAGTTCGGATTACGTGATTGATCCGCTCCCATTTCTGGTGGTTTGACCCGTTCCTCGCGGGCGGAGTTGAGTTGGAGCGTTCTATATATAAATTAGAGCTTCTTCAACATTTTGCGAGCTGAACGAATTAGCGGTAGATATACGGCTCGGCCCGTAAGCAGCTAAAACGTTGGATCTTTGAAATTTAAGTCGCTTGTTAGGTTGAATAGTAGGTAAAATACGAAGGCTGCCGGCTAGTGTACGGCTTAGTCTTAGTCTTAGTCTTAGTCTTTTGAGCGAGCGCCATAGTTAAGTACGCTATCTATACCCCGCTAGGAACAGCGAACAAACGATGAGGTATGCTAACTTAGACATGCATCAGGCTATTGTATTTCGTCTGCTGCAGACTAACCCAGAGTAATAGAACATGTCATTCTCATTCCTTGACACAATGCTTTTAGTTTACTCATCCACTAGGGAATCTCCGTCGGGTGCAAAGCTTTCTACAGAAGAGAGACTCATTCAATTACACAAATCGGAAGGCCTCAATTAGCACCTAGGTACCTAAGTAGGTAATCAGCAGTACCTATGCATTAACTGCATAAACTCCCATTTCATAACGCCTCTATGATTCGCTTGATTTTCCGACCTGCCTGTGTTCTATCTTGGATATATGAAATGAGTCTAGCCTGCCCATGGCATGTACTAGACTCTTAAACTCATGGGGTATTCGCTAAAACGCCACTGGAGTCCTAGTAACCACCAACCGATACATGAAGAATGATGGTGTCAGTACACTACTGTGTTCTAGTACGACACCTAAGCATGGTGTTTCTTGAACACTACTCATTACCACAACAGTCCCATGATATATCGTGAGCCAGACTCATCTATACAGAGAGCACCTTGTCCAGATATTGATGCTCCTATCACTTCGACGCCTGTGTCAATTGCTGGCGGTATGAGTCCCAATCGACGATGCTAAGCGCCAGTTAGCATGCTACCCTTTCATATCCGCAACGACCTGAAATAGCGCAAGGAACGATTGAACCATGCCCGAGGCAACGGTAACGCGTTCCACGACGCGACATCAGGATCCGGAACAGGGTTTTTCTTACCTCCAGACCCTATCGATCTTTCCCTCTAGGAAGAAGTACGTGGCGTGCTCGTAAAACCGGACTAATTAATAGAGTTCGTCAGCACATTTTACCCTGTTCTCGAACACCGGGCACACGCAACAACAAACTCACCACTGCGACCGGTCGGCTCCACACCCGAGAGTTTACCGGTTGGAGTCCCGGTTAACTCGAGCCGGACCGCCACACGCTGCGTGGCGTGGTCGACGACTATCGTCTCAAGCCCGATGTTTATGTCCGGTATGGCGACGATGAACTCTTGGATAAGTAGGCGATACTCGTCCCGCGAATGCCGACTGCTGTTGTGGATGACGTGCAGCTGGCAGTACGTAGGGAGCCTGCTCTGCATCGTACGCCCGTTGATGCAGCCTACATAGTTAATGTAGGCGCTCTCTAGGGCCTGGGCAGAGACATGTTGTCTGCCAGCCTTATAATGGCCGTCGCTGTAGGTGCTTATGGCGTCGGGGGTGAAGTCATACCCTGGCCAGAACAGCTGGCGTTCCACCTCTTGCTCAGGCGTGCCGGAAGTGATTATCTTCCAGATCTTCCCGTCTTTAATCCAGACAATCGTCTGCTTCATGAACCGCACGGTTCTGTCGGGGCAGCTTTTTGGCCTCAGCTCCACTATAGACGTAACACCCAGGCGTCCGGCGTCGTTGTCGACGGTGAAGGCGTCGGTACTGAGCTTTATAGACCCCTTGGTTGTGCCTATGTTCTCGAAGGCTTCTGGTGTTGGTATTATGTCGCCGTTGAACTTCAGTGGGAAAACTAGTACATCAGGAAGATCTCTCCATCGATCTTGGTTGATGCACTGTACGTAGGACCTGAAAAGAGATTCATTCACTGCCATATAAGGCATCGTGAATGTGAGCTCGATGAGAGAGTTTTGCGTAAATAGAGAAGGAAAGGAAAGAAGAAAATGGGTTTTATAAGAAAAGTACTCATGTTTGATTTGGCCCTCAGACTTTAGACGCGCACTTGCTGGGAGGGATTGGTGTGGTGTATATGCACCAAGCTGAATTTCCAGGTTGGCCCCGGATTTCACCTGCGTGATACCCCTGCAACTGGAACCGAACCCCTCATTTTTGCCCTTCATTTTTCCTCCTCTACGCTTTTCACTATTTAGAATTATTTCGATAACGAATTAACGGATCAACTTGGGATAAAATTGTGTATACAATTGTTATTGCAGCACGCACTTTGACATTTTTTACGAAGAGAAACCAGCTAAATAGGTTTTTTCAAGAGAGCAACTCCTTCGCTACTTCAGGCCTCATCATAAAAGCGATCCCTTCTTTTCTCCATGTATCCACTTCCACCCAGTTACGCGTTGCGTTAAACACCATGTTCATCGGCCTGGCCAGGTCGTACGCCGGCCAATGTGGAAGCAGATCCCTTTCATCGCTGTTCATCGAAACTTTGTTTGGGCTCAGATCATGAACAAAGCTGACGTAGGCTTGTCCAATGGCCCTGGCTAACTTGGCATGGCTATCGAAACCCGGGCTGGGTCCCAGCAGGCCGGATATGTTCTGGAAGCTATAAGCTACGTTGACAAAGTGCTTGACGCCATCCCACTCATCCCCGTTCCAGGGTCTCTGGTCGAAGCGGTAACTATAAACGGGTATCTCGGCTGCTGTATACAGTTCAGCCATGCGACGGCGCCCAGATATCATAACCAAGTCTCCACCGATCGCCGAGCCACGTCTCCACATCAATCCGCGTGCCGGGTGTCGAGTACAATTAGTGATCGCATACGGAGGCTCGTGGCAAGGATCATCTGGGTAAAGTTCAAGAAGCCTCCGGACGGCCGGTGGCGTGAGCCCGTAGCCGCGCCAAGTGAAGATAGAGTTGTAGATATCCTGTTCAGTATCCAAGGTACCGGATATAGCAAATCCCTCGTCGGTATTGGCACCAATGAGAATCGGTACCTCGACATATTTCCCTTGTTGCATAAGCTGGCTTGGGTACCCAGTTACTACACCACTGAGAGTCAGTTGTTGCCATTTAGAGCGCAATTTATGAGGGTTCCGAAGTTCTAGACGCTCTCTTGTCCCAGAACTAAAACCTTGTATTCTGACAGTTGCCAAAACAAGAAGAAAATGGATCGAGGATTACACACAGAAATCACCGTCTAATAGGGGGTTCCAGACTATGCTCGGATGCGCAGCAAAAAGTGTTGCTTCGTCAACTTCGCGTAGGCAAGCGAGTTGGTTGGCGGCACCCCAGCAACCTACGGTCCGGGTCAAATTCTCAACGGCTGCCGCATACTAGAGTACTGTAAGCTAGTTGTTTCTATGTAAAGTGTGATTTGTGATGGCATTGGAAGCTTCTAGACACGGTATTGGGCTAGAAAGAAAGATTTAAAAATCTACAAGCTATCAAACTAGGAAAATAGGGTTGAGAACTCCTTACCCAAGTGAGACTCTCGACCTGCGCACCAGTTGGGCCACCACTCTCGAGAATTGCCCCGCGGAAGAGGTTATCGTCCCGGCCATCATATGCAAACATGTGATAAGCGATACTTTGGGCGCCCGCACTCTCCCCCCAGAGAACAACCTTGTCCGGGTTACCACCAAAGGCTGCAATGTTCTCCTGGATCCAATGAAACGCTAACCGCTGGTCCAGAAGTCCCGCGTTGCTGGATCCTTCGGCGAGTAACTGCGCTGTCTGGAAGAACCCCCATTGGCCTAGACGGTAGTTCATGCTGACGGCAATGACAGGCAGGCCTATCTCTTGACTTACTTTACTGCAACACTCGGAGTCAGTTACCGGGATTTTGGTCGTGACTGTGGGGATTTCGGATGCGTCTAGATTCTCTCTTGTCCCAAAAGGAAGTTCCATGCTCTAGAATCTACCAAACAACAAGAAAATGACACCGAGAAATACTCACACCATGCCCGAGAGATTATACTGCGGGTCAGCAGTGCTGCCCGCGTATAAACCACCGCCATAAACCCAGACTAGAACAGGCAGAGGTTCTTTTGACTTGCTGGCAGGACGCACGACATTGATCGTGAGACAGTCCTCTGACAGCGTAAAGTTTTGTCCGTACTGCATGCAGCTATACCCATACTGGGTTGCCTTTCTGACCCCATCGAAGGATTCGTTCAACGACAATGGTCGTCGATACCGGAGTTGTCCCACGGGCGGTTGTGCATATGGCATACCTAAGAAAGCATCTTGGTTCCAGTCCGGCAGATAGAGACCCTCGTATGTCCCATTGACCGTCTTGACTGTTGGGGCTTTTGGGTGATCCAGTGACGCGTCCGCCAAACCTGATAGTAGAACCGCTATTAGTAGTGGAGGCTTCATCGTGATACGTTCTAAACTAGATGTCCCTCGTATATGCGCGGTACTTCTCTTACATTATGTGGACAGTTCACCTGATGCAGGTCGTGAGCTTAACGGCATAATACTTAAATATAGATATAGGCAGGGAAAGCTGAGAAGCTGGTTGCGTCTTCTGATTGGAGGAAGAATGGGGCGTCGATATGCGATCTACACCGAACTACCTATGCAGGTGATTTCCTTGCGGGGTAGCAAAGTATTTCTAGATGACGATCTGGGGTTTAAGACGTGGGGTCGAGTCTAGAACCTATTGACTTTGAGAATTAAGGGAGTCGTGATAAAGTGAGCAGGAAACAGGACATCACAAACTACTAAAGGTTCTCATAGCAACCCCGTATCATAATAACTAACATCTCGATCTTTGGTTACTACTATTAGCTATCGTAAAGGGTATCAATAATTCCGCTTCAATGAGGTTCGTCACGCCGTGTCATTTGTCTGGCCTCACACTCTGTGGGTTGTGGAACAAGTCGTTGGGGTCGTATATAGTCTTGATGGACCCCAGCATCTTTAGGTTCGGACCCCAGTACGACCATTGAGGGTCTGTCAAGGTTGGATCGACGTAGCCAGGGTAAGTTGTCAGCTTTTGTGGTGTTGAGTCCTGTATAGTGCCAATAAGGCCAGTCATAAAGTCCTTAGTCTGCTGTGTGAGAACTGGAATACCAATGCCGTACCCCTGGCAAAACATGACTTTGTCTCGATGTGAATAGGCGGTGGCATTCATGGGAATATCGCTGATTGCGCCTCCAGTAGCATCAAAGATCAGAAACCACAAGAGCGTGCCACGGTTTGTACCGTCTATATATTTCATCATTTTTGTTATTGTATCCTCTGGGAGAGTTTCGTTGGCAGTAAATGCTAGGCTCCGGACTGTAAAAGCAGTGTGGATTTCCGAGAGGTAAAGGGCGGCGTCTTCAGCCTGCTGGGAGATAACAGCAAGCCAATCGTCGATAACGATGGAAATTTTGCCTTCAGGGATTCTCTGTGGAATGCCAGATGCGTTCCACTCGGCCTCTGTTCCATAAAAGGTGGCAGTGATGATTGCTCCGAGCTCGTGAGCGACAAATTCAGTGCCGAATCTTCGGTCGAGCTTTGGGTCAGAGACAAGATCCTGCCATTGCTTGAAGACGGGCACCATGTCGGCGTGTTTTCCGAATGAGACCGAATAAGAATACTGAACTACATTCCCAGGTTCCGGGTGTGTCTTCATGACAAATTCTGTGATAATGCCAAATCCTGCACCGGCTCCTTTCAATGCCTGTCTAAAGTTAGCCCTGAACTGGGATACTTTAGAACCTCCTGGGCTAGCTTACGAAAAAAAGGTCTGGGTTCTCAGTTTCACTAGCATGTTTGACAGATCCATCCGCGGTGACAACTTCAACTGCCACGACGTGATCTAGGCATGATCCCCACATGCGTGACGATGGACCTAGTCCTCCCTAAAGAGGTCCTGGGTTAGTGTTTATAACGCGTAAGGTGATAGAACACTCACAATAGTAGCATGACCACCGATACCGACGCCAGGGCAGGTTCCATGCGATATCGCTCTCCCCCCGTTGTCATGTAGCTTCTTAGTGACGTCAGCAAGCCTGGTACCGCCGCCTATTGTTGCTTGCCATGTTTTCGTATCGATGGAGAAGTCTTGCATCTTTAACAGGTCGATTACTAGAGCTCCATCGTCACCACCCAGACCTATGCTCATGTATTAGATCACATGTCGATCATGTATTAAGGGACAGTGATCTCGTACCGTAGTTCCTGGAGCGAGTCAGCAGCTGCCAAAAGTATCGTGAGCGGGAGCGTGACCCTTACGCGTAAGAATGTCCGCCCGACTTTGGCTGAACCTTGACATTGTTAGTTGCAGCGCATTTGACAAATCCAGATACATCTTGGGCCGTCTGTGGGCGGGTTACCGCTATCGGCGTGACAGAAAGATCGAGGTTATATCGGTTGACCCAAGAGATTTGGTACAGCGGGTTATCAGGATAGGCAACGCAGTCGCTGCGGCCGTTGCACACAGTATTCAGACAGGCTGCTAAGGGGTTACTCGGAGATTGCCCCATATCGATGCTTCTTTAATGTGTAGAAAGCGTTGATAGGCCTCGTCTGTACTCGGAGTCTGATAGTACTGGGGAGAGTTATGTGACGAGAGCAACTCGAAATCTGTACAGCTAAATATGCCAACGAGCAGAGCATTCGGTAGGTACTCATTAGCGTCGCGGGTCGGACGGGTAATTGGCTATGACGGAGGGTACGTGAGGTCATGGCCGTAAGAAGGAGGAGCAACGAAGTTGTCGTTGCGTAAGCCGCCTTCTATTTCTTTTGTAAAAGTACCTAGGTAGGTATCTATCTATCTGAGTACCTCCTAAGACAGGCGCATATGAGGTAGGTACAGACCGTGGTACTGTAAGTACCACTGTACCACTGTACCACTGCAGTGGGTGGCCAGAACGAGGTTGCATTGGGGATGGAGATCAATCCATGATGTATGGCCCGAGGCCGTGGGCTGAGGCCTACCTACCCTAGCCCCATTTTCACGCCACATTACCTAACCGGTTAGATCCATTACATATATCCATGGATGTTTGTAGGAATAAAAACATGCGAATGTATGGCTGCCTCTAACAGCCCCTGAGCAATTCTCAAGTATATCATGTACTCCGTACTTCGGTTGTGATTCATTCATTCATTCATTGCCCTACGTCGTCGATATACGAGTACGACTTGCCCAATAGGGGTGCATAGCAGGTCGCACTCGGATCTGCAACGCCTGGGCCCCCTGTCGATCGTACCTAAAGCTCTGCAACGAAAATGACCCCGCTGCTCCCAAGTTGGAGTGGCGATACTGTCAGGTGGGTTGGGTCTGGGTTGGGTGTTCATGGCGCCCAGTCGTGGGGCGTACATGCCACATAATGCTGCATCCGTGTTGTTATCTTTCCTTGTGACACCGCCAGAAAATCGCAAAATCCAGTGTTTCCAGGGCGTACGTTTGCACTACATCGTGTACGGTATACGCGTAATTATATGTAGGTACCTAATGAGGTGGCATGATCCGTTGGGGCTAGTCACATCAAATTTCCAACTTGAGGCTTCGCAAGGTACAGTATAAGCGGAATTTGCCAGGACAATTTAGGCCACTAATGCACGTCAAGACGTCTCTGGCTCGCGTGGAATTTCCGGGGTGTAGCATCGTGGCTATGAGCTAAGCCAATAAAACGGCTAATCAACCCCGGATAGCTTTGTCAATTTGGAGAATGGCTTCTCACACGGTCATTCGTTCAGCGCCTCCCTCTATGTGGCTTCGTCGTGTAAATGATCGCGCGAGGCAAAAGACACTTTCGAAGGTGTGCGTTGTCTTATGACTTGATCACTCTTCTAATATGTGACGCCGCATAATAATAGGGCAGCACATATGTGCAAAACAACGAATCGTTAACGATCTGGGAGACCTACACGTGTGATGTGTGGCAACCGTGATGCGAATCCGTCATCATCGTGCAACACAAAGTGTTTTCTATAGAGGATACGGTGAGTTTACTGTTTCTATCTAAGTACGCCAATTTCTGAGTGGCCTTGGGCTGGCAATGTGTCCCAGTACTCACTACCGGTCAATAGCGAGAGTTCTGCCAAGACTTCACTACAGTAGATGAAGTTCGCCGTTTGTCGTATTTCTCCCCTTTTCTCTGAAAGACATGACTTAGGTCGTTATTCATTAAAAGGGTCTAAATCAGTGTCTTGCCACTACCTACTTACACGCACGTAACCGGCACTTTGCCCTGGCTGTATCTCCGTTGTTTCTTTGCAATCGCATGCTCTGGCATAAACTACACTACAGCTATAATCAATCTAGCGGGTGTTATAAGAATTCTGGCTTGGTAATTATATACCTAGGTAGTCAGCTGTGTTGAAATAAGTTTTTAGTAACTGACTGATATTAAGTTTCTAAAGTTTCTCAAAGACTTGAGGCTCGCTCACTGAAGCAATTCATTACATCGGACTTAAACTACCTAATTTAGTTTAGAGCCTGGGTAAATACGGGGCAGCTACCTATTAGAGATATGTGGGGTTTTAGCGTGGGTGTGTTTACCGGCAGTGTCTACCGAACATCTCCAACACCCTTTTGCTCCTTAGATCTTATATACAATACCTGAGCTTTGATTAACATGGCACTCAGGTGACATACAAATCCCCAAATCCTCAAATCAAACAATCAAGGACTAAGAGAATGTTTTATGTTAAGATTCCGACTTGCTTTCCCACAGATGAACAACTGACTCTTTGATTGGCACCTCGGAACTCTTAAGCTCACGGGGCCTATACGTACACAAGCCGCCCGACCCCGCAGATGCATCTCCAAAAAACAACGGCAAGAGCTTCGGTATCGAGTAAATCGTGGGGCATCGTGGGGCCCGTCTGAAAGTAGCCCCTCCTTCCCGTTGTTTCCCCGGTCTCCAATGGTTCCCGAGCCTGCATTCCACCAGGAGCTCCTCTCATGTTGTAGGTGGGCTATCTAATCCGCCGTCTGATGCCGGAATGACCAGCCAGGTGCGGAGGTAGTTGGTATGCAAAGAGGGGGTCGTTGTTGTAGACTCACGGCATCGGTAGGTATATTTAAGTGCTAGATGCAACTACATGTAACAACAAAGCTACGAGCATTGCGGTATCGCAGCTACCACTACGCCCTTTACCCAGACCTTCTATCATTTATTATTAGGAGATATCGTATCTCCGCCTTTCCTCCTCTCTCTTCCTCCTCCTCCGCCCGGAAAAGGTGTCTAATACTAGAATTGCTTGCTGGCTGGTTTACTCAAATCATAGAACGAAGCCCAGAACTTCGACATTTCATTGACCTTTTCTTACATTAGAGTTGCTCAGGAATATTGCCCGAGTTCTCTGCATTTCGAAATACATCATGTATACGGCGTCATTTGCTTTCTTCGAGGCGTTATGGCAGGCGGGTGTTACACACTGCTTTGTTAATCTGGGCTCTGACCACCCCAGCATTATTGAAGCCATGGTCAAAGGCCAGCAGGAAAGCAAGGGCAACTTTCCTCGTGTTATTACATGTCCAAATGAGGTACGTTATGTCGCCTAAATGGTGCGCAACAACCATTAGGCATGGCCCTCGGACTGTTCCTGACTAGTTGTTCTAGATGGTCGCCATGTCCATGGCTGATGGTTACGCGCGATTGACCGGTAAACCCCAATGTGTCATTATTCACGTCGACGTAGGGACACAGGGTCTGGGCGCAGCAGTGCACAATGCCAGCACAGGTCGTGCACCAGTCCTCGTTTTCGCTGGACTGAGCCCCTTCACGATGGAAGGAGAAATGCGTGGATCACGGACGGAATATATCCATTGGATGCAGGACGTCCCTGACCAAAAGCAGATCGTAGGCCAATATTGCCGCTACACAGCAGAGATCAAGACAGGCGCAAATATTAAGCAGATGGTCAACCGCGCACTTCAATTTGCCAGGAGTGATCCTCAGGGCCCAGTCTATCTAGTCGGAGCGAGAGAAGTTATGGAGCAGGAGATTACACCGTATTCGCTTGACCAGAGTCTTTGGGACCCGGTCGAGTTGGGTGGACTACCGCTCAAAGCGTCAAAGGCGATCGCGGAAGCTCTCCTAGGCGCCGAAAAGCCGTTGATTGTTACCGGATACTCCGGCCGTGACCATAAAGTGCCCGGTGCGCTCGTGGAGTTGGCAAATACTATCAAAGGGTTACGAGTCTTGGACACGGGTGGTAGCGATATGTGTTTCCCGGCCTCACACCCTGGCTGGGTCGGCCTTCGATTCGGCAACGACGACTCGATTAGGGAGGCGGATGCCATCCTCATCTTGAACTGTGATGTGCCCTGGATTCCAACCCAATGTAAGCCCAAGGAGGGCATCAAGATCTTCCATATCGATGTCGATCCGCTCAAGTACCTGATGCCGCTTGCCTATGTACCTGCTCAGTGCCGATACCGTGCTGATGCGCTTACCTGTGTTGAGCAGATCACAGAGGTTGCTAAGGACCTTGCAAGTAAGGCTGATGCAGAAATCGCGAACAAGAAATGGGATGCACTACAATCCTCATATAAAAAGCGCTTGGAAACCATTGCAGTAACGGCTGTCCCGGCTGCAGACGGCTCATTCGGGACAGGACACTTGTGCAAGACTCTGCGAGCACTGGTTCCCGAAGATACAATTTGGGCTGTTGAGGCTGTCACGAATACCTTTTTCGTCCACGACACGGTGCGGCCGGAGCTTCCGGGATCGTGGATCAACTGCGGCGGAGGCGGCCTGGGCTGGTCAGGTGGCGCCGCCCTTGGTATTAAGCTGGCCTCTGTCATCGAGCATGGTGGTAAGGGCAAGTTTGTGGTGCAGGTTGTGGGCGACGGCACGTTTCTGTTTTCGGTACCGGGCAGCGTATACTGGATATCCAAGCGGTATCAGATCCCCGTGCTCACCATCGTACTCAACAACAAGGGTCAGTTTATCCAATTTGGTCGAAGTCCCAGTGGCTAACCTAGTGACTTAGGCTGGAACGCCCCACGGAAGTCCATGTTGCTTGTTCATCCAGAAGGCCTGGGTTCTAAGGCAACTAACGAGGAGATTAACATATCCTTTGACCCCGTTCCTGATTATTCGGGCATCGCGAAAGCAGCGGCTGGAGGAAATCTTTTTGCTGCACGGGTCGAAAAGGCCGATGTATTGGAAGACACGCTCAAGAAGGCCATCGAAGCCGTCGAAAGCGGGCAGTCTGCAGTCATAGGTAAGTTGAATATGGCGCTATACTCCCCTTCTTACTACTGTTATCATACTTGGGATCGGGAGATATACCTGAGATCGGGATCTCCCGCTCCAGCTGAAGAGCCTCCACATTCCCAACTACTTTCTAGACCCGCGCACAGAAAATACACTGACTCTAGATTTCACAGATTGTAAGGTGAATCTAAATAGCTAGTCGGCTACAACGTTGGTACCGAGGCCGTATGAACATTGTCTCGGTGAACTCCCCAACTTTCACCTCTCATGCATGTAGTCGGATTCAGAAATGTCCTATAACGCAAATCCCCGGTAGATGCTTCGATAGTGTTGAAATGGTTTAATTCCAAAATAAGTCCTCGAAGTCTTGTTTGCCCCATTTGCTCTGGGCTCGACGCGAATTCAAGATCTAGACTGCTGTGGCGAGAGATACGGGCCAGAACGTTCATAAATGTCGATCTTAGCCTATAGACTATAAGATACACTACTGTGCAAAGTATCGCGAAATGATGAGACCATCGATAACAGGCTTACTGATAATCGAGACGACTTGGAGCCGCTGACGATCTAGGCCACCATATTGTTTGCATTTGTTAGAGTTAGAATTGTTTGTCTCTATGAACTATCCGGTCTGATGTCGGCGTGCTGGAGCCCGGCGACATGCGGACGACCTGGGCCGGACATGGGTGCACAGATGTCGCAAAACAATTGGTAGCTCCCCCTCATTACCTATACCCGTGTGGACTCCACTTCGTCACACCCGTACCCGTATGGACTCCACTTCGTCACATATCTAAGCAGGAGTGGTCACTAACCCTTAGTATGGGTCTTTAAATCGCATATGACCAGTCAATTCGCAAATAATTAGTAGTACTTCCAAATAGGTGAAGGTCTTACCAAAATAAAAGTAGCATCTATTACCTGCAATATATGGTTAGCATTATATTCTCTTTACACTATAAAGGTTAAATTGCTACATTTAGAAAATCTGCTAAGTTAGCTAATCTTACGTTTTCGTATCTTTTTAGTTCAACGCGTCTATATTAAATTTGTATACAAAACATATCGCGCTATAGAATAGTCAATTAATAGCTTTTAATAAATGCGGATAAAAATAAAGTATGTGAAAGTGTTAAAGTGTGTAAATTAGTAGTAGTGATTTAAAGTAGTAGTAGTTAATAGTATATAGTGGGCAGTTGTATAACCAGCGGTAATTATATCTTTAGTAAAAATAATATTTTTATATCTAATGTATTAAGTTACAACAAAAGTACATCTATTTTAGTATGATTTATATAGTAAATTAAGTACCTCTGTATTTACGAATTGACTAGTCATATGCGATTTAAAGACCCATACTAAGGGTCAGTAACCACTCCTGCTTAGATATGTGACGAAGTGGAGTCCATACGGGTAAGCAGGAGCGAGACTGGCCCTTACGTGTGGGTCTTTGAATAGAGAATGACCAGTTGATTAGCGAAAGCAGGGGTACTTATTTTACTATATAGATTACATTAAAATATATGTACCCTTGCTGTAACTTCATACATCAGCTATAAAAATATAAATATTGCCAAAGATACAATTACAGCTAGTTATTCATAGCTGAAAATAGCTACTAACCACTACCACTCTAGATCACCACCCTAGATCACCACTCTAGATCACCACCCTAGATCACCACCTTAGATCACTACCCTAAATCACCACTCTAGATCACTACTCTAGATCACCACCCTAGATCACCACCTTAGATTACTACCCTAAATCACTACCCTAGATTACTACTATTAATCTACATACCATAATCGAATTTAAGTAGTAATCTCTAGGGCTCCCGACTATAAGCATATAAAATATTAGGTATAATGCTAACCGTATATTGCAGATAATGAATAGTACCTCTATTTTTAGTAGAAACTACACCTATTTAGAAGTACCACCCCTGCTTTCGCTAATCAACTGGTCATTCTCTATTCAAAGACCCACACGTAAGGGCCAGTCTCGCTCCTGCTTACGGGTGTGACGAAGTGGAGTCCACACGGGTACTAGATCGGTGCTTCGCTCTGACCGGGGAACGATTTGGAGAACAAGACGCCCCTCGACTCTGCATATTTGCGGCAACAGATACAGAAGCGAGGTGGCCAAGTTGCTGATCGACCCAATGAGGCGGGACATCTGCTCCTAGCGAGGGGCTATAGTAATATGGAAATGCAGCTACTTAGTAGATTTAGTAAATTAGCTTGACAGATCTATCGATTCTCCGAGATAAACTTGGAGAAATCATTGGGTATTTGGAAAGAACAGAGCTGTTGTTACAGGAGGCGTTTATTCGTAGCCTGTGGTGGTTTGCGCGGAATTGAATTTCGTGCTTGGCACGCAGGATTGCTCATGAATTGATAGAACATCTGACCACGACAGTCAGATTTATAGTTCAACTAGATTTCGACATGCAAGTTTAGCCTTGCATTGCATGTGATCACGGGGGCAGAAAATTGATGTAGAAGTGGTAGACTAGTTCTTGGGGCTGTCTCCGGCCACAAAAGCAACAAAGGTGGGAGCACAAGATCTAACTTAGCCTCTAACTACCTACCGTAACCAGCCGAGCACGTTTCCGTCCACCCTGAATGGCTGGTTGTAGCGGATCGCAGTGCTGTCTTGCAAGCTGCAGGACCCTTGATGCGTTGTTTAACCAGGTTGTTTAACCCCGCGGGTGGCCATTAAAGTCCCCGGCATGCCCCAAAACCCCCCTGTCTCACTGTGGTGGTCGCTGTGGGACGGCAGATTTGGGGGCCTCGGCCAGTCCATTTTCTCTTGTTTAATTGATACTGTTGGCGGGGTGCAGTCGTGACAACCACCAAGCAAGGTGCCTACAGACCCGTGGCCCGGCCTATACTCTGCCCGAGAGAAAGGAATTCCCCAAAAATGATACCACCGTTTGTTCCCCATCCCCCCAACTATTCGGCGGCCTTTTTCTCCGAGAATTGATAAACCAAACCATTCATCTTTGTTGTCCTCCCATCGTCCCTTGGTCTCTAGTAGTCGTCTATACCGACACCATCGATTAACCAAGTCCGCTTATACGAGGGTTTCGACTTGCATTTGTCCCTCCGGCTCTCCCGATTGTAACCGAGTGTCCTCGGTCGTCTAGTGGTTGATTGACCTCTGTGAACACCATCACCACCATGACAGGACTCCTACAGTAACCTCGCGTCTACTGTGCTGGATTCTGCGCAATCCATCGCTGATCGCCTGATTTGCACGGCCAAGAGATGATGTGTTTTTGTAAAGGGCCGAATTTAGGACGAACGACATCATACGGGAGAAACTTGGCACCCGGCCAAGTGACCCCTCCACTTTCCACCCATCTCAGGCGAAGGGAATCAAGTTAAAGTGCGTCGACATAGACAACACGGGCTAGCCAAAGGAGACACATCTAAAGCCCGCATTGTGGGGCGCAATCTTCTACTAGCCGTGTACCGGTTCATGACTTTTCGTCTATAGGGGCTCTTAGCAGAGATAGGGAGCAAGGCAAACGAGAGACGAGACAATGACGCCCGAGAAGGGCGACGGAAATGAGCAGGATGCCGTCGAAACCAGGGAGTCAAGTTCAGACAGCGTCCCAACGCTACCGCCACCGCGACCTGTTCCCTCGACTGACCCGAATTTGATAACCCAGGCGCGAACGCCTCCGCCGCTCCATGCCGTCCCGACTGATTCGCCCTCGCTTGATCTCTTCAAGCTAACGCCCACCGCCGCTCTGAAACTGCTCTGCGCCGGGATCGAGTCTCTGGTCTGCGTCACGGGCGACATCCCGCCTACGCCCCCTCCTACCAGTCCTCCCGTGCCCAACATGAGCGGTATGCAACGGGAAAAAGCTGCTATTGTGCGGTCTCATTCCGAAAGGAACCTTGCCCTTCTTCGAGACCAACAGCAACAGCAACAACAGTCTACCAGCCAGTCCCGACCAAAGGCACAAGGTCAGCTCCAGGGCTTCTTCGACAACCAGTGCCAGCCCGTCGACGGCGTGCGGCTCCGGCACCCACCCACTCCTCCACCACCGGCTACGCCCCAGCCGTACATCGTCATTGGTGAAAACATGCAGCCTCTGAATCTACAGCACAGCGCTATCACGCGCAAGTTCTTCAGCAAGGCGCCCCCGCCCATCAGCATCGAAGACTACCTCCTGCGCATCCACCAGTTCTGTCCCATGTCGACGGCCGTCTACCTGGCAACCTCGTTCTACATATTCAGGTTAGCCGTCGAAGAGCGCGCCATTCCCGTGACAAGGCGGAACTGTCACCGGCTGCTGCTCGCGGGCCTACGGGTGGCCATGAAGGCACTAGAGGATCTCAGCTACCCGCACGCCAAGATTGCCAGGGTCGGCGGCGTGAGCGAGATCGAGCTGGCCAGGTTGGAGATTAGTTTCTGCTTCCTGGTTGGGTTCGAGCTGGTGGTCGACGAGGAGACGCTGCGGAAACATTGGGACATGTTGAAGCGGAATACAGGCGTCGGCGTGCCTGGGTCTAGTATAGGTGCTGCTGGGACGCTACCGCACCTGAAACTCGATCTACGACGCAAGAAGAACTTGGACTCTGTGGCTTGAGGGAAGCCCCGACTGCTCCACGCCCGACTCTGGTGTAGGTGCGGACAAGCCATGGTTTAATGTACGAAATTATATATGCTCGGAACGGATGTGATCTTTCTGACTGGGAAGGGAAACATGATATGTTTTCTCCATCTTCTCCACGCCGGTGGAGGGCTATTGTCGACTTGACATGCCGTCGTCGGCTGAGGAGATGATACGAGATGGATATCGTTAACTACCAACGGGAAGTGTCTGATATGCGTTCTCGGACGGAGGAAAGCCTTGACTAGTATATAATAGGAAGAGCGTACGATATGTGGGCGTTGGGAATGATACTGTGGTATTCGTTGCAGTGTGTGTTATGTTATATGATACCCCCCTAGTCCGAAATTGTTGTATATCATTTGCATTATACTCTCAATGGAAATGAATTAGGGCTTACACCACTTGAACCGTGGCACCACCTAAATAGGCATGTTCGTTAACGATTGATTGGCATGGTCCCCTTTTACTATCGGCCGTAACCATGATGAAGCATCTACGTCTCTGGTAGGTAAAGATGATTGAGTACAACATAATACTACCTAATAATTGATATTTGAGCGGCTTGTAATCTGATATAGCAGCTTATATTAGGCTACGGCGGTCTTTGATCTAAATGAACTATTTTGAATCATAGTAAAGAAGCTAGGATAGTATTGGTTAAGTTATTATAAGGCATTGTATCATACCTAAGTTACTTCAGTCCCTAACTTGCTACTGTATATCTTGCTTGACCTTAAGTAGGTAGGAAGTACTCTCTAGAACCTTGGAAGTAACAAGACCGTATGTAACTTATACTCTTATCTTTTGGCATCTACTGTAGTCCAGTTACCCACATAAGCGATTGCCCAAGGAGGCAGGTAACTAATCTAAGCGCTATCAGATTGCTTTAGTGTACCTACTACCTACCTGACTATTATTGGCCTCGGGGCATGTTGAACCGCGTTAAACCGTCGACTCCAATGTAGCACAGCCTAGCTATATAGTATAGACGGAACTATCCAGATGTCTGCCGCTGGTATTATCAACCGAAGCAGCTTCAGACTCTACACAAGCGTTTTCCGGTCGACGAAACCACCAATCCATCTCCAAGGCCGAGCCTTGTCGCGATACATCGCTACACGACACACAGCAACCAGGTCCCTTGCCCTCATTGCTTCGGTGCCAGTGCCGGCGAAAGCTACCCCGCCCTCGCCGTCCGTTTCTACCCCGCGCCGAATCACCACTGCGACAACTTCCCGAAGAGAGCCTGTAGCGACCATGGCCGACATCGACGTTGAGGCTGTGTTGAAGGGCAAGTATCCCGCCAAGGCGCATGCAAAGCGCGTGGTCGAATACATCCGATCCAAGGTCCCCGATGCCACCGGCGTCCTGTTTCTCGAGGGGCGGACCGACCACCTCCTCGAAGACAGCGATGAGCCGGTTCCCTTCAGGTGTGTTGTGTGTTTGTGTTCATCACTCGTCAACGGTTCTGACAGGAACACAGGCAGCGGAGGCCGTTCATGTACCTGACTGGCGTCGACATGGCCGATTGCGCCTTCATCTACGACATCGAAACCTCCAAATCCACCCTCTTCATCCCGCCTGTCGACTCTGAGAGTGTCATCTGGTCTGGCTTGCCTCTGTCGGCTGACGAGGCGTTGGCCAAGTACGACGTCGATACCGTCCTGCCTACCACCGAGCTGAACCCCATCCTGGCGCGACTGGGCGGCGTCAACAGCAAGACCGCCGTCTTCGCCATCGCCGAGCGCGTGTCTGACAGCGTCACCTTCCTCGAGTTTGGCAACAAGGATTTCTCGCTTCTCGCCGAGGCCATCGACGAATGCCGTGTCGTGAAGGATGATTACGAGATCGCCCTCATCAAGAAGGCCAACGATATCAGTAGCGCTGCGCATAAGGCCGTTCTGGAGAATGTGCGCAAGGCCCACAACGAGTACGAGCTCGAGGGCGTGTTCATCGGCAACTGCTTGCGCAAGGGCGCCAAGAAGCAGGCCTACCCCAGCATCGTCGCCAGCGGCAGATCAGCTGCTACGCTTCATTATGTCCCCAACGACAAGGATCTAGCCGGCAAAGACTTGTTATTGCTTGACGCTGGCTGCGAGTGGCAGACGTATGCTTCCGATATCGTAAGGTACCCCTTGCTTGAGAACCATGATCCGAGGTTAGGTACACGTACGATGACAGACACTAACGCAATGGACAGACGAGGACATTCCCTATATCGGGTCGCTTCACTGAGCAGTCACGGGCCATATACGAAATCGTCCTACAGATGCAGAACGACTGCATCAACATGCTCAAGGAAGGTGTCTGGTGGGATGACGTCCACGTGCGAGCACACGAGATCGCCATTGATGGTCTACTATCTCTGGGTATCTTGAAGGGAGACCGCAAAGAGATTCTCGAAGCCCGAACCAGCACAGCATTCCTGCCGCATGGGTTGGGTCATTATCTAGGCATGGACACGCACGACACCGGCGGTCACCCTAACTACTCAGACCCCGACCCGTTGTTCAAGTACTTGCGAGTCAGAAGAAACTTGCCGGCGGGCAGCGTCATCACCGTCGAGCCTGGTGTAAGCTGCCTCACAATACCGTAAAGCCAGCGAAAGTGATGAGTGCTGACCTGAGAAAAGATCTACTTTTGCGAGTTCATTATCCGCCCGTATCTCAAAGACCCTAAACATTCCAAGTATATTGACGAGAACGTGCTCAACAATTACTGGGATGTTGGCGGTGTGAGGTGAGTCATTACCCCGGTTTCCATCGACATGGACGAAGAGCTACCATATTAACTACGTTTGTTACTCAGAATCGAGGACAACATTGTCATTACGAAGGATGGCTTTATCAACCTGACGTCCGCAGTGAAAGACCCCGACGAGTTGGAAAAGATTATCCTTGGCAGCTAAATCTGGAAACATACTTAGTCATGAGCTCATGAGATTTTATGTCGGCTTAGACTTGTAGACTGAGACTTTATGTGTATTTCATGTGGATATAACCGCGGAAGGCAATATGCTACTTTATCGGTGAACCGACTGGAGTAAATAGCTACTTAACGAACCTTAAGAAGTATGTATACTGCAGGTAGGTAGGTAGCGAAACGTAAAAGGAGAATGATTGAACAAACAAATTGCAGTGGCCACTAGCGTTACCGGATCTAGTTTAAAGCGCTATTCATGACAAGCGACCGGTTCCTGTAATAACAGTAGCTCAGACGCATTATAGTAGGTATATTAAGTAGTGTCTATTCATTACTCTTATTCGATTTAATTCTGATTTTTGCCCATGTTCGTTCATCATTCGTGGTGGCACCCCGGCCATAACGCCGGACGCTTCAATCCGCAG
Source organism: Xylaria longipes (assembly GCA_025201785.1). NCBI lineage: Eukaryota > Fungi > Ascomycota > Sordariomycetes > Xylariales > Xylariaceae > Xylaria > Xylaria longipes. The sequence continues at coordinate 466,765 of MU619698.1, forward strand.
AGCTAGTCAATCCATGACCCATCCAGCTCTTATCATGACGCGTATCCAACATGCCACAACTCACCTCCCGAAGCGAGACCGCGGCCGCGGCCGAGCCCCGGCACCCCGGGAGTCGCGGAAGCTCCTCTTCAGCATACCGGCCTGGGCCTTCTCCTTCTTCTTCTTCTCAGGCCACGGCGCACCAGGCTTATTCGTGACGACATCGTACGTAAGGTTCGCGGGCGTGACCTGGAACTGGACCGTGCCGTTTCCCTCGCGGTAGGTGCTCTTCCGCGGGCCCTCGGTGCGGTACGACCTGCCGACGACCTGCCGCCCCGTCTCGACGTCGAGGCCCTTGATGGTCCGCTCGAAGAACTCGAGCGAGGCCAGGGGCTGGTAGAACGGGACCTCGTGCCCGGACTCGTAGATGCGCGTGAAGGAGAACTTGCCCGCCTGCTTGACCTGGCCGTGGACGACGCCGTCGCTCGTGCGCACGTCGCGGTACCCCGCGCTGGCGAACCCGGGCTGCGCCGAGGCGCCCACCGCGTCCGCGATGACCTCGCTGCCCAGCCAGTTGCAGTTGTAGTCGGCGTCGCCCGCGTACAGGGCCACCGTGATCCCCTTGCGGACGAGGTACCGCAGCGCCTCGAGGACGCCGATCTCCCGCCCGTCGTCGCCCGTGCTGGAGAAGGCCTCGCCCACCGCCCCGTTGCTCGTGAAGTTGGTGTACGCCCCGATCGCCGCCTGCACCGCGGCCGTGTTGAGGTACGCCGTGTAGAACCCGTAGGGGAACGGGTCCGGCACGAGCTCCCGCACATCGTACTCGTCGCGCCCGAGGACGTCGTCGTACACGGACTCCACCATGTATGCGCAGAAGTTGTCCGCGCTCGAGCACTGGGGTGTGGGTTAGTGGTTGGTTAGCTGTGCCCCGCTCGCCTTTTATTGACAGGTTAGGGGAAGGAAGTGCGGGATGGGTGAGGTGGGCTTACGATGGCGTTATCCCCCGTGTTCTTGCAGTCCTTCAGCCGGTCCAGACAGTTGCCCTTCCCGTATAGGTTGTTGTAGAACATGCTCGCGTTCGCCGAGTTGAAGGGCGCGTAGTCGTACGTGTTCCCGGGGTAAACGGTGAAGTTGTAGTCTGATGCCAGTTAGTCATTGTCAATGATTTAATCAGGGTCGGGAGTTTTTAGGGCTTGATGAGAGCGCGTGATGGTAGAGATCTGATAGATGGGCGCTTATAAGCTCATCGGACACAGGCAAGAGAAGTTGACTTACACGCTTGGTATTGGACCATGGGATCGTACCTTTGGTAAGAAAAGGTCAGCATTCTACAACTCACTCTTCGAAAACTCCCATCATAACTATCGAAAGAAACTCAAACATAGGTCTTAGCATCGCAGTCTCAAAACTCACCATCCGTTCCCGATCAACACCGTCTCCAGCTGAATCTTCTTGGCATGGTGCGGGAGGTGGGCGTTCACCTTCTCGATGTACTGATTGAAGATAGGGCCGTAGTGACCGCCATAACTCTCAGTAGCGAAATGGAAGCCGTTGCGCGCGTACTGCGGGAACGCGCCCATGAAGCCCTGCAGCGTCTTCCAGAAGTTCGGCGCGGCGTCGGGCGTCGAGCGAGCGGTGAGCGTGATATTCGGGTACGCATACGTGCCGCACGACCCCTCGGGCGCGTAGGCCGGGCACTCGGCGGAGGGCAGGACGACGACGCCGTTGTCGGTCGCGTAGGCGTCGACGGGCTTCGAGTACGAGAACCCGACCTGGCTCGGCTGGTCGATGAAGATCATGTTGCTGACGTTGGACCACGAGTACGGGTTGCTGTAGACGTTGCCGTCCGGGTCCACGCGGCAGGGGCCCAGCTCCTCGAACAGCCCGATCATGGACGAGCTGCCGGGGCCCCCGTTGATCCAGACCGTCAGCGGCGCCTCCGTCGGGTCCACGTCCCGCGCCTCGAAGAACCAGAAGAAGATGTGCTCGTCCGCCCCCACGTCCGCGTACCCGGAGTAGCTCTTCACGCGCGGGTCCAGCTCGCAGATCCCCGTCGGCACCTCCTTGTACCGCACCGGGATGTCGGCGTACCCCATCACCCGCTTCAGGTCCGTCGGCGGCTTGACGAACTGCGCGTGCGCCGTGTGTGTCGCCGAGAAAGCCGCGAGGGCTAGGAGGCCGCGCGCGAACGAGGCCATTGTGGTTGGAAATTGGCTCTGTTCCGCGACACTACCTATACAGCTTGCTTGTGGAAGAGATAGGGAGGGAGGGAAAGACCAATTGACTCCGGAAGAGGTCCAGGAAGCTTCATGGAGGTCAATTCTATTGATCAGGTGTCTAGGAAATGTCTACTCGCGAGATGCATGGGCAGGGGCCTTATATAAGTGGTTGGTAGGTAGCAACAATCGGCTAGGCCTTGCGTGCTCGGAAGCTACTTTATACAGGGTGAATCATGCATCTCCTCTTTGTTGGCGATCGGATCGTCCCTTCGTGTTTTCCGGTTTCGTTTCTTTTTCCTTCCTTTTTTTCGTACACATCCAAACCTTCGCGTTATGCGAGTAGCTTTTCCCAGACAAGACCAATGGTTCCTTATGTTTCTATTTCCCCTGATTCAAGCGACTACTTCTCGCGAAATAAGTGTCTCCAAGAGACCCGTTATCGAGTCAGTGCTTGCCGTGTCCGAGGTGGGTGTTATTGCCGGAAAGACCCTTGTCCAACCTTTTTTTTTCCGAAGCGACCTTGCGGATCATCCTTTCTCGAATAGGCAGGCAGGCACATCTCAACGTCTTATCTTGGGGCTTACCGGCCTCGCCGGGTTCTCTATCTAAGCCGGGGCAGACCGGGGTGGCGGCCTGGTCATTTTGAATGATACATCATTGTTCGCGCGGGGTTTGTTCGGTCAGTTCGTATTGGGCACGGCTTACGGCAGCTCGTCAGCAAACGTCGGTCAGATTTGCCGCAGGAGATCTTACAGGTTGGCTGGACAACGGGCACTGCGTCATGCAGTAGATATTGACATACTGTACAGCATCGAGCCGAAATGAAATATCAACATCGGGTAGGTGCCGGGAAACATCAGAATGGATTTAATAGTTTTCAATGAATGCTTCTCTATATTAGCTTTCTCATGCACACAACTTCTTCAATCTGTCCGTCAATCGTCCCTAGTATTTACCCCATCCGACCCGTAACTTCGCCATGTACTCTACTAGAACGCAGACATGCTTTCTAACTGTACACAATCCACACAGAAAAAGGAAAATGACCAAGGAAATGAAAGGAAATTATGATTGTGAATGAGTGTGCTTGATGTTATGTAATTGGTATTCGATCATCATCATCAACAACGGGACAGCGGAAACACCAGGGAATAGCCGAAGACGGAGAGACGAGGCGTGTTGTGGCGTCGTCGAGGGACGGTAGTCAGATTCACGCCAGGCTGAAAATCACAAGCCATCCAGCTAGGCCTACCAAGGAAATCTTGACGGGCATCTTCATGGCCGGCGCGCCCGCCTCCTCGTCGTCACTGCCCGCATCCACCGCCGCATTCGTCGCACTCGAGCTCGCCGACACAGTCAGCGTCGCCGTCGAGACGTACGTGCTCGTCGTGGTCACCGTCGTCGCGCCCGCGGTGCCCGAGCTCGTCACCGTCACCGTCGTCACGCCCGTGGTCGCGACTGTCTTCGTCGACGGGCTGGCGCTGCTCGTCTTGGTCCCCGTGGTGCTCGTCTTGGTCGCGGTGCTCGTCTTGGTCGCGGTGCTCGTCTTGGTCGCGGTGCTCGTCGCGGTAGCCGTGTTCGTCTTACTAGTTGTCGTGCCGGTGCTACTCGTCTTGGATGTCTTGGCGGTAGAGCTGGTCTTGTTGTTGCTGCTGCTGCTGCTGTTCGATGTGTCTGTAACGGTTACAGTTATCACGCTGGCGGAGCCATTGCTCGTCGTCGTAATTGTCGTCACGACCGCGGTTGCGGGAGAGGTTGTCCCGGATGTGGTTGATGCAGTTGTCTTTGTGGTGGTGGCGGGCTTCGTGCTGGTGGTGGTTGTGACGGTTGCTGCATTCGTCACGATCGCAGTCTCGGTAGAAGTGACTGTGCTTGAAGCCCCAGAATTGGTCTTGGTTACTGTACTCGTAGTTGTCGTCGTGCTTCCGGTAGTGGGACTGGTCACAGTGTTGGTGACTGTTGCTGTGCTTTCGGAACTTGTACTTGTTACTGTATTCGTAACCGTTTGAGCACTCCCAGAGCTCTTGTTTGTGACCGTATTTGTAACTGTTGCCGTGCTCCCAGAACTTGTGTTGGTGACCGTGTCAGTAACAGTTGCAGTGCTTCCAGAATTATTGTTTACGAGTGTATCAGTAACAGTTGTAGTGCTTCCGGAATTGGTGTTGGTGATTGTATTGGTGACTGTTGCAGTGCTTCCTGAATTATTCTTTACGACTGTATCAGTAACAGTTGCAGTACTTCCAGAACTTGTGTTCGTAACTGTATTGGTAACTGTTGCTGTACTGCCAGAATTGGTGTTGGTGACTGTATTGGTGACTGTTGCAGTGCTTCCAGAATTATTATTTACAACTGTATCAGTAACAGTTGCAGTTGCAGTACTCCCAGAACTTGTGTTGGTGATTGTATTGGTAACAGTTGCAGTACTGCCAGAACTGGTATTGGTGATTGTATTGGTGACTGTCGCCGTACTGCCAGAACTGGTGTTCGTGACCGTATTGGTGACTGTTGCAGCGCTCCCAGAACTCGCGTTGGTGACTGTATTGGTGACTGTTGTGGTGCTTCCTGAATTATTCTTTACGACTGTATCAGTAACAGTTGTAGTACTTCCAGAACTTGTGTTCGTAACCGTATTGGTCACTGTTGTTGTGCTTCCAGATCTTGTGTTGGTGACTGTGGTAGTGGTTGTTGAAGTGCTTCCGGAATTTGCGCTTGTGATAGTGTTGGTAATAGTTGAAGTACTGCCAGAGTTGGTGCTCGTAACTGTGGCTGTACTTGTTTTAGTGTTCCCAGAGTTTGTACTCGTAGCTGTATTGGTGACCGTTGTAGTGCTTCCGGAGTTTGTGCTCGTAATGGTATCGGTAACTGTGTTTACGGCATTCGTCGCTTTAACGGTAACAGTAGTTGTCGTGGTGGTTGTGCTCGATGAGCTTCTGGCCTCCCTGGTCGCTGTTGAAGTTACAGTATCCGCTGGAGAGAGCCTTGATTAGTTTATATGTCAGTTATGACCGATATGTAGGAGTTGAAGTACTTGTTTGATTACGTTTAGCAGTGACAGTAACTGTACGTGTAGAAGGCGACGTACTTGTCGTCGAGCTCGCTTTCCCCTTAGTGGCGGTAACAGTAACCGTAAGTGTTGGAGTTGACGTGCTTGTTGCTGAACTCGCTGTACTCCTAGTGGCAGTCTTTGTTTTTGTTTTTGTCCTCGTCTGAGTTTCCGTGATTGTACTTGGCGATCGAGAGGCTGTCTCCGACTTTTTTTTGGTTATTGTTTTTGTGTGGGTGGCGGCCAAAGCTGTTTCCGTGATAGTAGTCGGTGATTCAGATGCTGTTACAGACTTCGTTTTTACTACTGTTTTCGTATGGGTGGATGCCAAGTCTGTTTCCGTGATAGTAGTCGGTGATTCAGATGCTGTTAAAGACTTCGTTTTTATTATTGTTTTCGTGTGGGTGGATGCCGGGTCTGTTTTTGTTTTTGTTTTCGTTTTTGTCACTGTGCTTGTCTGGGTTGCAGTTGACCTCTTCTTGGCTCCAGTGACAGTAGATGTGAAGCTCAAACTTGCAGTTATTGTGGAAGTGTACTTTTTTCTATTAAGGATATTAGCGCTAAGATGCCTCGAGTTGACTGGCGTATGCACACGAAACCCCTTCGTCAAGACCATTGCGCGCAGAAGGCTGGGAGAAGGATCAGTTTTCAGGCTACTTACGTTATAGACTTAGTAATATAGGAAGTGTAAGTCGCAGCAGTCTATCGAAAATCCGTCAGCGTCTGAGAGTCGTCATTCGAAAGGTATAGCTGGAACTCGTGTGGTAACTTGGCTAAAATTCCATTAAAAAGCCATGAGTTCAGGATTTGATGGAACTATACGTACTACATGGATACATATCAGCATCACTTTCTATGGGAGGCTTGGAATAGAGTTTGAAAGCAATGATATCAAGTAGGCTACCATCTACTAACCCGCTCTATTACTTCCGCTTCCTGAATCATCATCCGTAACCGTTACAGACACCGTGGCTGTTGCTGTGTTCGTTGTCGTAGCTGTGTCGGTAACAGTTTTTGTAGTCTCGTCTGTAACCGTTGATGTAGTCGTATGCGTAACTGTAGTCGTTTTCGTGCTAGTTCTGGTAGAAACCGATGTCGCCGTGACTGTTGAGGCCTCACAACTGGAACCCGTGAAAGAATCTTCATGGTTACCCTGTAAAACTTCATCAGCCTTCGCTCTGTTTCAACCACAACGTGATTCGGGAATTAGGATCGAAGAGAAGTAACTTACCATGCCTCCAAAGCCTCCATGTCCGCTTCCTCCTGCGATCTTGTGTCCGCCACCCCAATGTTCGCCATTCTCATGCTCACCATTGCCATGTTTATCATTCCAATTTCCACCATTTCCATGCCTATCGCTGTGGCTATCGCTTCCTTGCCGTCCTCCCCAAAACCCACTGTTGCCGAAGCCTCGTTTCTGAAGGCCGGAGCTGTCATCATCCTGGTCGGGATCGGCATCGTTTCTTTCGTAGTTTCTAGATGTGTAAAATGCAGATGAAGTTGACTTCAAAGAAGCAGTAGATGTGTAAGTAGAGCTAGTACCTGTTTCAGTAGTAGCTGTTGGGCTAGTGTTCGCATCGGCCCCTCCAAACCCATGTCCATGGAAACCGCCGAATCCTCCGCCAAATCCCCCACCAAATCCTCCACGGAAACCACCGTGCTCTGGACTGTAGCTTTCTGTAGCAGCTCCAGTGGAGGCAGAACTATAGGAAGTGCTGGAGGAAGTAGTAGTGGACGTAGTTACCGCCTTGTCTATTCCTATGTCCTGACCCGGACCAGCTGGCCGGTGGAACCCCACGCCAGGTATACCGAAGCCGAACGGACGATATCCGCCATGGTTACCGAAGCCACCCCCTAGTGGATTACCAACAGAGTCAGCGGGGGTGGCAGTGGGAGTCTCCGTAGAAGTCGTCATGGAGCTGGTGTAGGTGGTGGTGGTGCTCGTGCTGCTGGTAATATAAGCGTCATTGAAGGGTGCGTTCGGTTGGCCAGGCCCGCCATAGCTGCCAATGCCATGATCGCCAGAACCGTGGTAGCCAAATCCGGGCCGGAAATTACCACCACCAGCATGCCACTCGTCATGACCTTCACCATGCCCGTTCGGAATGCCGTGGGCCGCGGCAGTAGCAGTTCCAATTACAACTGGCCATAGAACCAGTCCTCGTAAGTACTTCATGATGGCTAGCGAGTAAGCAACGCAATGCAGAAACAAAAGGAGAGTACTGGACGGGTGGCTGTACTGGTATAAGACTTGTTGAAAATAATATAAAATCTCCCGAATAGGAGGGCGGTAAGACAATGTTGAGAGATATGACAGGAAGAGTTATGACAGGAAGGTGTAACAGTGCTGTTAGTTAAACTAATATATAGGCTTTTGTATATTGTAGCCAGGTACCCGGAGACCGTGTAGTATAATCCGTCCTTTCTATGAGCGTAGTATTACTCCCTCCTAGAAGGCATTCCTAGAAGTTATTTTGAAAGAAATATGCATCTCGGTCTCTATGTTCCTTGTTCAAAGTGTAATTTCCAGCTGACGAGGCGCAGCCAGGAGGAGCCCTGAACGAGTATAGTGAATCGGTCTTTCCAGCAAGGAAATTCATACTCGTGTGAGGCTGGCCCCTGTTCGCTAACTTGGATCAGAGAAATAAACCTGGCTTATAGATTGGTTTATTCCTCTCTCGATTGTGTGAAGTGCATACAGATTCACAGGTAGTCGTGTGAGAACCTTAACACGAAGGGCACGTGAAAGCTGGACCCCGGTAGCCTAACGGGTCGGCCCATTTTCACGGTATCTCCGATGCGAGTTCAGAGTTAGTCTACAGTGGTTTTGTTTTAGGTTTTCCCTTTGTTTCATCATGGCACAGAAAAACTTAATCATCATCAGAATCGGGATTGTGGGTAATCTCTGCATGTTGCTATACGGTATCCGATCCCTGAGTAACAAAACAACGAGATCGGTCACCACACCAGCAAGTACTAATACGCAAGACTACCTATGAAAGCGATATGCACATTGGCCTCCGGAGGTGATTGCGTATGTGGCAAATATCATTCCCGGCAGACTTTAGGCCAAAACTACCAAGCCCGATTGATTCTTGTTTTGTTGGCTATGATGTTCATCGAAGTTATTAGCATTAAGCATGATGGTGTATTTTACGCGTATGTCTAGAGAGCTTTTAGTAGTCAGAGGTCTGGATTAACACAGGCCATGTATAAAACACTCTGTGAGCTGTATAGTCTAGTATATCAAAGAAAGGAGGCTTTCTCAAACCCTCAGGTAATAGAGGTAAAGTATTGCCCTCATACCCATTTAATGGTTACTGCATAAGCCTTAGATTACCAATAATATGATTCGAGGTTCTCGTGGCTAAAAATAGAAGCCAGTATTTTGTACTAGAAAGTAAACCTTAGACCTCTACACGGCATCGGAGTATGCAGAAGCAAAGGGCCTTGAAGCTGCAGAGAAATTGGGACGGGTTCAGAATCCTTGTCACTCGTAGTTGAGATTAGGTCATAAATACAGTTATACGAACGCGAGGCTTCAGCTTTCAGCTCCCCTATATTCTCATGATCTCTTATAGCCTTCTAAAATGGCTATACAAAAGCGAGACCACGATCGAAATAGACAAAAGGAAGAGAGGATATTCAGGCATACAGTCTCCTACTTGGCCAAATAGGGGTAAAGTCCTTTAAGGTCCCTTGACTTCGTAGAAGGTCATTGGCAACACGAATATTCTTCCAAGCCTTTATTCCCAAACCCTTGCTACAATCCATGTCCAAGCATCAATGAAAAGGGACTTCTATTGATGTTCTTCCAGGCACAATCACACCTTCTTGGCAACAACCCTGCCGCAGTAATCGACTCCATTGTCTGTGATACGAGGTTCCAAGCATATGTTGACCAAAAGACATGCAGACACCTAAATATTGGGCTGTCCTCAAGAAATACCGGCATTTCAACCTGTTTAGCTGGTATTGTTATATGCAAGGTGTGTCAACCTCCTCACTATTGTTACATATGCCAAGCTGATTCCCAAAAATGCCGCCCGGTTTGTACCGGTAAGTATCTTCTAGTCCTCTTCTAGTCCTTGATGTATTGTCTTCTTCTATATTTCATCTTTATCTAACTAGCTATCATTGGAAGTGATGTGAGTCGGAGGCTTCAACGTATAGAAAGTTATTATTATGCGGGAAAGTGGTGTTATTGAACTATAGTCATAGACAATCTCTGGAAGAATCCACATGTTCTACGAAAGCCCTTGAAGCTTTTGCATCACATCTGAGCTTGTACAACTCAGTCGCTACAGACTTATTGATTGTTAACAAATAACACGTGGTTAAGAAGATCCAGGCCCGGTTGGAATAGGTGCGAGGAAGGTACGTATTCAGAAGGGTTCGTATAGTACCAACAAGGCTGCCTTTTAGTCGGAAGTGTGCTTGGTACTTCTCATCTATTGCTCCTAGCCTTGTGCAACTGACGAGTTTCAACTCTTGGAATCTCCCGAAAGAAGTGAAGAGTGGCTCTTGTTCTTGGGGGAAGCTACCCGTTTCCTAGGCTGGTATGCCTTGCTGCCCTCCATCGCAATAGGATGTGAACTGATCTTGAAAATATCTTTGTCTGATATCTACTATTTCTTGCGCCAAGTTTAGAAAAGAGCCGACTTAGGTAGCGTTCGTACATGTTCTCTGCTATTGGTCTCTGCTATATGTTATACGCAAGGGCTATGATTCCACCTATTGGGATGCGCTTTTCGAGGTACAAGCCAATCCGGCCAAAGCACCGCAGTTTAATATCACGCTAGCATGACACGAGGGGCACTGAACGCGACAAGGCAGTTATGGTACAACTTCGAGGAAAAGGATACCTACAGAGTGGCAATGGACGAGAACTCGAATGTAACGAGCGGATAGAAATTCCTGCCCTATTCACCCATTGCCTTCAACGGAGACGCATTTTCTTTGGCTTTGCTTTCCGATAGTGGGCGTGTTGGTACTGCTTGCTATTGGCTACCGGATGAAACAGTTCTAGCCTTTCGACCTCAGACGTAGCATTTGCCACAGTGTCGATCTCTGCTACCCAACATACCCTAATGTGTGGAAGCTGACGGAAATTCCGTGGGGGTTTGTAAGCGCGAGACATCTAATCGTATCCAGTTGGAACAACAGGGTCACAGGACAAGCTGAGGGAGCATACAATTGGTTCGTGAGTGAGTTCGAAGTGCTCGGTCGAAATAATCAGCCTCCCCCGAATGCATGTACTCTCTAGGAATTTTAGGGTAGTGCCATGGAATAGAAAGCTGCGGCTAGTTGGTAGATCTAACTGGCCTGTTGTACGATACAGCATGGGCGGTCGTGAAAGGAGACGTCTTGGCAGATATGCTTGGGTATCGTCTGCTGTGATACTCAAAAAATGATATACTGTAGAAAATACAGAGATTCGCTGTCTCTGTTGTTCAACATATTGTGTGATAAAGTGGCGATTGAACTCGTGAAACAGTTGCAGTGAGCTATCCAGATGGCGTTATTGGATTGATGCCGTGTTCGTCGTACAGATTTACGATAGAAATGAGAACTAGACTAGTTGGCCGCGGAAAGTATCACTCAGAGAGGTATCTGTTGTTATCGTATAACTAACGAAGATTGTATCCCAGTTTTCCTATGAAACCTCCTGAATATGTCTTCGGATCCTGCTTCCAAACAAAATGTGGCATAGTAAGGCAACTCGATCAATACGACGACCCTCTGGAATAGCTAAACACATGGTATCTCAACTTACGCTGTGGCACTGAGACCAGGTCTGAGTACTCGTTCTTCCTTGTTACGTCCTTGCTGCCACAAGACGTTATTCATTGATGCGTTCGGGCGTTTCGGAAGAGACCGACCTTAATAACTCTGTGTAACGGTTACTTTACCGACACGACTGGGAACCATCTGTCTCAGGAAATGTCACGCTGTGGTAATGGCATAAATACCTAGCGTACAAGTCACTGGATTCACTAGATGTCCATTGTTGATGTCGGCGAAGGGACGACGACACTTGATCTACTCGCAACTGCCGACTATTCACGGCGAGCTGGGCTAGGCGGAGATAGTTCTCCGCCGACCGTGCGCAAGATCGTACCAACATCGGGCGACAGCATCCAATCCCAAGTCGTCGTGACTCAGCCACTTGTGGCACAAAGTGAGAATTCACGGAACATTCTCTCCAGGAGGAGCAACCCCGCGTCCTGCCCGCGTCTCCTTAGTGGCTAAGAGTATGCTGAGATGCGGTCAGCCTACTATTTACTAAGCATCAAGGGAATCCTAGTTGAGTTGTCTGGTCAGCTGCCCAGGCATTTCTGCGGCCACGCAGGTTTGAAGAGCACGGGAATAAGCCATGGCATAAGAGGCGTCGACATTCGCAGATGCAATGGGCTGTCGGCATCGTCAGTCCGAAGCGGCGCGGCGCCGGAATGCGGCGTAAATGACATTTCCATGGTCAGCTGACGATTAACCAACAATTCTTACATGTTCAACCATTTGTGATCAATGACGTTATGGTACCTAGATCCCCCACGTGATTTTTTCATGGAAGAAACTCCCAGCCACCGACGAAATGTTGAGTGGATGAAGTCTATCTAGTGTACCTACTCTAACCCAGGTAGTCTAACAATTATCCTGTAAATTACGGTACCAGTTACCACTCGTCAACGGCGACGGACGTTATTTGTTATACTAAATGAGCTCAAGCGCTTTTGAGTATAGAGCCTTGGCTATGCACACGTACCTGAAACTGCCCTGGCATGCCCCTGGACATTCAACTGGAACATCCCAGGAACATCGTCAGTGCCATCGTGCCTCAAATGCCAGCTACATGCCCTAAGGAGCAGGCTACCTACTGGCAAGGTACTTGTACTCACTTACTCTAACGGCATGCAATGTTAGTAGGTATGCTTGTTGGAGATAAACAGCAACTACCTATTGCCTACACTACTGTCATTTCGAAATGAAGTGTCCGACCCCACTTAGATTTTTACAGTACATCATATATGTTTTTTATATTACACTAATAATTAATTTTTATACTTTTTATTATTATTTTATAATAATAAATAATATAAAATATAAATATATATATATTAAAATAAAGCTTATTTTAAAGTGAATTTAAAAAAGTAAGTTTTATATTTATAAGTATAAAAATCGCGGAATAATTTAAACGTATAGGCTAGTAAGTGGTTTAGCAATTTAACTACGTAAACTTACGTACGTAAACCTATAAAAACCTACGCGTACAGGCTAGTAAGTAGTTTAAAAACTTAGCTACGCAGGCCTACGTATATAACCTACGCGTATAGGCTAGCAAGTAGTTTATACAGGTAGGTTTATATAGCTAGGTTTTTAAACTATTTATTAGCTTATACGTGTAGGTTTTTATAAGTAGGTTTTTATAAGTAGGTTTTTATAGGTTAGTTTATATAAGTTTTTGTATATAAGTTTATGTAAGTTTTTATAAGTAGGTTTATGTAGTTAAATTATTAGACTATTTGCTAGCTTGTATATATAAGTTTTTATAGGTAGGTTTTTGTAGGTTGGTTTATGTAAGTTTTTATACGTAGGTTTGTGTGGGTTTTTATATATAGGTTTACGTGGCTAGGTTGTTAGACCACTTGCTAGCCTGTACGCGTAGGTTTTTGTAGGTAGGTCTGCGTAGGTTTATGTAAGTAGGTTTGCGTGGCTAGGTTGCTAGATTACTTGTTAGCCCGTACGCGTAGGTTTTCGTAGGTTAGTTTGCGTAGGTTTACGTAAATTTTCGTAGGTTGGTTTATGTAGGTTTTCGTAAGTAAGTAGATCGTAAAAAGCTAGATTGCGAAGGGCTAAATTATAAAAGGCTAGATTACGAAGGGTTAGATTATATTACTATAAATTAAATTTAACCTTTTTAATAATAATTAAATTATTTATATATTTAATTAATAAAATAAATATAAAAAAAATAATATAGTATTTATATAGCTATATTAATTAGTATTATTAGTAAAAAAATATGTTGTTTATAAGTTTTAAAAAATGTATAATATATTATAAAAATCTAAGTGAAGTTAAACACTTTATTTCGAAATAAGTGTACTTATGCGCCCGAAAAAAGTGATAGCTATTAAAACTATACTATATAACACTTTTTATTAAATCCAGGGTAATAAAACATATACTAGTTATTAAATTTAAAAGGTTAAAATAACGGTTTATATAGTATAAATTACTTACACACATTTATTTAATATAAAATAAAAGAATTTTTATAATATAATAAAATATATTAATTAATTACTTATTATATTTTAATTAAAATCGCTTAATTTTAATAATTAAAAGTTTTATATATATTAATTCTACCTTTAAGGCTAAAATAAGCAACTAATTAAACAATAATAACGTTATTAATAAATATAAAGATTACGCTAGCTAAGCTAAACAACTACACGCTTTAAAACAAAGAATTTATAGCTAAGGCCGTTTCTTTAAACCTTTAAGAGTACTTATAACCTATAAACAAATTTCCGTAGCTATAATTACTAAAAAAACCTAAATATAAATATTATTTTAAAAAAATAATTAATAAAACAACTAAAGCTTAGTTAACTACTACTATTACTAAAAATAATATTAATCCTATTAATAAGCCGAGCAATTTAATAAAAATAATAAAAAATAGCAAAAAAGCTTATTAAACTAACTAAAGTAAATATTTTATAAAAAAACAAAATTTTAAAATATATTAAAAATACATAATCGATTTTATTATATAGTTAAATAAATCTATATCCTATAACTATAAAAAAACTATATTTAAACCTATAAAATTAATTAATAAATAATATAATAAACTTTAAAAACTAAAAAAATACTTAGAAATAATATAATAACTATAAATAAAAGCTTAATACTAAGCTTATATAAAAAAAATAAATAAACTTTTAAAAAACTTTAAAGTATAAGCTATAAAATAAAAGTTAATTATTTTAATAACTTTTAAATATAATATTTTAAAACTAAAAAATATAAATTATTTAATTATAAATTTTAAAATTTATTTAAGTAAAGTTTTTAAAACATAGATTATTACTTTTAAAATAATTTATTAGGATAAAATTATTAATAATATATTAATATACTAAAAAATTAAAATAAATTTTTAAAATAAAGCTAGCTAAAAGGTTATTACTTATTAACTAGCCGGATAGCTATATTAAAATATATTTAAAGCTGTTTAATTTAATAAAAAAAATTTTAATTATTTAAAAAATACTACCGATAAAACAAATTCATCCTTTAAAAGCAACTATAACTAGTTATTATTATAAAAACGTAGCAAAAAATATAAATATAAAAAAAATAAAAAAAATCTATAAAAACAACCTTATAATAATTTAAATATTTATAAATTAAAAGCTTAAGTTTATAAAAAATATAATAGTTTTTATTTAATATTTAAATACTATTATCTTTTTTTAAATATTATATTAAAAGATTTTTTTTTAAACTAAATTATTTTAAAGTTAATATAAAAAAAAATAAAAATAAATAAAAACCTTAAAAAAATTATTAAATATATTTAAAAAAAAAAAAAAACCAAAATAAAGCTAAAACAGTTTAACTAACTAAGTTAAATATTAACGTAGGCTTTATTTGCTATAAAAACTTTAAAAGTAAAAAATATTTATTTATTAAAAAACTTAGCAATTTTAAACTTAAAAACTACGCTATATATATTTAATAAAATTAATAAATTTAATAACCTATAATTATTTATAAAAAAAAACACTGTTTATACTAGTAATAGCTTTGTTGTAATCCAAAGATTTAATAATATTAATATTTATGTTTAAAAGCTTTAAAAACTTAAGATTATAAAGCTATTTAATATAGCTTATTATTTTAAAATAGCTTATAACCTTATATCTTTTTAAAATCTTTTAAAACAAAAGCTTTATTAAAATATAAAGCTTATAACTAATATTTTTAAAAAAAATAATAAATTAGTTTTTTATTATTTTTAAAACTAATATAATTAGTTTATATTAAAATATTTTTTTTTTATATTAATAAAAGTACTTTTTATATATAAAAAAATAAACTAGTTTTAATAATATTATAACTTATATTAAAAGTTAATTTTTATTAATAATATTTTAAACTTAAATATTTTAAATTTAATACTTTATACTATTTAGTAGCTTAAGCTAAAAAAGTAAGATTTAAATAATCTTTAAACAATAAAATATATATAAATAAATATAAAAATTACGCTATAGGAAAAATATATTAACAAATTAACAAAATATTAAAAAATCGTCCTAAATAACCTAAAATATATTTAATAATAAACTTTTATAACTATAAAAAAAGTTATAATTTTAAAAACTTATTAATACTAGTTATAAACTAATATTTAAAGTTTAGTTTTAATTACTACTTTAAAAACAAGCTAATTTTTATTTTAATTAAGGTTTTTAATAACTTTATTTTATATTTAAAAATATACTATAACTTAAGCGTATATATTTTTAAGTATAATAATAAACTTATAAAACATAATGATTTTATTAATTATTTATAAAATAGTTACAGTATATATCTTAAACTAAATACTCCTAATATTTAAAATTAAAATAATAGCGCCGAAAAAGCCGGTAATATTATTAAATAAAAAATAAAAACAATAAAAAATAGTTCGAAGCTTTTTATTATATTTTAAACTAATATTATAAAAACAGCTATATATTTATAAAATTAAGTTTTAAAATAGTTATATAAGTAAAAAAGCTTATATAAGCAATTTTACGCTTACTACTTTAATAAAAACAAAATTATTACTATTTATTATAAGCTTAATTTATAATATTTATATATTTATAGCTATAAAGCTTACACATTTATTATAAATATAAAATTAAAAAAAAAAAAATTTAAAAAACTTAATTTTAAAACCTAAATAAGTTATTTTATTGGATATTAATTTTTTAATATTTATTATATTTAGGTATTATTTATTAATTTAATTATATTTATTAAAAACGTTATTTTTAATAAAAAAACTATTTTTTTAAATAATTTTAACAAATTAAAAAATAATTTTTTAAAATAAGGAATTAAAAAACTTAATAATTTTTTTATTAAGATTACGGTTATCGAACTAAAAATATCCTCTAGTATTTTTAAAGCTACTATTATAAGTTAAAAAATAAAAAATATATATTTTATAAAAAGCGAAAATAATATAGCTATTATAAATATATTAAAGGATAAAACAAGTATAACTTATAAATACTTTATATTAAAAAAAGCTATAAAGTTTAATTAACTTTATACTAAAGTTTTTTTTTTACTATATCTTTTATTTTTTAAGTTTTTATAACCAAGCGCTTTTTTTACAGCTATTATTAAAGAACTTAATCTATAAATTTAAAATATTATAATAAATTCTATTAAGTTTAAAGCTAGATTATAAACTTTAAAAGGAACTAAGCTGTTTTATATAAACTTTAACAATTTAGTAAATACTTTTAACACTTAACTTTATACTAGCTTTAAATTATATAAAAGCTGCTAAAAAGCTATATTTTTAAATAAACGTTTAAACGTTTTAGAAATATAAAATAATATAGTAGTAAATAAAGCTTTAATAACTAAATTATTAAAACAATCTTTAAATTATTTTAATAAATATATAAAAAATAAAAAAACTAAAACTTTAAGTTTTTCGTATATAAATAAAAATACTCTTTTTAAACGTATTTAAAACAGATAAAAATTATATCGAAAAAATATACCTTTTTTACTTAAATTTTATAAAAATTTCGAACAACATTTTATAAGTAAAGGTTTTAAACAAGCAGAAAAAAACTATTTATAAAGTTATTATAAAATAAAATTATAGATTAAAATTAATATAAATACTACTTAAAACAAGCTAACACTTAGCTATATATAAGTATATATATATAAATTTAATAAGCATAGCTACTATTTAAAATATAAAGCAAAACTAGTAATTAAAAAAAATTAATAGCTTTAAAACACTATAAAAGCTATATATATATTAACTTTTGCTAGAAAATTTTTTAAAATATTTATAATTATTACAGCTAAGTTTAATCTTAAACTAAAGCAGTATAACGCTATTAATATATTTATAAATATAAAACTTAATAAAAAAATCTATATAAAGATACCTCTTAACTATAAAAAACTTTAGACCGTTTTAAAGCTTAATAAAGCTTTATACAGCTTAAAAGAATTACTTTTATTATAATAAAAAGAGTTAATTTTAACCCTTATAAAAATAAAATATAAAATTATTTTATACAAGCTTTGCTATTATTTATATAAAAAGGTGTTTATATTTATTTATATAGATAATATTATTATAGCTTATAAAAAAAACCGAGAGATTTTTGCTTAAAAAGCTATAAAACAGCTTAAATAGGCTTATTAAATAACTAGTAGCAATAATTTTTAATAGTTTTTAAAAGTTAAAGTTATTTAAAATTATTAAAAGCAATTAATCTAGCTATTTTAAGCCTTATATTTAAAAAAAATTTTTAAGCTAAAAAACATATTTTTATTTTTACTATATATTTTAATAGTAGTAATAAAACTACTATTTTATAAAAAATTAGCTATTAAATAAAAAATATACTCCTATTAAAAGAAAATAAAATTAATTATATATATAGCTATAATTACCCAGCCTAATATAGCTTTTAATACTTTAAAATTTTTATAATTTTTTTTAAATTTAAGACTTTAATATTATAGGTTAACAAATTAATTATTTAAATATTTTAATTAAACTTAATATTATATTTTATAATTTAAAGACAGTAATAATTTTAAAGTTATTAATAATACGTTTTTTATAAATAATACTTTTAATTAAAAAAGTTTATAAGTATACGTAATAAAGTTATTTAAAAAAGTAATTAAATAGCAAACAAATAAGCAGAACATAATAACTACTTTTACTACTAAAGTTAAATTACTAGTATTAGCTTAAGCTATTAAAAAGGTTATATTTATAAGCTGTTTTATTAAAAAATTAAAAGTTACTATAAGTAATTAATATATTATTATTTAATATAATAATTAATAAATAATTAAACTTATTATAAAAAAAATAATAACTTTATAAACAAAGCTTTATTATATAAATATTTATAATTACTAGCTTTATTAAAAAGTTAAAAAAAATATTTTATAAGTAGTTTATATATTAATAAATAATATAATCGCTAATAAGCTAACAAAAGCTTTTAGCTAAAATAAATAAAATCGATTTTTTAATTAGTTAAAGCTTATAAATATTTATAAATATTATTCTTATAAAAAATTAAATAATAAAGAATATTAAGGTTTAAAAGCCTTAAAAAACTTATTTTTAAGGGGTAAATTAAGCTATTTAAGATTAAATAACCTTAAATAAAGCTAGGATAAAAAACGATTATACATATTTCGTCTACTATTTAAAGCCTTTATTTTAGCTTATTTTATACTCCTGTTAAATATTATAATAATTAGGATTAATTCTATTATTTTTAGTATTTATTTTATAAAAAGCTTTATTTACGTAAAGCTTTTTTAAAAGGGTATATTAAATTTAAAGGGTTAAAATAATAGTTTATATAGCGTAGATTACCTATATATATTTATTTAATATAGGACAAAAGAATTTTTGCAATATAATAAAACATATTAATTAATTACTTATTATATTTCAATTAGAATCGCTTAATTCTGACACTAGTACTGCAGGTTAGTTGCTTAAACATTAGATTCTACTATTTAAACATTAAACTAGCCGTATTTAGCAAAACCCCTACTTAAGCTCTTGGCTGCTCCGATTTTTACTTATATTCTTATAGAATGTACTCCGTACCTAGGTAAAAGAGGTAAAGTATTAATTTATAGCTGCACTAAGTTTATTAAAATAACACAGCCACGTAGCTACACCTATTTATACTGCTGTAATTTTTAACTAAATTTAATAATTTAAATATATTAATACTTTTATTTTAGTAGCAGCTAACCGTAACCTCGCTAAACTGTTGATTTTATAAATTAAGTGAAGATTATTGCGGCCAAGATACGTGGTGGGGACTTTGCTAAATACGGCTAGTTTAATGTTTAGATAGTAGAATCTGATGTTCGAGCAACTGACCTGCTAATACTGGTATACCAGGATTATGCCTTGAACGTACTTAGCCCCGTTTCTCATTGTGAAGACCTTTAACAGTCCTATTTCCCCGTACTGTCGTACAGTACGTGGAGTCTTGAATGGAAGCTCTCGAATCCGTATACTGTGTGAATGCAATGCCAAAGAAAGAACGAAAGCGGGCGCTTGCTGTAAGTAAGACCTGCCTGCATGCCTCGTCGCGAGAAGCGCAAGAAAAGCGACCCGGGGAGCTGGCGACGATCTCTCCTGGTTTTAGCGCAACGGCCCACCGGAGCCAATGGCTTAGCCCCGCTGGGAATTGCGACGATCGAGTGATGTCGCACAACCAACATCGATCTGCCACCAGAAAACCCGATGCCCGCGACGATAAGAACCTGCAGCGCCCGCAGTGCCGATGCCCGTTCGCGAATTGCTTCCTGCGCGACTTGGTAATAAGCCCGCCGCGACATTCCTCCAGATATCCGCGCAATTAAAAGCAAAATTTCCGTCGTTGTAACCAATTTCGTGATAAGGGTTTCATGGAGGAGCATCGAGTCTCAGTGTTCGGGGGGTTCCACTTGAATGGAGCAAGCTAATACAACATTGGGAACAATGGCAGCTCAGCTCTCCGTCTAAGCCCACGATAGCCTCTCGGTACGATGAAGAATCGCCCGAAAGACGAGACACAGTTTTTTGGCGCCTCATTACTCTTCTAGGTATATCACACGGGGCCGTAAGATCACGATGATTATTCCGCCATTTGGGGAACCGATGCATGGGATTCGCAAAACGCCATCATGTGGCACATCGACTTCTCTGACCGCTTACGGTAGCATGCAGAGCGCGCGTACGAAAGGCCATGTTTCAATGGTACTACCTACCAGGTCCTACCTATCCCTGCCTATCTGCCGCATGCAACGCCGCAGATCGCTCCAATATTTACCCGCGGTTTACGCCGATGAATAATAGCCCAAACATCTGAAGATCTCTCAGGAACGGGCGAAAGGAGCATTCGTATCATGTTGGCAGAGATCGCGTGACTGCCTCGAAGAGAGTTTTCTACGTTCTTCTACGCCCATATTGAATTATGCAGCTGTAAATTCAGTTCAACACAACCACGCAAGACGGAGCTTGCGGCGGATCATATGCGTCGTGCAAGGCGGGGGGGGGGGGGGCATCGAAACCAAGAGAGGTATTTTCTTCGCCGCATGTAGTTACACTTTCTATATCTGTCTATTTTCCGGTTGTACATCAAGGCGGGCGTACTCTAAAGATACACCCCCTTGGGCGGTCACGCTGCGGCTGCAATATCAAAAAGTTCTAAGCCATGGCGCGTGTGACTATTCTCCTGCTTAGCCGAAACCAAGCTCTGCTTGCAGAAAACAGGGCAGAGGGCAGGTAAGCCTTTATGGGGGTACGTATACCTACCTCGCAACATAACTACCTCGCAGCAATGCTCAGGCAACATCACTTTGCAAACCCCACGTGGCTTCTATCTGGTTCTGTACAGTAGGAAGACGAATCTCATCTCTTCCCCTCTTACACTAATCCCTAGCTAGATCTGAATGCGGGTTTCGAGCAACGAAGTTGCGAAGCGAGTCGACATAAGTCGATTTAGGTGACCTATTTGGTCCAATAGTTGCTCACCCGGTTTCCGGATTCGGTAAGTCAAGCTTGGACCATCAGTGTATCATGAACCCTGCAAGCCACAAGTCCCGGACGATCATTGGCTTTTGCAGCTTCTTTCCCAAATAGGAAGACCGGTCGAAATCCACCTTATGTGGTCCATCACTGTAATATAATATCTGCTCACGCAGATATGGTCGCGGAAATGGTGAACATGGCGAAATGATCTGGGTCAAGCTTGACATATCCGTCAATAAGGCAGTACCATGGTACACAAGGTACCGGAATCATTAATCGAATATGATAACATATAACGCCTGCGATCGAAACGTCTCTTGAATAATCTTATCTTTCTATCATTATAGCGATAGATAAGAACCTTGGAAGCTTACGACTGACTGATACAAGACTGGTGCAATTATTATTAGATAAACTATTACGCTGATATATGCCTTGCAGCAAGGATGTGCCGCAATATTTACCAACATGCCTCCCCTTACCCTTAAAGAGAGACGAACACCTTGGAGTAGATTCGGTATGTGGGTTATAGCGTCTCGAAGTATAACATCAGCACCCCTCGTAGATATCCAATCAAAATCCTCGAGGGATATGATAACGCATGCGATGAAATCTCTCCGTGAATTCTCAGTCCGTTCCCCATACCCATATCATGCTTGCCATGCACGAAACGTTGTGTCCCATGGCCGAGCCTAAGTTGCTGCGCCCATCAACTCGGAGGATTGTTACCTAGATTTCCCCGGGAGTGCCGCATGCGCTTCTTTGCTCCGCCTTATTGGGTCTCTTGAGAATGATCTGCGGTGCTTTGATTTACATATGCTTCAAGGAGTGACATTGCAGTCTGCGACCTGAAGGGTGTTGTCCTGCGTGCCCTGAACTCGAAACTCATTGGAACACTGAATGAGACAGCGGCCACAATGCCGCCGAAACGGCGCATGAACGGCGGCCTTACTTCGCTTCTCCTGTGTCTACTGGCCTATAGTATCTTACGAAATTTGAAGCTGACGACGATAAGCGGGGGTTGCTATGATTGGCGCGGTTATAGATCTACTAGATCCGCGGGTACTATCCGTAAGAATTAAGCTTTTCCGGGCGGCTGATGCCGTAGACACACAGCCCGTGTTTATTACAACCAAAAACTCCAGCAATCAAATATTAGCGAGGTTATGCTGATGATCTGCTGTACTATGCTCTAATTGTTAGCAAGACCCTTTGTTAACAACCCAAGTTTACCTAGTGCCATTATAGTGGACGATCAGTGGCAACAGATCTGAAATCTGAATCTAGGGTCTCTGGCGAGGACGATCGGGGAGATCTATGATATAATTTTGCAGACATGATTGGCTTATCCTCTTGATATGCTATTTTTTTGTGCCAATACAGTTTCGAGCGAGATTCGATCAGCGTTGAGCCTCTTTACCTTCGCAACGTATTTCCATGGAGGCGCGGGACAGGCACGGGAGTCAAAATCATAATTGTTGGTGTCCTTTAGGTGGGTAATCATAGCCCGGCGGCTCTCTTAATTATTGCGAAGCGGGATACATGCTGCCCACGGGGTCTTGTTGCATATCATGATAGGTAGGCAACGGATGTCATGTATCCGCTTCGTTTTTTGGGAAGCTGGGGCTGATGCTTATTAGTTTTGATGGAGTTGAGCAATAAACGGAAAAGGCATGACGTCACGATGCTCGCTATTGAGTTCTCCGACTCGGTAAAGTGTTTTCATGAGTCGCTAGACCTGCGAGATATCCTAAGCCCTTGGGACTGTACTCGCCGTTGTTGCTAAGTGTCGGTAAATATGAGATGTTAGTAATCAGGGTCTGATAAAAGTAATCGCAAAGGTTTGCGATTGCGCAACATTCACACTTAGGAATCATCTAATTAGTAACTACCTATATCAGCATCGGCTCGGACTTAGCATCCGGGTAGTGATAAGAGGTCGAAATGCTCCGTATCTCTTGGCAACGTGCAACCTTGACGTTCCTCTCACACAGTAGACATCAATTTCAAAAGCACTGTATTTAAGCGTACAGTGTAGAAAGGGTCCTCTCACTGGAGGTCTAAAAAATACCAAATCTATAATGTAACGAGCTGTATGCACCTGCAAGGCAGTTATAGTACTACCTCCTAACATTAATTCCATTGGCGTTTACTGTATGCAGGCGTGAAGCAATGTGCGAAAGAATCATATGTTCCACGCGGTGAGCATTGGTCCGCCACGAAGGATTCTTCAATGGCCGCGCCATTTGAAGTCTTGGTCCTCTCAGTATTGCGCCATCTTCCAAAGTCCAAATCCTTTTCCTTCCCAGAAGCGCAGCTTAACTAACCCGTTTCTTGATGAACTGATCTGATGGGGGGTAATTATGGGCCTAGATCAAACTGTGATAGGGCAGAGGGGTGTAATGGGATCTAGCCAATGACTATACTCAGCGCGAGGATTATCATGAGCGTCGTAACACCCGGCGTCAAATATGCATCGCATTTGCAACGCTGCGGAAGAGGCAAATTATGAGATTTTCTGTGGAAGGGAACTTGTTTAAAAAGTATATTCGACAGGTAAGTTTAGACGCAATAGGGTTGCTTTCGAGCATATAATGGGACCGGTGACAGGCCCCAGAGAAAGAAAAAAAGGGCAACTCCCCATGTCGATCACAGCACTAGAAAAGCGCCAAACTTCCCCTCGTTCACCCTCCATCATTGAGCGCGACCCTTTGTTGGACCCCATTTTCAAGACCGGGGAGTTTGGAAGGGGTCCGTAGGGTATCGGTATACGCAGATAGCTTGACGGGAATGTGTTGATTTCTTGCTTCCCCTGGGCTGGGCAGTCAGTTGGCAGCGGCAAGTCAACCCGATCTTGGTCCGTAAAGGAGGGCCGCTGTCGGACGTCTCATTAGATCCAGATACTCGATTTCGCCACTTGTCATCTTTCACCACTTTGTCATCCTTCATCACTACGATTTGTCGGGCAGATGGAACATGGCGGCGATATGAGATTGTCTCGTATCTGTGGTGGCAGCAAATTCTACGTCATCCCTGCGTATATGAAAAGTTTATCGCGTAAGACCGTATGATACCAAGATCCTTGGAAAGATATTTCATTCTGGATGGCATCGATGGAGGGCCAGCCTTTTATATCAGATGCCAAGGACTCTCGTTGGGGTTTAGTGGCCAAGGATCGTGAACGGTCCAGGCCACCGTGGATCTGTGCTAAGTACTTCACCTTCTGGCCAAATCCACAAGGCGCAGATCCTGACCTGCAGTCATCGTCGTCGTCGTCTGCAGCGATGCTGTAACCTGATAAGTAAAAGATGTTGCGCATGGACGTCGTTCCTTTGTCTCGGAAAGTGTATCAATTTGCTTTTTTGAGGTACCTATGCAGGAGTTAAGCATAAGAGATAAAGCGGCTCCGTACTTCACGTCAGGTCCCGAAGCTGCCTTCAAGTGGTTTCATATTGTAATCACACTTATTCTCAACCTCCGCAGACAGCTCCGGAATTATTCCATCAAATATAGCACTACTTCTGTGTGCCTAGGCCTAATCTTCATTGAGCATATCGCACGTTAGCGCGGCACAAGAATGATACAGTAAGACGCACTCGTTTATTGCTCGCATTTATGGGCGGGTAATAGTGGCATAGTCAGCTTTTTACACCAAGTCAAAAGTCCACACTAGCTATTTAGTTGCAGTACACTAACATGGGTTTTCCTCCTCGCATCCAATCACAATCGCAATCCCGGTGCCAATTTCTACATAGTAGTTGGTGCATCGCGCCGTTGCTAGGGCATGCGCTTTGCACACTCCGGTAACCGTGCCATCCCTGAGAACCTGCATCGAGCTACCCTGCCGATACTACATAGTAGGAACTTTTATGCGTAGTAGATATAGTCTCGGTTCGTTTGAGTACATCCTCAGCCAGTCCTATCGTAGGCTGCCAATTCCAGCAAAACATCGTGTACGACACTGGTATGCATAAGAGGCTCATCTATGGACACCGAAGCGACGAGGCTTTGACTAGGGTGTAGTGTAAGGCGATTAGTATTAGGCAATGGTGTGATCAGGCCAACCGGAGCCAGCTCGGCAACGTTCTTCCGCTGTGTCTAAGTATAATATGTATTGCAATGCTTTGCTCCATATGTAGGGCCTCTGTAATGGAGTATAGCTTAATTTTTTTTTCAACCCCCGTAGAAAGTTGGAAACACCTACAGGATAGTACTGCGAGTCAACCTGCATTAGACTCATCAACCCCGGTGTAGGGAGATAGACTATTCTATGGAGAGGCGGAGGGTCACTTGTGAAGAGCTATCTTCAGGTTCTCCAGGTATAATTATGGAACTGAATCTAACATACGGGGTTCACTGACTCAAGACGAAGAACCACTCCCACAATACACTGATGTCATGAACCAACAAGCATCAAAACCTCGCGATTCAATTCTTGATTGATTAGCTATAACGTGATAGGGTTGTTCACGGTTGACGGCGGTCTGGACTATAGCAATAGCCCATCCGAGATTAGGTGCCATTATTGAAAACCACCTGGCCTGGTGCCGTTTGCCGACTTTGAAAGCCGGCAGATCTCCCGTCTCTTGGAAATGCGTCAACTTCCCTTTAGACATGCGCGGCAACATCCGTCTTGTAGCTTGCGTATGCTCATTAAGGAACTACTAGCTGCATCACTTCTTTCTCAGACCGACATGGAACGATATAGCCACTATGTGTTGGGGAACATGAAGCGCATCTGGTGTCGCATCCGGTGCTGTACCTAATGCCGGTGTACGTCTCGGTCTAGGAAGATGGGATTGATATGTGGCCAGTAAACGTATGATTCGCAGCAGTCGCATCAATAAAGACGGGAGGTGGCCGGCAGGCTTCATGATTGGTCGATGAGAAATGCATACCTAATGACTAAGTAAATTGACTGAGGGGTTGAAGGTTGTTTATTGGAGGGTCTATAGATCTCGAGACGCTATACAGAAGGCCAAGAGACAAAGGATACCTTGTTGATTCCAGTGTCGAGTACCAATTTCGGTAACAGAATCTTCAGCAGGCTGGTTTCTCTATCTAGGTGGTTAAACTTGGCCAAGCTGTTGACGCCACTTGTGTCAGGAGGGGAACCGTTTTCTACCACTACTCCCATTTGGGGAGCGTGTTACCATGGTATGATGCTGTATGGTGTGGTTTATCTCGTGGCAGCCACCGATTCTATCCGACAGATTGAGAAAGCGGCGCAAAAATGGGCGCCCTTCCAACCCTGCTGGTGCTGACTACCGTAGCGAGATCCCAAGTCGCACCTGGATTGGCTCGTCAGCGATAGCGAGACAAAGGTGGGAGGGGGGAGGGGAATGGGGAGGAGCGCGATAATGCATGGGCGTTTACTGCTGTACACATACATAAGAAGCCTTATTTCTAACGTCTCCGGCTGCTGCTTTTTGCCACTACTACTACCACCTACCTACTTAGACTACCACATTGTGCGACTCTCCTTGCAGTGCCATACATGATGTTGGGCATATATACTGCGCAGTCAAGAGGTGCCGGCACACCGGAGGAGCAAGCGAAAATCTCGAGTTCTTTAAAAGGTTGAATAACTACCTAGGCACTAAGTAACTTACACTACTCAGGCCTAGACTGGATGGTGTGCGCCGTGCTCCGTGAGTCGTTCGTTCGCTCCCCGTCCCAGACCCCGTCCCAGTTAGTCAGCCCCTGTCAAAGCTTATTTCTTGGCAGCAGAGGCCGATAAGCAAGGTCCACCCCTGTCACATATTTTTGAAAATTTCAGTCTTATTTTTTCTTGCGACACATTCCCCTCCACCTATAGCCTACGTCATTACTTCCCAAAGCAGCCCCGCGGGTTGCCCTGACCGTGCCTACACTGTGCCTGCCTATCTCCGGACAGAGTCCCCAGTAATTTGAAGCGCACAGTATGGAAACCTTTATACTGTAAAATAGTCCGCTTGCGGCCTTCTTGACGGCTTCGAAAATTGTGCCAATTGTAGCCTTTTCCTGACCACACAGCCAATTTGAGGCTCGCTTAGCTTAGCTTCTGTGGCGTCAGTGATAACTGCATACGAAGCGCAGGCTTGTTCGACTTGACGCAATTATGCTTGGATTTGACAGAACTCAGGTCTCAGGAGCACGGTTGTTCAGTACTAAATGAAGGATCAAAGACCTTGAAGGAACGTGAGGCAATACATACGGAAGCAGGGATCAGTACCATATATGGTACGAGATAGATAAGAGATAGATAGTATTCAACTCAACATCTTTCCAACTTCCAGCCAACGTGATACATGAGAAACTCATAGTACTTATGGTATTGTATGTATATTCACTGGTATGTCAACCAGTTAAGGGCCGTCGCTGTGTTGGCTTATTGCTTGGCAGACGTCCAATAGCCTTTTGAGCAAACAATTAGCGAGGATAACTTGAAATAATAACATATCAAGAGCTGAAATCGAAACTAGTTATACGGATCGCAACAGGTTCTTGAGCCGGACAGTGCGACTCGTAGGACTACCTAGGTAGTGGCTGTGTCGGTCCCAAGATAATACAGTGTAAGTCGAATGAGGCTTCCTGGGTCTGGGGTGTTATCTAGCTATCTCTCTTACGATACGATACGATACGATAACTTGGATCTTTTGGGTCATCCTGTTAGACGAAATACTTGGTAGAGGATGACAAACAGCCTAGGGTTTGCACCATTAAGGCTTGTGTGGCATCATTAGGAGTTCTAGCTGGGATTGAATAAAGCCACGAGCTACCGCATTCACCGATCGTTGCAATCCATTATCAATACAGCAGGTAATAATAGATGGATACAGCTTCGTTCTGTCGCCGGCGATGATTGTACTATGCGAACAACGACGGAGCAAGCAGAATTGTTCATTTAATAGAAATACCTGCATGATACGCGAGCTGGGTCGGCTAGACTAGACCCAAAAGGCCTTTCCGGACTAAAAGCTACACAGTGCGGTGCTAATATCAAGAGAACACCGCCTGTGCCACCAAGTGGGGTACAGTGCGGAATCAGGATCTGGCTTTGCCTTGCCCCAACGGCTGGTTGACTGCTCCCATTGACTTGCATGCATAAAGGTTGGTTACAGTACATGCAGCCAAGGGCTTGGGGGTGTGGTACTACCATCAAAGGTGTAGGAGGTATACTTCGCGCGCAGGTACCCCCAGAGCGCTGAGCTCTCGCCGTCCGTACCGGCAGCATTCACTAAGGCTCATTCGCCAACTCCAAGGTATTATAGGCTCACGCATCCTTCTTTACCTGCCATTTCCTCCTCCCACCAAGGCTTCGCCCGCTACCAAACCTCCCCCGACCTACATCGTCACCTCCGAAAACAGGCCTAGGATTGTATCAGCATCCGAACATTCCGTCGTCTCGGTCATTGGTTGCTGCTAGGCGTACAGCGGCGAGAATAGTATTATACCGGCCTGCCCATTCGTTTTCCCGTCGCCGCACAACCTCGTCCCGCCGAATGTCGTCACCTTGCTTCTACATCTAGAGCAGAGAATTCATAGCTGGCCGGGTCACTGTTTGCAAGTAAGTCGCCCCTCTCCGAACTACCCTCCCGATATTACACCCACATAGTAGTGCGAGGCGAGAGGCGAAGCGTTGTTAGCCGGATACTGACGAGGTCGAAACAAAGGAAGTACGGGCGACCACCCCATCGCTTGTACACTCCACCCCATACCATCGCTTCATCCTCTCTTCCGCCAAATCGCCCTTCATCGACGGCGAGGCGCAATTGTGAACCGAACACGGCCTCTGAGTGTGCGTGTATGCGACCACGGCGTTGTTAATGAGCCTTCATGCTGTATAATCTCGACAGTTGCGTTTCCTCGCCCTTCTGCTGGCTTTATTGAGGCCTCTTCTTGCCCTGTCGACTCGCCGACCATCTGCCGTTTCGGGGATCGCACATAGACCGTGCCTTTGAAA
The DNA here is from genome assembly GCA_025201785.1 of Xylaria longipes. Classification (NCBI taxonomy): domain Eukaryota; kingdom Fungi; phylum Ascomycota; class Sordariomycetes; order Xylariales; family Xylariaceae; genus Xylaria; species Xylaria longipes. The sequence goes on from MU619698.1 coordinate 495,789, forward strand.
AGAGTTTGTTTGCATTGTTGCTGGAATATTGCCATTGCATTCACCTCTCAACAACTCCACGGTCCTCTGCCCTCCATTCGACCTCCTAATAAACCAAGTCTCTTCTGTGCTTTGGACAGAACCCTGCTGTGTAAGTTTGCGTCGTCTCCAGTGGATATTTCTGCGCACCCGCCTCTACCTATTCCGAGACCTGCATCGTTGGCTAGTTGAGACGGCCGAGACATGGACGGCCTGGGGTGCCACGTGGGACTGGGTGTTGGGTGATCTAGTAGGATGAGAGAGAAATACGAGACGTCATTCCAGGCGTCGTCGCCTGTGACAACCCCAGGGGACCTTGAAATTGTCTCTCGTGTTTGCTTCTCATGTCGCATTCCTACCAAACCAAGTGGTCGGGCTGCTTACCCGATGACTCCGCCATAAAATCCTCACGATGCCCGCCTCTCGGACTTGTTTTTGCCCTCTCAGTTGGTCGATTGGTTTGCTCCAGACGCAGCACGCCCTTCGAGCAACAAGACAAGAATTGGGCAACTCGCAGTCACCCCAGTCTTGGTCTCCTTAGTCTTATTTTTCTTAGTCTTATCGTCGTCATATCATGGAACCTTATATCGCTAGGAATCATGCTAATGGAACTCTCCTCCTTCATAGGCTCTTACATAGACCCAAACGTCCTTACCGGTCATAAAATCGTCGCTGCCGCTCGTGGTTCTGCCAGTTCTGAGCCGTGGTACGGAGTCTGGTCGACGATAATATTTCCCTGCTTCCCTCGTGCCAGACCTATTCTCCCTAAGTCTAACAGTGTTATCATTGCCGATTTCCACTTCACCCTCCTCCCCCCATCGCCTTGTGTCATCCGGCAACCCATACCTTTGGGAATGCCTTACACGCCTCCTTCCCATTGTTCACCCCCTTCCTCAGCTCCAACCTCACCGGACCTCAGCCGGAGATCTTCGTTTAATACGGGTACAACTCGGTCGAGGCCCGCGCTGCCACGATCGGCCTCGTACCTTACAAGACACCGGCGCTCTGCCTCCGCTACCGCCTTACCTACGGTATCAGCTCCCAGTCATGGATCGACTCCGGATATAACGCCTCCCGGCACCTCGGACAACTTGAAAGACATGGCAACCATTCCTCCGTCTGCAGTTCGCCAATCGCCCCCGCCTATTGCCGATGCCAGGGCAATGCCTCCTGGGGCCATTATATCACCACCAGAATCATCTAGTGAGGATGAAGGAGTAACGGATTTGGAGGCCCGGGCAAGAGAAATTAAGAATATTAAAGAGCTGAAAGAGGCAATCAGTGCGATACCACAGTGTCGAGTCGGTTCGCCGGTTAGGACTTCACCTGGCGATTTACTATTGCTTCCGTCACAAATTGACCAGTTTATCGAGACGCCGACGAAGCCTACCATCCGCACAACTGGTCTTAAACCGGGGCGTGCCCCGTCTCATTCGAGATCCAACACGGATACTAACATCTATCTCTCCAAATCGAGCGAGGCCTTAAGCATGTCAGACGATAGTTCTGAACAGGATGAATTGACCAAGAAGCCTCCGATGGTACGGAAAAAGTCTGGTGAGCTAGTGCGACCTGCACTACGACCTGCCCATTTACGGCGCCCGTCGAGTATGCCAGGAACTCCCACATTCTCCAAAGCTGTGCACTTCGATTCTCACCTAGAACATGTTCGGCATTTCCTACAAGTCGACAGACCACTCGCTGTCAGTACAGGTTCCTCGCCTGTTGATAATTATGATAGCGATACAGAATATCCGTTCAAATCGGCTGATACGTCAGAAGTACGCTCACCTCCGTACGAATGGGAGATTGCGATGAACAATTTCCCCGCAGAAACATCAATCCGGAAAGGTTTACCTGTTAGATTGGAAAGGGTGTGGATGTCGCCTGATCAGAAGTCCTTAATCGGTTCGGTGTCTGTGGCCAACTTGGCATTCCAGAAATCTGTGGTTTGCAGATTTACCTTCGACTACTGGAAGACAACGTCCGAAATTGTTGCAGAGTACCATCATGGTGTCAGACTACGAGAAACCGAAAGTGGTCATGACCGGTTTCAGTTCAACATCAAGTTGTCTGATATGGCCAATCTCGAGGCTAAGACACTTTACCTTTGCATCCGGTACAACGTCAACGGACTCGAGTACTGGGATAATAATGACCATATGAATTTTCAAGTCGACTTCCACAAACGGTTCCTACCTCAGAATGGAAAGAAGCGTATTCAAGGAGCGTCCTCACGGCCCGCTAATGCCTTACCTCGTAGCAATCGTCGAACAAATCCTTCTACAATGGCACGGCCTAAGTCCATGCCCGTCGGCGCATTAGATGCGTTTGGACAAAATGCAAAGATGGCCAGCATGGATCAGCCTATTCACGAGTTTCTCGGCGAACCAGAGCCAACTGGTCTGCGACTCAAGAATTCCAAGTCAACGAAAAGTCTTCCCAGCGACAACTTGGCAGGCCGTCTGTCTACTCCGAGTGGTGTCGCATTTGCTAATCGCTATGATTTTGGTGCTTCGCTCAGCGCAGCCAAGCAAGCCCAGAGAAGTCCGAACTCGAGTCCACGGCAAAATGACGGCCTATATATGAAGGCTCATCAGAGAAACACCGCAGAGTCATCAACACGCGCGGAAATACCTCGATCACAAAATGGTGTAACCCAGGGTGACTCAAATTCGGTTCAACATCCAGCTAGACTACTGGCATACACACCTACCACTCAGAGTCCTGGAACGGTCTCGCCCCCTGCTGGCATTGCCTCAGCGTCATATGAGGAGATTCTCAACAAGTATTGCTTTGTACGTACATAAAACGCCTATCGGTCACCCGAGGATCCTCAAGATACTCTCTACGATATAAATTTTTTATTCGGTTCGACTAACAGCTCCGTCCTTGTAGTTCAATGGTTCCAAGCAGTCTAGCCCTCAACTGAAGGACGGCACTTTACGAAGCGGCCAATACGATGGTGCAGATGAGTACTCAATGCAGGGTTCTACGGGCAATTATCCTAGCCTGGGTGGAAGCTCTGGTAATGCTGATAGACCGCATCATGGAGCTGCACATCATACTTTGCACAAAAACTCCTACGATACCTATCTTACAACTGGTGGCACCTCATCGGCTGAGTCATCCTTTCAAGGTCCTGTGGTATCTAGCAGATCGCCCAATTCACCAGACGCGAATACGCCCATGGGGAACTACATAGCCACACCTAATACAGTTTCGAATGGACCTGTCCCTGACCGAACCCAATATCACCACATTCAACATATGCGAGATCGCTCTCCATTCACGTCAGCAATCAGTTGCTAGACATGGTTGAGAAATCTAGCAAAGATATGATACCCTACTCAATTCGGGATCCCTTGGTCCCTTTTCTTCACCCCAAGTTCTGTCTTGTCCGACATTTTTCGGCTGGCTTTGGTGTTCGGACTGTGCATATTGGCGTTTAGGGCGGCCTGGTTTATGATACCCCCATGTACACGAATAGGCGGGGGTCGCACAATCTTTAACGATCATCACGGATTGACAGCACACAGGGCTACACAGCACTGAAATGAAAAAGCGAATTGCGGTGGTAATAGATATTGCGGGCTTTATACTTGACTCTCGGTTTAGCTACTGTGCCCAACGTCAGGAGATGGACTTTCAATCAATTCCTGGTATACACAAAAAGCAAACAACGGAATTAAAAAACACAAGGCAAAACGACTTGGTCAATGAGCCTGGTGGCTTGCTGGGCTCAGAAAAAGGGAGGATGATGTTAGCTACCTAGACCAGAAATTAACTTATTGCCTAACTTATGCTTCTTAAATGGTGATTTTTTGTTCGCCGTGCCTTCTATGTAGTGACTTGTAGATTATCTGATCCGTGACCCAGGTTGTGAGTTTGAGGTGTTGAAGTGTTGCCCGGCGGTTATTAATGTTAGGGGTGACTTTCGCGTTTTCAATTGTAATTGAGAGTATCATCAGGACTTTCTATTAATTCGGCTTCTACTATAGATTCAAGTTTGTTTTCTTGCGCTGGCCGTCGCTTCACGCTTTTGGCGGTGGCTAAATTCATCCGGCTCAACCGCGACCAACAATCTTTTTCCGTAACCAAGGCTGTCACAAATGACGTCTTCTGCACTTTTCTTTACTCCTTGCTTTTGCCGATTAACCATTGTCGCCTTGTCTGTCTTTAGCTACTGTCTGGTCGATATATAGGTGTAATACCTAGTGCCGCGTAGGCTATATGTAACTTAGATGCAGTGTTCGCGTATTATTAATTTAGTGCAATCCGTGCGGCAGTCTTGTGGTCATTAGCCATCATTGTTGTATTGTACTATCAACTAAGCCCTCCCTTATCGTACTCACCCGCTTACTATTAACTACTCTGTTCATAGAATTCCAAAATTAACTCGGAGGAGATCGTATCTATCTTGTTGTTGATTGTACCGCTACTATTGAAAGATACGCATGGCGAGAATGGAGTGACATCGAGGAAACCGGCCCTGCCTAGTCTGCCCTTGCGCATAGTATACTCAAGCACTTCTTTGGTGATTTTCTTTCACGGTAGATCAGAAGACCGATTGGAAGTGGCATGATCCTTCGCTGTGTATTACGACACCTCGGCGCGGATGGGGAATATGTGCGTATATAGCCAGAGACTAGCCTACGAAGGTATGTAGATCTTCACGCAACAATAAGAGCCTAAGCATACCCTATACATGAGATCCCAACACTGTGAACTAGAGCCAAGTAGTCATATAGGCATGGTGACAGGGTGAGCAAAGTGTGTAAGACGTGTCACTGTCTCAGACATCTGTCTGGTGTTTCCTGACGTAGCTTAGATGGCATTCTAGAAAGCACACCTTCTATCTAGGTTGGTCACTGTATACGCATTCCGTAATACGAGTGTCACTGGCCACGGACGTACCGAGATCGATCTGTGTATGGGGATGACGCGGCGCGTTCCTGTGTATTGACCTGGAACGGTAGGGATGTCGTACCGAGTGATGAGTTACGTAGAACGAGGAGGTTGCCGGACGTTTGGTCGGGGTGGTGGTGCTTGGGTGAGTATGGGTTCTCGTCTAATTTCTGAGTTGGGTCCGGTCATCGGGTAGCTGGATTAACCTCGTATTTTTTAACCTCGAGATTATGTTCTAGCAGTGATTTTACATGTATTGTTGCGATGCAGATGTGGTTGGGTGGGACTATTGATGATAGGGGTGATTAGGATCGTTTGGGATTGTGTTGTGTGTTTTTGGGGATACTCTTAATAGGAGAAGTGGGAAGGGGGAAAAGGCGCGCGTTTATTGTGTCGTTGTGATAGATATCTTCTTGTGTTGTATGCTGCTAGTTAGTTCCTGGGATAGCCGAAGCCGATTCTGGAGATGGCGGCCCTCTGTTACTCTGCATGGAAGAATGAGAAGCTATCTATCTACTAGTGAATACTTCGTAGTGGTCTTGTATCTTGAATAATTGTACGTGTTTTTAAGTGTGTATATATAGGTTACACCATCTCTGAAACTGTTCGCCAGATATTTCATTCTTGTTACGCCGCTGTTTTCCGGCGTGGCCACTTGCGAATTCCCAAGGCGGTTGCGGTGGCCGGGAAATGAATTTATGTTACTTATATATATAGTATTGATGAGATAGTTTGCGGACTACGGCTACCGTTGCGCTAGTCGGTGGCTTGGTGAATTTTATGGAATGCTTCTTCATTGAAAGAATTGCTCTTCAATTCCGTAGAGTCCCTATGTCAATAGCCCCTGAGAAGCCCCTGAAACGGTAGTGGATGCCGGCATCTATCAGGAAGCTCGAAACTGGGAGGTATGGGAAGAACTTGTATAATACTGATACTGCCAGCACGAGGTTTTATTTTCCTACATATGGCCTTAAATACATTCTAAATGTATGCCCATGTCCGTTACGATATGTTGACATGGCGATAACCGTATGAGATTTAAGGGCTTCAACATCATGATAACGTAGTGAAGTTTTCACAAGTGATCACCTCCCATGCGCAGAAAAAAAGAGCATAGATCGTTCACTGCAGTCAAATTCACTTCGGGAGGTGTCGCAGAAGAACAAGAAATTACATTATATTATTTTATCTTTTCAGATCTGTAATATCCTCTGCGAATAATCGTGACAATCAAGCCACGGGGGCGTACCCAGCAGGAGGGTGCTGGCCATCGGGGATTGCCACCTTATCATCATAGTAGACAGGGGCAGGGTTACCCTTCCAGGCCTTCTTGATGCTAGGGAGGACCGTTCGCTTGGACTTGGTAGTGCAATCTAGGTTGGGTCCGGGGTATCTGTGGTTGCCGCCCGCTTCGTTGAAGACACCAGCATACGACCAGTTGAAGTACATGTTAGCGAGCTCTACCTTGCCATCCCATGGACGGACAACATCGCCCGTCTTATCAGCCACTAGCTTGAAGACGTTGGCGCCAACATCCCAGCGACCCAGAGTGTGAAGATTCCAGTTGGCGGAGACGGTGGCGATCTCGCTGTAGTGGTTGTAGTAGTGATCATCTGTAGTGCCCACGAGGTGCCGGGGTACTGCATCTCCGAGGAGGATACCGAGGACTCTGTTCTGGATGGAATAAGTCTCGCTCTCGTCGAAGGTGATTAGGACGAGGGTGTTCTGCATGAACCGCTTGTCGTTGAGCAGAGGCTCGAGGAAGGTGCGCGTCCAGGTCCCAGCAACGGTGACGTCGGAGTCATGACCATCGCTGGTCATGTTCGGGGTGATGAACATCCACTGAGGCAGCTCATGGTTCTCGAGGTCCTTCTGGAACTGAGTAAGATTCTTGATGAAGGATAAACGATCAAGGTTGCCGGCATTGGCGTTGTAGTTCATGGCCGGGTTGTGCTTGCGGACGTAATCATTCTTGCCGTTCGCGTGGTTGATCCAGGCCTGGCCTTGAAAGCCGCTGAAGGGCATATCTTCCTCGTAGTGGGCCCATGTGATACCCTTGTCCTCGAGAAGGTCAACAACGGTGGAGACATTCGCATCGACCTGATTGAAGTCGTCGTTTTGCATGCCAAAATAGTCGCCTCCGATAGAAGCGACATAATTTGGTTGAGAGGGGTGGGTTACTGAATGATAACCGCTTAAATTGATACCCTTCTTGGCAAGCCAGGCGAAGTTTGCTATAGACATGTTAGTTTGCGTTGAGCGCTCGCTTGGAGAGAGTGCTCGGAACCTACGATCGTTGATAGCCATGTCGTAATCGGTGTTCTCGAGCCAGATGACAGCGAAGCGGTCGAACGCCTTGCCCTTCACATGGCTCGTAGGACTCGAGGTCTTTGCAGTGGCGGCGGCGGCGGCGACCTCAGCAGTGCCTGTGGCCGTGTACATGTTCTGGACCTGAGCGGCCACGCCGCTGGCAAGCAGCAACACGGACGGGATGGATGAATGCATCGTGACGTCCGACGGCAGCTCTCAATCGTTCAGACTCGACCTACAACGTTAACAGCGTCGAGAATGACAGAGAAAAAAAGAGCGCGTGGCGAAGATGTGCTCAGCTTTTGATGGCCAGGATGAGAGCGTGCCGATTCACCGAGTTTTTCGATCATCGGCCTCGGAGCTGCCTTAATAGAAATGGCGGCATATGTGATTGCCCACGTGGGGTGCCAAAGCAGCTTCTCGTCATTGGTGGGAGGTGGGCAAGATAGATGGTACTGGTATGTCTACGTAGTATCCCCATCACCAGGGGCTGGTCCTTAGTCTCTCTAAGTTGGTAATACCATCTTACTCATGCCCCGCTCGTTCCATGATACGTGATACGTACAGCACAGTACCACGTACGTCTGCGATGCGCCTCCCCTCTTGAGTCTAGAGGATCCTGAAGCACGACAAAGTGGAATAGTGTAGGTACTATAGGTATTATGCAGCGAGTGTGGAGTTACAGGCTGCCAAGATATGTGCGGCAGTGGAATGCACATGGCTTGCCGAAGAGAGAGCTTGTCTCTCAGCCGGGTATCTGGCAACCTTGGATCGTGGTCTCGCGTCCGACCCAAACAATGAAAATCCCTAAATGAAACGAAGTTGCCCACCCAGGTAGCCGGTGTTAGTAAGTAATTTCAATAGCGGTACGAGAATCAGCACGTAGTGTCGAATTCACCATTGCCATCTTGCGCCGCGCACCCAGCGACGAGATGCGAGATGAAGAGGCGGGCACGTGTGGATTTGACGGCCAAGCATTGGCAGCAGCGGATCTGCCGCGATCTACTCCAGTAGTGATCCCGACAGCGCCACAAAAATTGCTTGTCGACCTCCCAATATTAGTAGGGCCCGGCCCCTCGGACTAGCCCGGAAACCAGGTCCCCAGTGATCCTGCCAGTGATGCTCCATGGTGCTTGTCGGCCACCAATGGCAGTTCATGGTAGCGCGCACAGCTTACACCAGCAGCCCCTCCCCTGCTGCTCCTCCCAGTTGCGCGGCGCACCTGCTGAGCTCTATTAAGAATGTACACGACGTGATTTGCTGAGCCCCAAGGACGCTGTCCCCGGTTCCTACCCTGGAAATCGTATCCTGGGAAGCTAACGTTAGTGGGCTCGCTGAACTCATTGAAGCACCTGCTGATTGTCAATGGTACTTGTAGATTGGTCAATGTCTCTTCTTGGCCCCTTTGCTGACTCCACCTCACCTGACTGTCTCAATCCCGACCTCAACATTGACCTGGTCGAAGTTCTCGATTTCTCCGACGATTCTCGCTGATGATATCAAGGATTACCTTGAGACTCACCGCTGCCTCGTCTCTCATATCTATATGGTACAATTGCGAATAGTGAGCAGTGTCCCTAAGTAAATATTTGTGGCTTTTTCCATCAAGCAGGTTTATTAAAGTCCTCCGACATATACCACGCCAGAGCCACTACGTCAGGATAAAGCGGTAATAGGTGATGAAGTTGCTTGATCGTCTCCCTGGCTGGAGTGAGCGCCGGCCAGCTTATTCTACTTTGCCGACAACACCAACCGTGGTAACAGATGTCTCGTCAGTCCAGGATGGCGGGAGTCAACACGATGGTGCGGATGCTCCTAGAGCCCGCTCCTCACTGCCTCGATTTCTCGCCGATTTTACTTTGGGCTTCGCAGATGGGCTTACCGTGCCGTTCGCCTTGACCGCCGGTCTTTCGTCCCTGGGCCAAACCAATACCGTCATCTACGCCGGCATGGCAGAAATATGGTGTGTATAAAAATCTCCTGTGTGTGATGCCTTAGTCTCCTCGTTTCGTATGATCTGGCAAGTTCTATGATTCGGGAATTAGATGTCTCGGCTAACGTGTTTCTATGCGCGCAGCGCCGGATGTATTAGCATGGGCATCGGCGGTTACCTAGCCGCGAAGGGAGAGCAAAGGTCCGACATGACAAATGACAATCACAGACTCCAAAATAACAGTAGAGACGATGATGAGGAGAAGTCTACGTCGCCTGTATCTCTTTGTCAGAGCCAGGAAGTCGGCGACTACGTAGCTCGACTACAGCTACCTCCAGACCTACTTCGGAGTGTCATGGCCCATATTGAGTCGTCGCCGCAGATTGCAGCACTCGTGCGTGATGGGCCGGATCTTACTAGACACGAACTGACGATGAGCCCCGTGAGGACATCTCCGCTCATTTCTGGCCTCTCTGTAGCTCTCGGGTACCTACTAGGGGGGGCTCTACCACTTGCTCCCTATTTCTTCGTTGGTAGTGTGACTAAGGGTCTAGTATGGAGCTTTGGCATTTGCATTCTAGCTCTATTCATATTCGGATTCACCAAGGAGTATGTACTGCACTTCAGCTCGACAAACCATGAGTGGAACTCGAGGACCACGAGAAGTCGGCTACTTCGGTGGGATTTAATCAAGCATGGCTTATGGGAAGGCGTCAGAATGGTTGTGTTTGGAGGTATTGCAGCCGTCGCAGCCGTCCTGTGTGTCAAACTTTTCGAAGGCATCGTGACATAGACTACTCGCTGGAACCATCCCCCTCCTGTGCAGTACAACAGCTTTTTATAGAGTATGTCTCATCGATACGAAGCTGGCGTGCTGGTACATGGTCGTGACTCCGGAGAATCAGTTCCACCTTCTCATATACAACATGGCCTGACCTCCGTACTATTGAGGCATTGGAGGCGGTCCACCGCTGCCGACTATTGGTACTATCGGTGGTGGTGGCCCTCCGTGCATGGGTAGAGGTCCGCTACCCCTTCCCATTATTGGAGGAGGGCCACCATGACCGGCCGGCATTCTTATACCAACAACGCCAGGTGGGCCCATACCAGGAGGGCCCATACCAGGAGGCGGGCCCATTAACCCAGGGGAAGGGATAGCCCATCGCCCTGCAACTGGGTGAGGCATCCCCGGCATGGGCTGTGGCGGTTGTTTCCATTGCCCTTCAGCCATGTCGCTAGCAGCAGATCCAGGACCACCATTACGGGATGAGCCGCTAGCGTTATTCGAGCCGTTTGAGCTGCTACTGCCTGAGCTTTCTGATCTGCTTTGACGGCTTGAGCCTCTTGAACGATGAGAGTGGGTGCGGCCTGTAGAAAGGTGGTCAGTCATTGACATCTCGGCATGAAATCTCTACAAGCAGATGACCTTTACGACCGCAGAACCAAACGATCAACAACAATACAAATATAGCCGCGACGCCGCTTAGAATTGCCCCGACGTGACTCGAACTCGGGTTCGACGATTTCGAATCCGGCGCAACGGTAACCGGTACATCTGTCGAATATGCAACACCATTTCCGAGTGTTAATGTTTCAATCAATGTTGATTCCGGCCTTTGAATTGTCAAGGTGCGGATGCCATCGGAAGGGGACATTTGCCTCGCCGTCAAGGTCATCTAGGGTCCGCAAGTATATAACGAAAGTTGGCGTGTGCTATTCTGCCCTAAAAGACAGAAGATTATGACGCAAGATGACCCAACTTCTTATCCTTCAGGAACGCAGTCTCTTGGGGTTCTTGGTCCCTGGTATCGTAAAATCTCATGTTTGTTGTGGGGTACAGAAACGGTGCTCCAGGTTCCTGGGTATTCCTCAGCGACATTCGCAGCCAACCGGCCTACCTAGTCTCCGAGACTTGCATCTGCAGGTTCATCACACCTCGACAGCCATACCAACCCGATCTTTCACTGCGGCGCATGATTCCTTACTACGATGATGTAGCCGTTGAGCCACCGAGTCGATCTTTCCGGTCGCCCAGTCTTTCTGGTGAACATCCCTGACCGCTCTTCACATAGGGTCACATATCTCTGCACCATTCCGATCTGCGTGGATTAGTTTACTAGTTCGCATTGAACGCCAACCAACCATAACACAAGTACATGATCGGTATGAGCGATGGCGTGGTACAACTCAGCCACGCTACAACAGCCTACTGCAACGTGCTGCAGGCGCCCGGCTGGGGAAGGGGGTTGGGCCTGGTACATTTGCCCAGAGCGCGCAGCCTTGCCCACTAGAGAGCACCTGCATCAAGCCAATAAACATACTTCTCTCCTCTCTCAGATGGCTGCAAACTGCGAACAGTGGGCGCAGTCTGATCTGATGCGGCAAGTAGCCGGGTATTTTTTCTAACGCGGCAGTTCGTGTTCGATGCTGTAGGCGCCGCACTGATCACCGTGCCTGGACTGTGCCTCAAATTACATGCGCTTATCCTTATACGTACCGTTTGTATTACAACTCCCCGGGTTTACCAGTATCGGGCTAGGACCAGGACTAAATGGCTGCTGTGTCACAGTGAATTTTCGTCCAGCTGGAACGGCTAACTTCCCCTATAGGGGTTTTATGTCACCTACTCCTCTTCTATCCGGGGTTGGCTTATATTATCGATATGGACTTCTAATTTTATGTATTCTTGCATATGTTGCGTGACCGAAATACTTAAGCTTGATCAAACGTTTCGTTAAGGCCTCTAGATACCTCACCCGTATTTCCATACTAAGAAAAGAGTCTCGCAGGCTTATCTAACTTTCCGCTCAAGCTGTGTTACGATACCGTTTTTCCATGGCAAGGGACGCACGTGTATATAGCCAAGAATAGCCCTACGAAGGTGATTCAAGTCCATTCGCGTAATAATAACGGTCTTCGTCTACCCCATTCTTTACTAAACGAGAGCCTGATACTTCCTGCTGTGGGTATTATTAAGGAACTTAGTTATATAAGGACCATAAACCTCCAAGGGGGTAGAAAGGGACTTAGGGATGAATTATATTGAATGCTTACCCCTAGACTCTTGTTGTTGCGCGAAGGTCTACACCTGTTCGTAGACTAGTCTCTGACCATATACATACGTGTTCTTTGTTCCTGGTGATGTATCGTTACACCGCGCCTTTGCCACGTGTGCCAGATGCTTCGGCGATGGGTTGTAATACGGCGGGTTGAGTGCTCGTAGATGTTGGGTTTGCCGATTTCATGGCGAATGTTTGAATTTTGGGGCTCAATCCTGGTAGCGTGGTTTAGTACTAGGAGGTGAGTGTGTTGACTTCACTGCTAGGGTAGCTTGTGGTGTCGAGAGGATGGTGACAGCCTTCTATTTGTTTTGGTCTTTGTGCTGTGACGAGTAAAACGACGCCGTTGTTACTCCATAAGTATAAACGGTATATATACACAGCTCGCTACAGATGCCTACTGCTTTAGTTTGAAGAGTCTATTTGCTTGATTCAGTAACAGGATGAGTCGGGGTAGGAGGAATGTTAAGGCTGCGAAATGCAAATATAAAAGAATTATTTTGTTTCTAAACCTTTTCATATTAAGATAAATTAAGTTCTCTAGCTGGTATAATGTCATACAGTTAGGCACATATCCTTAGGCAGTCGGACGCAGAATAATATATAAACAGACTCCAGGTATGCCGAGTCACCAATGGTATATCTAGTAAGTGTCCGCGCCCTAATCCTACAGCTGCATTCGTAGCCGCTCGGAGGGTTGGTGTTTCTACAATTGCCAGCTTGACTAGGATTATGTGACACTTACCTAGTTGTGTTCTACTCAAGTTTACACATATATTATCAGGCTGGTTTTTTTAAATAAATAAATAAAAATAAAATTGCCGTCCATACCCTCTTATCAAGCACTTCTCAAGTTTTTGTCACAAATTTTCAATATAGAATCGCCAATAAGTCACTACTGGGTCGAATTGTATACATTAGGGCTCAATTACTTTTGGGTTCTTAAGTCTTTCCCAGCTATTTGGGAGGAGTTTATAACTAGAATCTGTAATACAACCACCCTAGGGAGTACCAGCTACCCTCTTATAACCTTAACGCCTGACAATAATAGTCTTAGAATAATTTCAAAAGAGGAACACGAACTTGGTCTTTCTAAGGCACCTTGGATATTGAACTGGTTAGGTTCAAGTAAGTAATATTGTACATGACACCCCGTAGCGTGGGGTTGAGGGCGCCATGGTCCTTCCCAAGCATTCCAAAGGCTTTTAGTCGGAGTCCCATTGGGGCGGAATATAACCGCCTAGGTGTCGGCTGTCTACACCGTGTACGCGTATGCGTTTGCTTGGCTGCAAATCGTTCGAGCTTCTGCATATTATTAACGTTCATATTCTTTCTTTCCATGGATACGGTAGAACTCATGAAACATATTAAGTTAAGGCTTTTCGCCTACGTGTTGGAAGAGCCTACCTCGTATCGTATCGTATTTATCTATTTATTTCTCGGTAACTTTACCGTATCGTGATAATGTGATACAGAGGGGGTTTTGGTGGGTTTCCTAGGCAGCAACATTGAACGGGTTTAAGGTACGTACACTCCAGCATATCTTGCGTCAACAATGTTGCAACGCGTGCACCGATCTGGCAAGACGTGGTTCTGAGAAGCTTTAACGCACCGGCGCAATGTGCAGGAGCCGAGATGGTTATTTTGCTTCACGCGGATTGTCTTGTTGCGAACGATGCCGCGTTTTTGCGTTGTAACTGGGCAACGGCAGTTGTAGACAATCATGAAGTCCCAACACCGATCATTACTTGGTACATTCAAGGTGTAGCCGTCAACACACTATAACCGCTGGAGTCAGTAATTACTCTTTTAGGCAAGTTCTGAAGTTCTCGAAACATGCTCCCGAAACATACTCCTGAGGCATTTCGGGAGCTCTCAAGTTACTAGAAAAGGAAGGAAATGACTCTGGGGGTTACTCACCACTTGGTAACCCGTACTGGCTGGGGTGCTGGATGACATACTGGGCGCACTGTCTCCTGAGTTTTATGGGAGCCGAATAGAATGGAATACGGAGCGCCGACGTTAGATACGTAGATGGGGAAACACGGTATCGAGCGCCAGCGAAGTTTAGGAATAGATACTGGCAAAATGTATTCCAGATACTCCGAAACTTGTTGCTGTTGCCCGAATATCTGGTGTGCTGATTATGAGATGCAAAAGCAAGAGAAATCTAGAGGAATAAATACTACATCTAGTTTGTGTTGTTCTAGCAGCGCGCATTCATGTGTGCACAACAATGCAAGGTCCAGACCAGACAAAGAGGGCGGGTGCCAGGCGGTTTGTTTTCAAAAACAATACCTAGATAAAATACTGATTTCGAAAGAGAGTGCTCTATAGCTATGCGACTGTTACGATTGGGTGTTAGTGATTCCAAGACCTACACCTGCGACATTGTGATTACACAAGAACCCATCGGTATGTTCATTGTTATTTGCCAATGTTGCTCTCATTCGACGGGACCAATTCTCCTTGCATCTTTGCATCCCTAGATAGAAGAGTCGCTATAGCGGGACGGGACGGGCCCCCTCCTCTCCCTGGCTTCATCTTATCGACCATGTTTGTTGGACTTGTGCTGTCTTTGTTCTCTGTTTGTTGTCTGCTGTTAAAGGGGGTTGTGAAGAGGTGGATTGTGATAAATCAATGTCCTTGTGATCTCAGTCCTTCTTCAGCCTTAGGTAGCCTTGGTCTATTGTTCGCTTAGGGTACTTTGGTTGTGGTCATGATTGCTGTTTGGCAATCCGTCTCTTACTAATAAAGGAAATCTAGCGGGAAGCGACCAATCATAATTAGGACAAATGATGCCCTTAAACAACTCAGCTAGCAGTCGGATTTCAGCTGGTGTAGTGTGGGGGACAGCTGACAAGCGCCGAAAGACCGCTAGCTTCTTCTAGCTTAGGGTAAAATATGACTAGCGAGAAGAGCCTCAGTTAAGCCGATGCTAATCTGGTTGCAGAGAGACAGGATCAGGCAGCAGTATTATCTATCACCAACTGGCACGGGCATCCCGTATCGGAGCTCACCCACCATTACCCGCCCGACTGTGCTCGCTCGCACACTGGCAACAGCACACACCCACTGTAGACACGCATTCCGTTGCCACCAGTAAAGTCACGCCCCGGACGCATGGGCACTTCTTGGTCCACTCACCATCCGACTTGGCATCCAACGGGGACACCAATTCCAGGCACCCAAATTACCCACTAACAACCACAAGCCACTGCTCAAGGCAGCGGTATTACTGATAACTCCTCGTGTTTCCAAACCTTCGAGAAAAGTCTCTGTCACAATCCCTTAAGAATTAGTTCTCATCTTCAGCACATATTGTTGTGATTGATATGCCAGTATCATGACGCTGGTTTAAAAAAATAAAGCCATCTAATCGTACCCTCCTCGACCATACCTGTTCTAGAGAGATATCGAAGTTACATCCTCTGATCCCCTAGTTCGGTAATTGCCGGCTGCTCGGTCGTGACCTGCCATCATGGAATCTTATCTCCCTAGAGGTGTGATGGCCCTAGGCGTTCAACGTCGGCTGAGTAGGCTTTATAACGACACCAAAAAGTCGTCCGACTTTGTCCAGGAGCCCTTACAAGCTGCTGATGATCCCGAGATCAAAGCCTTACATCGTAAATTGCGCATCCAAAAGGATAGGCTTGTCAGCTGGGGCTTGGAATGGTCCGATCCCAACCAGTCCGCCGAGATCGATGAGTCCCTCAATGAAGCCGGCTTGACGGACCTTGTCGGTAGTATCATGGGCACCATCAAGGACATCTTGGCCGAAGCAGAGCCTCTCTGGCTTGCCTCGAAAAGACCCGCTGGGAGTGGGAAATCGGCTGAGAAGGCCTCGGGAGACCGGAAAAGTCCATTGATAGTGTGGGATAAGGGTCGGTTCGAGGATCTTGTTAAGGACCTGACAGCTTCGATCGACACGCTCTGTGACCTATCACGCACTCGTTCATCTGCAGCCATGACTGCCGGGGCCCTGAGACAGTCAACTACACCCAAACCGCCCGTCGAAGACTTCCGACCTTATGGATCTACGCGAATACAGACACCTCGGCATATTGACCCCCAGGATATCTTGAGCCTTAGTGCAATGCAGACTCAATCCTTGTCTGAGAGCGGGCCCTCTCAACATCGGCCCCAGGAAATCTTTTTCATGGGCAAGCAGGCCTACACGAACCTGACGCAAAGACCAGCTGAGCGATCTGAATGGTATCCGTTGTTAGTTGAATACGCCGAATTTGATCCGATCTATTCGGCAACAGGAATAATGCCAGAATTGACCCGTTTTGAAAAGTTGAGTGCAGGGCTTCAGACAGAGTCCTCAAGAGCGCCTGGTGCGTGGATTGGATTACCTCTTCTGCTGGGTTATTACGAAGACATGGAACGATCTAGGCTGGCTCTGATATATTCATTCCCTCCTACGTTCAACGCTGTGACCTTTGACGATCTGACACAGCACCCAGTCGACAATCTGTGCACACTCGATAACTTACTTAGTCGACCAAACTTCGAACCCACCCTCGAGGCTAAATTTCGTCTGGCTTACAACTTGGCCAACAGTGTTTTCGATATGCATTCACGAGGCATTACTCATGGTAACCTCCATGCGTCAACAATCTCCTTCGCCAACACGGTGGGCGATGACTCTGGCACGCCTGGTGCAAATGAGGTAGATATTAGGCGTCCACTCATTTCATCATTCGACATCTTCACCAATTCACCCTCAACCAGTCACTCCCCATCTACGTTCCTCCTGCACCGCCATACGCTTGATCCCAGAACCACCAGCCAATCACCGCTAGCCATCAACGGTGACACCAAAACACTCGACCTGTATTCTCTTGCCATGATGCTCGTATCCATTGGTCTCTGGACCACACTAGAGAATCTGGTACCTAACTTGGACTCACCGAGTGTTCCTGAATCTGTCCTCGGTCAACTGGCTATTCGATGCGGCACATTATATATGAGGGCTGTACAAGCGTGTTGGAATGCGGTTGAACTTGAACTCTCACGGCCTGGAAATGGCGACGAGATTATCAGGCAAGTACAGACTAGAGCAAATGGCTACCTGGAGGCATGCTGTATCTTGGATTGTGTCAGTGGGCTTGACGACCGTCTGGGCGATGATTTCATGCACACATCCTCACGGCAAGACGTCAAGCCGAAAGCCTCTACCACGTCGTTACCAGGGCCTTCTGTGGCTACCCCCAAAAGTCAAAGTTACGACACAAAGCGTATACCCCCGCAGGAAAGATCAAAGTCTTTTCCCATCGATTGCAAACCTCTTGCCGAGTGTAAAGTTACCACCAAAACCACCATGCTATTTTTATGCTGACTCCTATCTAGCGCCACCAGTCGAGAGCAAACCTGAGAAACCAAAAGAGAAACAACCGAAACTTCGACTATATCCCCAGATTCCGCTACCAGCAGAGATTGTCGAACAGTGGAATGAGATAATAATGCCACAAATCAACCTAGCTCTACGACAATTCTATCGCAAGCATCCTGAATCGGTTGAAATCTCGCTCGAGTCTATTGGCGAGTCTCCCCAAAAGGCCACACCCACTGTCCTAGTTGTCTGCACCTCCGTGAACAAGGTGCGTGCCATATTGAACAAGAAGTTGGGTATTCTTTTCGATGGTACAACGACCAATATCTCGCTTAAAGTATGCCGGGGATCTGTAGTACGGTCAAGGAAAGGTCCCACACGAAGTATGGCAAAGGACGACAGACCAGATGCTTCGAGTCGGCACGGTGGTGATGATGACGAATCCCAGGAGACACCCGCAGCTAATCCTGATTACCAAGAAAAGCCACAAAACGGTGCTAGCATCGGAGCATGGATTGGGGATAAACATCTCCCGCCAGTTAGTTTAGGCGGTGTCATTATGGTAGATGAAAAGCCCTATGGCATGACTGTACACCATATGCTAGATGACCCTGATCGCCGTTTTCAATCATCAGATGAATTTGAAGGAATTTCGGAAGATGCGACGCGGGCCAGTGCACCCATTTTTCGAAGCAGTGCAGCGGCACAAGACTTGTCATACTTGACTGAAGGAGAGACATCGTCCGAAAGCAGTGAGGACTTTGCTTGCGAGTTCTCTGACACAGAATCCGAATACTCGGTAACAGATATAACTAGCGATGAGGAGGATGAAGATGAAGATGAGGAATTCAACGAACCGGGTGACATCCCTGGGATAGAACCAGGGTGTGGAGACGGTATGTAAGGCCTGGGGCGAATCAAGGTCCCAAGTCCAGTCCCCAGACCGATGGCGATGTTCTTCATTCCAGGGGTAGCGGAGGTGATCCAAGGCGTCGAACCTAGCGAGAGATGTCACCCCGCTGATCTAAGCTTTGCAGGATACATTGTAACACAGCCTGCTCTCGATGATATCCCCGAAGGATTTTACCCTTCCCCCGAAACGGAAAACGAGGTACGATATACGATTCAACCCCTTTTGTCTTATAGCGTTTTCTAGACGACGTATTCCATTGAATTATTCTGTGCTAACCCGTCAATAGGATCACATTGATACTTACGGCGTCGGCGAAATCTACGCTTCTTCAGGAATTCGAAGGAGAACTGAGAATAACCTAGTCCACGAGATTGATTGGGCTCTGTTCGAATTTCAAGATGATAGGCTACCCGATAAAAACTTATTTCCCTCAATTACAATCGGAGGCCACCGCTCTTCGGCGCCGGGCAACCTGCAGCCTGTAGAGGTGGCTCCCGCAAAATCGTTACCTGGACTAGACGTACAATGTATGGCCCGCACAAGCGGTTCACAGGTGAGACCTAATGACCAATGACCAGGTGGTCGGCACCCTGCCGAGAAATAACTGACCCGTGCCAGGCGGGCCGTATTTTACCTGCACTCACCACCGTCAAGATTTACGGCCGAGCCTCTCCAAGCCATTCGTATCAAGTCAGCGGGAGGATACCAGGCATATCCAAGCCGATTTCGCCCCCTAACCAGACAGGACGCGGAGTATCTCTCGGTATACCTGGGGACTCGGGTGCTTGGATCGTCGATAGGCTTTATGGCCGTCTCTGCGGTCACATTCTAGCATGGAGTGAACGTAAGCAAGTTGCTTATATATGCCCTATGGACGTCCTCCTTCTCGACATTGCGGAAACGCTACAGGCGACCGACGTAAGACTTCCTTATGGTGATACCATCGTCGCGATTGCCGACAATACGAGCCACAATGACGTCGTGGAAATTTCGGGATCGGAAGCGTGGACAGAAGACGATATTCCGGATACCAAGGATATCTTCCAGCCGTCGCAAGCTCGTAAGTCTGATAAGTTGGAAGAGGAGATGACGAAAGAAAATGTAAAACCGTCGGAGAGATTGTCTTCGTCTGGGTCCGGGGGACGGTTCTCGTCTGGCATGAACATACTGGCGAGAGATATGGATAAGGTCCATATCCAGGAGGCTGAGGTTCGATATGGAATGAAATGATTGAATGTCTTATTTGAAAGAATTACGATTGGTCAAGACGATGGAGGTGGTGGAGTTCCGGGTGCGGATTAAGGATTATTTTCTTGCGGATTCCTCTCTGTCTTGTCCTTGTCTTCTCCCATTAGTCATATATCCCCCCATTCCCGGCTTAACATGGTCCCTTTCCAATAGTCTGCGTCAACACAGGATACCGAATGTCTGTTTGTTTCTTTCTCATATACCTAAGGTAGCTTGGATAGCTAACTGGCTAAACCCAGACAGCAACAACAGAAAATATGAGAAGCAAAATCCGGATGAACCTGTGATGAATTTGAGTTAATAACATGAGTAGGATGTTGCTTCAATCGTTTTATACTAAACTGAGAGCAATAGAGCGGGGAAGGTGTATGGACGACGTGGAACTCACTCATTAACTGATACGAGAGACTCTAAACGTCCGCTCGCGCCCGACGTGGTAGGGACGATTGAAGAGAACAGTGAGGTCACGGTCACGGTGGGTCGGATCGTCGTCGTCCGGTTGCTCGTTATTGTTATCGTTATTGTCGACGATGGGGCTTCGTCGCCGTCGCCGTCGCCGTCGCTTGTTTCATTGTTATCGCCATCACTGCTGCTGGTTGATGCGGGTGTTGGTGTCGGAGTCGGGGTTGGTAGCGTCGTTATCGACGTGATGACCTCCGACGTCGTCCTCGCTGCTACGATGTGCTGTCGCGCTTGGAATCGCTTGGCGATGGGCACTGGGGCGGGGATCTGTGCTGGTAGCGTTGTCGTGAATTGGTTGTCTGCTTCTGCGGTTATGGTGATGATGATGGCGGTGCTGGATGGCGCGCTTGGTGCTTCCTGTCCTTGGATCTCCGCGGCTGTGTTTGCGCATATCGTGGACGGCGGGTATGAGGCTAGGAGTGCCAGAAGAAGGTGGTGATGTTTCATTTTGGTGTTTGGACTACGCGAACGGAAGATGGAGTGTGGTTTATCATGGGACGAGATCGGTGTATTCAGATTGTTCGACGAAAGATTACAGACTGGAAATCTTCCTTAATATTCGTGCAAACGTGTGTCTACACTACATCCCGAGTTCTGTGGGAGATCAGTTATGAACATAATGGCATGAAGAGCAAGATCACTTTTGGCCCTAGGTCTAATCCAAATCGAACATCGTTTCATTTCATTCCCAAAGCGTATACATATCTACCACCTAACCCAGCTATGCTATTGATGTCTTCGTTCGGAAAAGGCACACTCCCGGAGAAATGACCAGTTTCATGTCATGCCGTGCCCGGCATAAATATCGCGATAATAGCCGGTTGGGGGCGGACGGGTAGGGCAGGGGGCACGGAATTACATAAGACACGGATGTGTTTTGGTTTCTTGGAAGCTCTGTTACTATCGTACGAGCTTGGTAAATGTTTAGTAAAATTTCTATCATAAAAGGGGTCATATGTGTGCCGTGGGTTCTGTCGATATATGTACCCATCACCGCAGGGCATAGATTTTTAATACACGGACGAGCAACAGCCCTACTTATGAGCAAGTATATCCCTCCCTAGGGAGATTGAACCGTCGAATTCTCGGGGCCAACCCCATCCCAACCCCATCCCAACCCCAGATGATGCTATCTTGACGTTGACCACATCTGCTACCCCGCCCCGATGGGTGGTTACCACCATTTCATCGAGAAGCGGGGATAACTTGATCACAAGAGGTTTTTCGACTGCGACCCTGCCGTCCACCGAGGCCTGGGCTCCAACGTCGGAGTAACCACACTCTCCCGACCTCTCTCCTCCGTGCGCATCACGTGAAGCTGCGGAGCATCTCGCTTCTATGTCTGGCAGTGCTATCGCGGAACTGGTGGGGTAGCTGCGCGGCGCGTATAGAGTACGATGCGCGTTGTCTGCCGCATTGGAGGATACGGATGTAATAAAATTGATTGTTACTGACCATCTCTTGGAATGTCGTGGGAATCGCGGCTTGCCATATTCCCTGAAGATTTTCCCTCGAGCGTTGATTTGGACGTTATACGGGCCGGCCGGATTGGGGCCTAGGAATGGCTTAGACAGACGTAGTGGACGGAAGCTTCCAACACGCTGGCTTGCGTTTCGAGGAGTCGGATTCCGGATGTATGGTGAGGGACTCGAATATCGAGGCGCTGCGTAGGAACGTAGGCATTTGATTTAGACTTATGATGGATACCAAGCTCACATCTGACCTGGTGTTTCTTCGAGATCTGTCATATTGAGTGAGTGGAGAGCTGGCGTGGAATTCCGTCAACAGAGTAGATGTGACATAAATAATACGATTGAATCTATTACTCCACATCGGCCTTCATTTCCAAGGTTCTCATAACCGTAGTCAAGTAGCTCCTCAGGTTTTCTACCTGCGGGCTTCTTGCTTTTGTATGTGGGGAGGGGGGACTGGACGGCGGCAACTCAACGGCAATCTTCTACTTGAACGGCTTTACGAACTTGGCGCGTAGTCTTTTATATCGAATCCTTTACACTGTTAAAAGCGCGGGCATCTCACTATTTTATTCCCACTGACTTTTTGTAGTGGAAGCTATTCGTTGGGGTTAGCTAGAGTGGACGTTTTCTTCGGTTTCCAGGAGGCGGATATTGGCCACAGCCACCCAACTGAGGGGTAATTCAGTTAACGCCGATTGTTTTGACCTTTAATCATTCCAAGGTTATTCCTAAAGTCATATATTCAATTGAGTCTTTGGTTTTATGGTGCGTTTTACGCAAATCATATATATACCCTTTGTCGTAATTTTTAATCTTGCCATTTGTATCCCTGCAGGGTAAGTCTCACATCAAGCTCGCGAGATTCACGTTGGCAAATCCGAGGAGTCAGGTCTGCGACCCCAAATATGGGTATCAAATTCGTGGTTTTCGAGAACAGTATTCTCGTGCGCCGGCGCACGCCGTAATAATCATACACGGAGTGTTCGAAAAGCGGCGGTCTAGGATTAAACGCCTGCTTGTAATGCGAGCTAGCCTTGCCGCAAGGCATTTTCACTACAGTATCCCTTGTACTTATATCATGAATGCGAATCCCGCCAAAACCATGGCGCCGGTGGTTAGGAGAGCTCCGAAGCCTCCTGCTGCGAAGGCCTGGAGCGAAGGCGCGGCGTTGGGTGTTTCGGTTGGCGATGAGGATTCGCTGGGGCTGGGAGTGGAGCTGCTGTCGCTGCCGCTGTCGTCGTCACCCACTGTGCTGCTGCTGAATAGGCTGCTTAGCGCGTCGTCGGTCGTGTACGACGCGGTTATGCTAGAACCGTTGACGCAAGCTGAGGGCGTGTCGGTAGTACCGTTTACGAACTGAACGGCGGAGCACTGGATGTGAAGCCGAGTGTTAGCAGAGCTGCATGTCCTTCTTTCTGGAATATCGTTGCTAACTCACCTGGTATAAAACACCGTCGATGCCGGAACCAACAATGCTGAGTATGGCCTTCTGTCCGACATACTCGGACGGGATAGTGATGTCCTTGGTGCAGTAGTCGCCGGGGCCGCTCTGCTGGACAATGCCGTAGACTTGGGTCCAGTTGTTCTTGCTAAGTGCGTCAAACGTGATACGGTATAGCCAATTGGTTTGTGGGTGTGTGGATTTGGTGGCGACGGCATCGCCGCCGACGTGGAAATCGACCGTCTGAATGTCGCTGATATTGGGCGAGTAACCACCGCATGGCTGCTGGTCCTCGCTGTCGTCCTTGAATTCACCTACGGTTGCTGGGTACTGGACAGTGAAGTGGGCATTGGCGCGCGCGGCGACAAGAAGCGCCGTAGCGAAGACGGATCGCAGCATTGTCAGTGTATGGATAACGCGGGATAGATATGCTGTTGGGCGATGGATGAACTGGAATGGAGGGGCGGGTGCGGGCAACCGGTAAAGCCTTAAGGTGAGGAGGAGGTGTGTTAATCTAAAAGCACATGTAAGGAAGGAAAAGAAACTAACTTAGTCGTGATAGTTCTTATAGTAGCCGCGGCGTGATCCGAGAGAAAGAGTCCATACGGGTAGCAAGGAGACCCGCAACTCTATTCACATGCTGTGTACCCAATAAATTACCTAGTAGAAACTTAGAAACTGTTTCTTTTCGCCTTTCCGGCCGTACGACCTACCGACTTGGGTAGAATCTCGCAAACAGGATTTCTACAGGTATAGTCCATGTTCTGGTACGGGGCTTGCTATGAGGTCGATATGAGCAAGATATTCTAACGCTAGCTGCGGGATCGAACAAGGGCTGACCCAACCCCCTTGTTCATCGAGACCCGGATCGAGATATCTGCTCACCAGGGACCATTAAGGTTAGCTTATCGCCCGGTGTTGCACTGCGTGTAGGAGGAATCTTGCAGTTGAAGAATGTATTTTACCTCTTTAATTATAGCTATTAAGACACCACATTCCGGGTTGAATTAAGTATCAAATCCATGAAATCGTGAAACTGAACGAGGTAGCAATGGTATATGTTACCATCGGATGTCGATGATAACCAATGTCATGGACTTTGGGGCCCGACAGGGATTCAGTGATGGGGTTCGCAGCTAGTCGACCTGTAGGCGACCTCTAGACGTCCCATTGAGGCTATTTGAGCAAGTTGTAGCGGCCAGCAGCCCACAATGCGTCCCGGCATTCGACAGAACCCTTGTCGTACCCCTGTTTAGCGTATCTACCCCTGCTATATTATAACCCTCTATCCCCTCAGCTCCCCACGTCCCCTCACATGGTCGATGTATATTCTTGCTCATCATGTATGACTTCAGAAGTGACTAGCAGAGCACTCATCTATTTGATTCTAGCTAACCGGGATACTGGTAATGCAATTTATTACGCGGTACCGGAAACAAAACCCGTCGTTTTAGGTGGTATCGTGTAAGTGTAACCATATCAGGTTTGACTGCATTTGGTTTGTTCTTTAGTAGGTCCCGTCGTGTTACCATGGCCCGAGCCTTGATGGGTTCATTCGACCCGATGATGTCTTACTCTGTACTTTGTTTCACCCGCATGCTTTGCTACCTCACTGGAGACGAGCGGTATAAAATGAATCTCATCTAGAATATCCTTATATGTAAAATAGGTACTCCTAATTTTGACGAGTCCCGGTTATGATTGCGTCTTCGTGAGAGGACAGCTCATTGTATACTCCGTACCGTCGGATAAGTGTGGTTGGGCGAGTCCCACTTTATTTGATTCCCGTGGGTAAGTGGTGAGCAAGTTTCCTCTGTGACAGCGCGAGGCCTGTGTCGAATGATTGCCTTGAAGAGGAATGAAAGACTAAGCAGGTCTACGTAAGGTTTGCACTTCTTTACCTACCCGCTACCCATCAATTATGCACCGCCCTCTATCTAATTAATATGTAGACTACGACCTGCGTCCCAAACAAACACTCGACGTACGTATCCTTGACGCTCGACGCCGCGCAACATTCATTCTTGCCCGGCATCTACATTGCCATTCTCTTCGAAAAGCCCTCGAATTGTTTTTTACGAGGAGGCTGATTGCGCGACCAGCTACGCTTGCGCGCATCTTCTGAAACTCACTCGCACCCCACTCGAAGGTCGTCGCATTCTAGGGTTCTATTACGGGCATGTTAAATCTACGGCTTTAGAATTCTTGAATGATCGCATCTTCCGCGCGTGGCCACTAGATCCCCGATGTTGTCGGAGCTGTGCTGAATCACCTCCAACCTCTAATCCTCTAACTCGCCTGAGTCCCGGTCAATCTAGTCTGGACTGTCTTGTGGATATACAAAAACTAACGAGCGGGGAAATTCATTCAAGATGGAGCGCAGACATGATCATGGCGCTTCAAACCCCATATTTACGGCGACGAACGAGGCGTTCGCTCGGGGCTATTGGTATGTTGTTGCTGCGGTCATAGCCTTGTTGGCATTGATTCGTGGCATCAACTCCGTTCAGAATACAATTAGGTGAGTCAACGTTGACGTCGGAGTACTGATTTCGAATCTTCTTGATATTGACCTCGTACTCGCAGACTTCGTAGATCTAGAATTGTTTCAGTCGAGTATCCTACGAAACCATCGAACCGATTCATGCAGATATGGGCGACATTAACGGCGGTAGGGCGGGAGATGAGTTACCCCCAAGTCTACGTTCCCATCCGATATCTATCTTGGGCGACCCCTCCTCCTCTGGGCCGTGTCCTCGTGATGCTTGTATACTGGGCCATCATCATTTATATGATGACACAGGGCGCCATCATTAAAGACGTTTATTTCTGGGAACGAATCGGATATCGGAATGCCTGGGTCACCGTAACCCAAGTCCCGCTGCTCTATCTTCTTGCGTCCAAGACCAACATGATCGGATATATTATCGGCACGAGCCACGAGCGTTTGAATTGGCTACATCGATGGGTTGCCCGAACCATGTTTGTTACCGCAACCGTCCACGGATTCCACTTCTGGGCTGAGTGGGTGCATTATGACATTGTGCAAGATGAGTTAGAGACGCTGTCAACTATTGTGCCGTACGGCCTCGCGGCATGGGGTATCCTGTTGTGGATGACAATCACCTCTTTCAAGCCCTTCCGGTCCATGGCCTACGAGTTTTTCGTCATCCAGCACATCCTGGCGGCCATCATCTTCTTATATGTGGTCTATGTCCATGTCCCCGTTTCCGCCAGGTATAATGTCTGGTTTGCCATCGCTGCCATCTCATTTGATCGAGTCTGCCGCTTAATTCTGCTGGTTTGGCAGAATGTGAAACCCAAGCCAAAGAGGACATGCTGCAAGGGTGGCCAGCGACTTGGCCACCAAACACAAATCACGGCTATTGGAAGCTCGATGACGGTCTTGACCATCACCGACGTGCACTTTGAATGGTCTGCGGGACAGCACCTCTACTTATGGATTCCTCGAATCGGGTTGCTTGAAACACACCCTTACACTATTGCCACGTCCCATCCTCTGCCATGTACTTGCATCTGCAACAGTATCCAACTGGTAGTACGAACCCACAATGGGTTTTCAAAGAGGCTTAATCAATTTGCACAGAAGGCCGAGGCTTCCGGCAAGAAGGAGACGGTGACCTCCTTCGTGGTAGGACCCTACGGCCGACCTCCGCGTTGGGACATCTTCGAAACCCTGCTCCTCATCTCGGCATCGACGGGTGCCTCATTCACACTACCCATTCTCGAGAGCCTTCTCGAGTCGAAAACGACAAAATGTACGAAGCGAGTGGATTTCTTGTTGGCGGCAAGACAGGGTGAAGAAGTGGAGTTCTATCACGAACGGCTTCACGAAGCCATCGACAAGGCGCAGTCGGTGGGCATTGATCTGACTGTTCATATCGCCGTGACGGGGAATGGACAGCTAGAAACGCTGGGCTTGGCCCCTACAGCCTCAAACACCGATACTGAGAAGGGCAAGCTCATCAAGGGCGGGGACACAACGACAAGGCTCGCGCCAATCTCCACGGGTAGACTGACACCACGCAAGCGGTTGTCACAAAGCAGCATGGACTCACACATATTCCACTCGGCAAACAGACCCGATGTTGCAGACTTCATCAGAGGGGCCGTCGAAGAGACAGGAGGTGAGACGGGCGTGGTGGTGTGTGGTGGACAGTCACTAGTGGCACAAGTGAGAACGACTGTGGCAAAGCTGAGCGACGAGCGAGCCGTCCATAAGGGCACAGGCGCCCAAGGGATACAATTGTATGTCGAAGAGTACAGCTTCTAGGTAGGCCCAGTTGCGAGACTTTGGACAATCCGTATATACCCTTTTTACAGCAAGATACGCTGTATAGATAGCATTCCTTGCATTTACATTATGGCATAGGATAGGAAGTGATGGATTACGGCTTCATGATGGGCTGGCTGGTTGCTTTGAACTCGGAACGCCATGAAGGAGTTCACCATGGATTGGGTGCTGCTCGATTATATAACGGTCATATTTTTCGGAATGAGATGAACGAAATGAAATAAAAAGAAACAAAACGGAATAGGGACATGTTTCAACGAATCCCTGTTCACTGTTCGACTGTGATAGCGTAGACATGGTAAAGGGGGATCAACTTCGGCCCGCTTCTCAGGTGGACCAGATGCAGCCCTGGAGCTCTTGTGGCGGGGTCCAATTCCTTGCAGGTTCCCGCCAAGCCCGCTGAAGCCCCATCCCTCGACGATTCTTGGCGCGATCTGAAGTTTTACGCTGTAACACTGAATGTTGGTGCAGGTGGTGTAATGTGCAACGGCATCGGCGCTTGTTGACTCACTAACAGAAAAAAATACCGATTGTTCACTGCCCAGACGACTCACACCTGCATATGCGATTTGCCCTGACGGCCCGATGCTCTGTACTGCGACTGCGCTTGCGCTAAGAGTACCTAGAACCGCTGGTTTCTGAGTGGCCGCACGCATGACAGCACCGCCCGCCCGCGTCTTCCCCTTCGTTTCTCTGTCTGCTAGACATTTGCGCCCGCGCATTGGCCGGCCTTTGCAACGCAACTTTTATTTATCATTACCCCACCAAGAAAATCACCACCACCACCACCACCACCAACACCAACACCACCACTATCACCACCACTCTGTCTGCAGTCCTGGCTGGCTGTCCCCTCCTTCTATTCGACTTCGTCCGACATCCCTCCGTAACGATCTATTCCGAAGCTCCTCGCATTTCCAAACGCGCGCCGTCGCCATGGCCGCAACCGACCCGGTCAGCCAGCTCTCTGCCCAGCTAGAGAAGCTTGGTTCCCTCGACAAGTATCCCAACTGCCACCCCGACGTCAACCCCCTAGATATCTACCGCGCGCACGTCACCTCCATCCTCCACGAAATCACCGGTGTCGACAACGCCATCATCTACAATGCGCTCCAGTGGACAATGTCATTAGACAAGGGCGACATGGTCCTCGCCATCCCCGCCCTTCGAGTCAAGGGCAAGCCCAACGAGCTCGGGCAGCAGTGGTTAGAGAAGGTATGTGTTGACCACTGAACGTTTGTCTACTTGTTCTTGCGCTGACGGAGCTATACAGTGGCCCGAGTCACCCCTCGTCGAGAAGCCCGTTCTCAACGGCCCCTTCATGCCCTTTTTCTTCAAGGCCGGCCCTCTGACACAAGCCCTGATACCGACCGCTCGGAAGCTGGGCCGTGACTTCGGCGCAAACAAGGCGAACGGTCTCAAGGACCCGAGTGATCCTTCCAAGGGCAAGAAGCGCATGCTTGTTGAATTCTCGAGCCCCAATGTGAGACACGCCGACCCCCGACCTCCCCTCAGTGCTGTACCGAATTAACGCAATGCCTAATGTCTGCTAACCGGTCGCGTAGATCGCCAAACCTTTCCACGCAGGTCACTTGCGAAGCACCATTATCGGAGGCTTCCTAAGCAATCTGTACACTGCCGCGGGGTGGGATGTCGTCCGTATCAACTATCTTGGCGATTGGGGAAAGCAGTACGGTATCTTGGCTGTCGGCTATGAGAGGTACGGCAGTGAGGAGGCGCTGGCTCAGGACCCCATTAATCATCTCTTTGAAATCTACGTCAAGGTCAACAAGGAGATAGCCGAAGAGAAGGAAGAGGCCGAGAGACTGCAGAAAGACGGCAAGACAGCCGAGGCCCAGAAGATCACCGAAAGTGGCACCGACGAACAAGCTCGCCGGTACTTCAAGTTGATGGTAGATGGCGACGAGAAGGCCCTCGCCTTGTGGAAACGATTCCGGGATCTCAGCATCGATCGATATAAAGAGACTTACAACCGACTGAATATTCAGTTCGACGACTATTCAGGCGAGAGCCAAGTGTCCGAAGAGGCTATGAACGGGGCAGCCAAGGCTATGCTGGAGAAGGGTATCGCCGAGGAGTCAGAAGGTGCCCTTATTGTCGACTTTACCAAGCATGTACCAGGTAAAGCCGGCAAGGCGCTGGAAAAGCCCATCATCCGAAGGAAAGATGGCACTGCCCTCTACCTCACTCGGGATATTAGCGAACTGCTGAACCGCGAGGAAAAGTACAAGTTCGACCAGATGATATACGTCATAGCTTCTCAGCAGGATTTGCATGTCAAGCAGTTCTTCAAGATTGTTGAACTGATGGGCTACAAAGACATCGCTGCCAAGGTACAGCACATCAACTTCGGCTTGGTCTTGGGCATGAGTACCCGAAAGGGCACTGTCAAATTCTTAGATGATATTCTTCGGGACGTTGGCGACTATATGCACGAGGTTATGAAGAAGAACCAGGACAAATATCAGCAGGTTGAAAATCCTGATGCTGTTGCTGACATTCTCGGTATCAGCGCTGTTATGTGCCAAGACATGGCCGGCAAGAGGTACGTGTTGACTCGCCTCACAGCGTGTTTATCACGAGGACTAATGATGCGTCTAGGATTAACAACTATCAGTTCGACATGGCTGTTATGACTTCGTTCGAGGGTGACACGGGCCCTTATCTTCAATACGCCCACGCCCGACTATGTTCAATTACACGGAAGGCTAATCTTAGCGAAGAGGATATCGCGTCGGCGGATCTATCTCTGCTTACAGAGGCCCATGCCGTTAATCTTGTGCGGGTTTTGTCGCAATGGCCTGACGTTGTGCAAAATACACTTCGTACCCTGTGAGTTTTGGTGCCCAGCTCTTCGATGGAAACCTTTCTCTGATGTAATGTCTAGTGAGCCTACGACAGTCTTGACCTACTTGTTCAAGATGACCCACGTCTTGAGTTCTAGTTACGATCACCTGAGAATCGTCGGGTCGGAGCCAGGCCTGATGAAGGCCCGTATGGCTTTGTATGACACAGCACGGATCGTCCTCAGCAATGGCATGCGCTTGCTAGGACTCACGCCTGTAGATAGGTAAGCAGCTTGGAATGCTCATCAATTCTCGGGGCTCGTCTACTCACTATTCACTAGGATGTAAACGCTTTATCACTATAGTAGGATGATGTACCGCCTACGGAGGGGCACAATCGCACGAGCTGCTACTTCCTAGGGCCGGATCATACAAGTAAATGTGACTACGAGCCTTAGTAAATCGAAAGTACGGTATTCTACGCTAGGACCCGGTCGGATGCCGTTATGCACGAGAAAGGCCAGTGGGTGTTTCGTAACACGAAAATCGTGGAACGAATTAGCAGACGATATCGAAAACGATGGTAATTGACAGCCGATAGAGAATTTTTGGTAGACAAATAAACAAGACGTGAGTCTGCTGCCACCCCAATTCGTCCGGGGACGACTATCGATGTCTGACTTTTGGAAGCCGCAGCAAGTGTACTAGTGCGCCGAGCGTTCTCCGTATTCTGAATGTCTCATGATTCTAGACGCAATTTCGCGGGCCGCTATCTCGTGAGCCTGATTAAGTTCCGGTAATTGCCGTTCTACCTATGTTTTCTGCCTCGTGCTTCATACTACACCCCTCTGCAAACCTATACGATCAAGAATAGTGGCACGATATTTCTCGCGTGAGAATCTGCGCCTCGATCGGCTATGACCGTAAATATTATCCCTCGGCCCCCTTATGAAGTCATAACGACGGGAGTTGCCACTCACGTGTGAACCCGGGCCCTCGCTTTACACTTTCTCAGCTCCGAGGCATGCAGATAGCCGAGTTAGCTACCTCGTCAAAGCTAGCGAACCCCGGTTAATACGAATGAGTACGAGTTTGGCGAGAACTATGGTTGTAATCATGATACCTCTCAACTGGAGCTATTCATCTTGTCTGGCCTCAGCTTCATTACTGGCATTAGTTGATCGTCTCTTTGGTTGCTTTGTGACTATAGACTCTGGCAATACCATTTAGCTGAAAAACGACCTTAGAACATGGCCTGGCTAGATTGTTTTATTTACGCCCTTTGTCCACAGGTATTGCATTCTAAATTGCCACAGTGGTTGAACAAGAGCTGAACCGTGCCAATCTTAGCCATTACAAAGCGAAGCATGTAAACGATAGGATGGGACAACAGGCGCCCCCGGCTGCTTGGTCAGTACGAGACCACATGGCCTGTACGGAAGGTACCGCGACAGTGCGTATATGGGCCGTCACGGCAGCTGCTGTGTCAACTATCCTACAACATCAATACTCCACCTTCGCTCATTACAGACTCCGATGTATATTTTACGGCTTAGAGTCGGCCCTTCGCGTTTCCCATTCACCGCGGTAGTTATCGCTTCTCGGTGTCATGGAAGATAACCAACACCCGCTATAGCTGTAAAGTATTTCTGTGCAGTGCTAGTTCTGGGTTGACCCCTGACACGCGGACAATCGGAATCACTGACAGACATGTTGAACCCGTTTGGGTTGGCCTATCCGTGCGGGCGCCGGATCTTGGGATCCTAGCAAAGCCTAGAAATGTCTTCCGGCAGGGGACACTTCTGTGTTATGATCCTGTTTCTTTAGCACCTTGACGTAGCTAACAATGCATGCGAAGTGTTTTTTTCAAGCCCCGATCCTTCTATGCAGCACCATGGCTGTGCCCCAATAGCCACACCCTTAACTATGGCTAGTCAGTTTTAATATGGCGTCGGCCACATGGTATCTGAGCCTCTCTCGATCAGTGCGAACACAATATCATCATACCGTCACAATTGGATCACGGCAACAACAACACGAAGGGGGTGAATGCAGGCGAATCTTCATTTCGACGAGTTCTAGCCACTCATCGATTCTAGAACAGCAACTCTGCTTCAACTTACGACCTTATAGTTGAGAGCCCTGGTAACTTTGCATACAACCAACTTTCAATGTCCCGACTAGGTCACAATATCATCAAGACGCAGTCAGCCTG
Organism: Xylaria longipes; assembly: GCA_025201785.1. NCBI lineage: Eukaryota > Fungi > Ascomycota > Sordariomycetes > Xylariales > Xylariaceae > Xylaria > Xylaria longipes. The sequence continues at coordinate 528,231 of MU619698.1, forward strand.
TTAATGACAGCAAATAAGCATCTCGATTATTAAGGGACTCCTAGCCGACATCTTAAACATCCGGCCTGGGCTCGAAGCTTATGACCTTATGCCTCGTCAGCTCCCCTAAATGCCCGTTTGGCTCATCCGTTAAAGTAGTTACCATGGCAGTAGTCCCTATTTTGATGCTTGCTGCATTGCTACTTTATGTCCTTCGTATGTGTTCGAAGGTACGTTCCAGATCCAAAATCCCTTCCGGCGTCGAACCTCTTCCTGGCCCCAAGAGTAAGTGACGGCTTCTCATGGATGTTAATTTTCTTGAGGTTACGCCATCGACTTTGTATGGTGCTAACAATCATAGGCTACCCGGTCGTGGGTCGGATACACGATGTACCAGCTGAGGCATCATGGATCAAATTCTACGAATGGAGCAAAGAATATGGGCCAATATACCAAACGGAGGTATTTGGGACTGTCCACGTTTGGATTTCCTCGGAACAGGTCGCCCATGACCTCCTCTCGCGACGAGCGGCCATCTACTCGGACCGCCCGCAGATTCCCAATCTTCCAGATAACCGGACGAAAGGGGACTACCTGGCTTTGACAGGCTGCAACGGTACTTCTTTTTTGCCCTATATTAGCAGGGGCATATTGACTTATGAAGTTAATAGACACATGGAGGCGGCAACGTAAACTAGCTCAACAATTGATGACAGCCAATGCGTCATTACATGACTATCCGAGGAAAGAGCGCGACCGTTTCCTATACCTCCTCTCGACCGATCCGTCGCAATACCGTGAATACATCGAGCAATTCACGTCCCGCACAGTCGCCCGACTGTCGTGGGGGAGCCCGCACTCGGCGGAACGGCTCCGCGTCACGACGGCGGGCCTACTCGAGACGATCTCGCCGTCGGGGGCCCTGCCTAACCTCATATCGTGGCTGATGTATCTCCCGACCTGCCTGAGTCCCTGGCAGCAGAAGGAGAACGCGCGCCACGCGATGGAGGCCAAGCTCCTCAGCGACAACGTCCAGCACGCACACGAGCGTATCGCCGACGGCACTGCCGAGCCCAGCTTTATTCGCACCTTTATCGAGAACACGAGGCTCCCCGGCGGCAAGGCGTATCCGGTCTCGGAGGCCGAGGCGTCGTACGTCGTCGGCCAGATGGCCATCGCGGGCGCGCTGACCATCGGTAGCCCCATACAGAGCTTTCTGTTGGCTATGCTGCATTACCCAGAGTGGCAGAAGAAACTCCAAGATGAGATCGATAGGGTCTGTGGAGGCGCTTGTCCCCAGTGGGAGGATAGGGAACAGCTGCCGCTGCTGCGCGCTGTTGTTAAGGAGGTTATTCGGTGGAGGCCCCCTGTCCCGACAGGTATGTCAAGGCTGATTAGACCAATTGAGCGTGGCGCAGAATACTCATGTATTATTCCATGGCGTGGTCGAGTGCTGACGTAAAGAAATGTAGGGATTCCTCACGCCCTTGAGAAAGACGACGTGTACAATGGCTATTTCATCCCCGCCGGGGCGACGATCCACGCGTTGGAATGGTAAGTCAACGGCGCCTGCTCTCCTTCCCTCCCCCTCCTCCCACATAAAAAAACCCCCTAACACTGAATCAGGGCCATGTCACGAGACGAGAAGACATATCCGGACGGCGAAGCCTTCAACCCAGCGCGGTGGTTGGAGCCATCATACCCCACCTATAAAGAGCCACTCACCACGTACCCGAAGCTGCAGGGATTCAGCCAATTCGGCTTCGGGCGGCGAACGTGCCAGGGGCTTCCGCTCGTCGAGCAGGACCTGTTCCTAGCGATGGGGGGCATGGCGTGGGCCTTCGATATCCGCCGGAAGAGGCAACACCATTACTTCGGCGATGGTGGGATTTGTGGCCAAGGCGCAGAAGTCCCCGTGCACTGGAACGACTACACGCCCCTCCTCATCGCTAAGCCCCGCCCCTTTGAATTCGATGCTATCGTGCGCGGGGGAGACGAAAGGAGGAGACTCCTCAGACGCATGTGGGACTCGGGCAAGGGCGAGGATGATCGCGAGCTCGAGGATGCGCTGCTGAAGGCTGAGGTGAGGTTGAATTTATATGACGAGAAAGTGGAAATAGAGATGGAGCGCGACGATGATGATAAGGGCAGCGGAGGGAAAACTGATGTCGATGACGGAGCGAGTGATCGCGGCAGCGACACGAGTGGGCCTACGGGCTGCGCTTCCTCTTCTGACTCGGAAGGATAAGATATAATGCTGAGTTGATGGTTGCTGGCATTGCGTTGTATATTTCGACATATACGTTCTCGTTGGTCGACCTGGGAGACGGCGGACGGATTTGATTGGAATCCCGGTATATACGCTGTTCGGATGTAATGGTGCCGCTTCTGTGTTGTCTTGTCTATTGGACGGGAGCGGTGTATAAAGCGTGGCGTGTCGTTGAGTAGGTATGAATAACATAATACGCACGAATTGAAGATTGTGCTTTTGGATACTACTATTCTACCACTCTTCTCTCATGTGTTGAAATGTTGGTTTCTCATTGATATTCTTGTGTCTATTCTCATTGCCATTTGTTGACATTCGTGATGTGCTCGTATGTTTGATTAGGTATGGCTGTAGGTATGGCTGTATGATCTTAAGGTCTACGAGATCTTTGCTAACGCCTAGATAAACTTACTCTATTAAATCGATCTTACTGAGCTTGGCTAGTGGTTTCCATGTGCAATAAGAGCTTACAACCGGTTGCATTGTCCTCATCGACTCCTTCTAAAAGTACTATAATTGCTATGGATACACGTAAGGGTTAAGGTTTAATCACCCGGTCGACGGGACGCTCTATCTATTGAATTGGCCGCCCAAGTGACTGTAGTTCGGATCCGGGCCCTAGACTAGGAGGTAAGCCAAGCTATACGCATCCAATGCTGGAAGAATTCACGGGATCATGTGAGGAATCTCTTGGTCGAATAGAATAGAACACAACATATTAATAAAAAACAAAGCAATAGCTAAATTAAGCAAAAGTAAAGTAGGTTCTTAAGTCTGGTGTTGCCCCTTAAAAAAATCACCAGCCTAAGTAACCCCTTTTCCCCCACACCTGATTGGTCAATTCACCACCTACTTCCACCCGCACTACTTCATTATTGAACTGTAGACAATCACGGACAAAAACTGGTTCATGACTAGGTAGGCGTCCGATTTCTGAGAAACCTTGAAAGTTGTGTAAGATTGTGGCTTGTCTCGACAAGGATGAAACTTTCTAGTAATAAAATCACACCATGACCCTCGGAATATCCCGAGAATGTTTTGTCTAGTAGATCGAGTTAGTGTGAATCAGTATCTTCCGCCGTAACCCGCATGCGACCCTACACCGACGTTAAAACGGCGAGAGGGGAGTTCTAGCTGACAAGGGATACTTACCGTCATCTGATAGCTCTGTGGGCGCGAATCTTTTCCCAGCAACACGGTATTGATCAGCTGACATGGGACCATACATGGATTGGTATGCAAAGTAAACGCACGCGAGATCGCCTGATGGGTTTAGAGTTGAGCATGTCACGAGGTTGATTGTGGGGAACTATGTGTGCGAGAGATATAGTATCTGAGTTCAGTTGCCTGGGTTTATGCATTCCATGACATGAGTGTCACGGAACAGAACTGCAGCACTATGCCACGACGCTACCAAAAGTAGAACGTGGTCAAGTAGGGCGCTTGAACTGTCTGTAGTTATTATATACGCACCGTGACAACAAGAATGACACTGGTTTAGAGAATTGAGATGAGAGGAGAAACTCTTGTTGTACATAATACTAATAATCTATGGGCTAACTGTATATGCAGGGGACCGGCCCTTGCTGCCTCCAGGGCTGTCTAGTCTATCCCCCCCCCCCCCCCCCCAAACTGTATGAAATGTTGTATGAAGTCTATCCCTGCCGTCTAAAAGCACGTGTCTAACCAACACATTATGTCTAAAGAGTCTAATCCCAGATTCCCGAATGCCCCAGATTTACCCTCGAAACCTTCCCCGCAATTTCAGAAGCACCTCAACACCTTGTTTGGCTCGTATAATGCAGGATAAATGAATGAAGCAAGGGGCTACAGACCAGCATAGCCCTGATGATTTCGCTCGATAATTTCCCACGTGGCGTGTATGTGATGGTATAACGATGCAAAACTAAGAAGATTAGTAAGTATGGGGAGGAAAAAAAAAACGATATTCACAGGCACTTACAGCAATAGAGTGCGTTTATCGCCCAATCCAGTAGATAGGGCTCAGCTCCTGTCTCGTGATCGCCTCGGCAACCTCCGTGTCGCTCATGTTCTCCTGCCCGTTGAGCGCGTACCAGGGCGCCGTGCCGTCGCCGAAGAGGTAGTACATCTCTCCCACTGCCACGGCCGGCGAGGACTCTAGCACTAGGCCCAGGCCGCCTGTCCACATCTGCCCTAGCTGCAGCCAGAGGTTCCCCCGCTGCGTGGAATCCAGCGAGCGCGAGAGGTAGAATACGGGTGTGTACGTCTTGTCCACGCGGGGCGTGAACTTTGCCCGGAATGGAGCCGCCGCCGTCATTGTGCCCGTCCCGGTCCCGTCGTCGAGGGGCCGGAGCTGCTTCCCGTTCAGCGAGAAATACTCCATGCAGCTGCTGCACGGCTTCGATCGCAGGAGCATGGCGTCCACGATCGGGAATGCGCCCGGCGAGTCGAAGCTGTTGAAGTAGGCCAGGAGCAGGTTCTCCTCGGCGTGGTGGCTGTTGGGCGTGTGCACGGCGCTCCAGAGGTTGGTCTCCTGGTTGCTGAAGAGGAAGGATGCCGATAGGTCGAGGGTGTACTCGCTGCTGGTGCGGAGGCAGCTCCGCACGTATTGGAGGAGGGATATCACGCGGCCCATGTGGCGGTTGGATAGGGTTACTGTGTTGCCGTCCTTGTCCTTGATGCGGAACGTGGGGAGCTCGATGAAGATGAATTGAGGCATGGTGTCTTTTGGTCCCGGCTTCGTCCTTGCTTCGTCTAGTTCTTTTGAGTACTTCTTTAGAAATCAATATTTATACAGTCTGGGCTGTTCTAGTGTTATCTTCGTCTTCTAATTCGTCGTACGGGCGCTGTTCTTTTTCTTTGCGGATGATCTAGTAAAGAGACGTGGTTGCCTTGGGGTGGAGGTTCTGGTGAGCTCGAGGTCGTTGAATGGATGCTGTCTGTCTGTCTGTTGTCTTCTTTTCCATAAAAGCTGCTAGCAATATTGTCTTATATGTCTTCATCTGGTGATACCATCGTATCCTCTTCCCCTTACCTTGCTTAGACATTTTCCTTACTTGCTTAGACGTATGCCTACTGACAACTGGCACTAACAATAACACGAACGGTAAGCGGATCGGTTGTCCAATAGCTGTTGACTTCGTGTCTATTTTGACGAGATGGAGATGTTTCAGAAAGAAATGACTGTTCGGTGCAAAGAATATAGCCTACGATTTTCAACATAATCGGCTAATGATAGGTTGTACAAGTTTCACGCTTGAGATTGTGGCTCTTCACGAAGCTCGCGGGTGACAAAGGTGGCTTACCCCTGTATGGCTGACCTCCTGTCCTTTTGTTCTCCCAGTGTCGCAGTGCACGATGAGGATCCATGGTGGATCGACTGTCAGATGAGGCTCGGTGAACCACGGTGTCGGGATCTGGGGCCGTAAGGCTGAAGGGCCCGGCCCATTTTCCTTTGGGTTCCGGATGATATGGGGAAAGCACTAATAAGTGCTGATACTATCGTTCATTGACAGCATTCAACATTTATGGAATGAAAAGCCAAAGACCTTTATGCTTAATATCCATGGTAATACTCTGATTCTTTGAAATCTTTTGCTACGAATTATTAGGGTTTACGGCCTGGAATAATTCTAGAATGGTTCTTCTGGTGATGTCACTAGCGGAATCGGGCCGTTCTTATCCCTTAGGTAATGTGCCAGCAAGTAGGCTAATAAGAGCATCGTATTCAGCTTTGATTGGGAAAAGGCCTTACGAGAACATGCTTATAACTGGATGTATTAGAATTAGTGTTCTGACTCGGTCCTCAAGCGGTCATATTTACCGAGAGTATGGCTTATGTTGAGGCAGCCAAGGATTTGTTTTGTTTGATATCGGACTAAGAGCTGCGGCAATCTCATAAACATACACTTGGATTGTATTTTAAGGAAAGCTATCCTGTCGATTTTCCCGTGGCAATGTTTTTAGATTCCTTCGTACTATAATTGGGTCATAGGTCTACGCCAAGCGGAGCGTTTTCAGCTGTTCAAGCCCTGCCCATCATGGTACACATTGTAGTCCTGAATAGGTCTTTTGTGAATTTTCCCCGCCTGTTTCAATCGTGGCCCCCTTTACACCAATTTTTACAATGATTGTCGGGCTTATAGATAGATGTACTGTAGTGCGCTGAGGTCATCTAACGATTACTAACTTCTATACGGAGTGCGCAATGTCAGTTCGCGTCGGGAGTGATGACGACCAATCATTCATGCCAAGAAAGGCTTAGCCGGATGTTCGGGTACATTTAAACCCCTAATTTAAGGCCAATGGTAATAATTCTAGGCATTATTCAACATGGTGGATCGGCTTGGCGAAGGGGTTTAGTCCTAGCAAGGCGGACATTTAACCTCAATACATAAACTCTGCTTAGGAATGCTTAGTACGGCTGGTGTAGAATATTTGGATTTAGGGATATCTTGAATATTGGATTATTAGAGTTGGTTAATAAATGTATGCATATCTAAAACTATAATTTGCCGAAGTTCACAAGATTAGTACCACTTAGTCCGTGGAAGGCTAAATATAACATCAGTCACGAGTTCGGGAATTTAGAAGGGCCGCATAAACGATGTATCAGGTTTTCGAAGTCACAGTAGTATAAAATCTATCAGACCAAGTCGCCGATTTCAAGCTTTGGAGTCTATGCACGTCTTCCTGCCTTAATTATAGTAATTATATACTTATGATGGCGGGTTCGTCCAATAGGTATTAAGGCATAAACGAAACATATAAATTGAAGACAAATGCAGGACAAGAATCGGAACGTTCAAGAAAGAGCCATTTATTACATATTGACTGAAATTATGCTGAACAACTATTCTATGCGCACTTAGTGTCTTCTTGCACCTAAATAGTACTATAGGACTATCTAGTATTGTTGCGGTTAGACTAGGAACATGAGCAAACCGAAATACATTCTGGATAAAACAATAGTAATATCGAACGTTTCATACTGTGGAATTTCGCGGCAATGTGGCTTCTCTTTGCGGGGACACGTGCGGAATAGTTCATCAAGCCGTCACATACCACTTTTTCAATCAGGAACGCGGGAGGACAACTTTGATGCAACCCGAAGCATGCGACCTCATGACTGATACCCCTGGAAATAAGAAGACTTATACTTAAGAGTCTGTTCCAGATTTTGAGTACTCCAAAGTATAATCCACAGTCTTCAGAATCTTCATTTTACGACCCCCACCCTCATGCGGCGAGGCGATTTCTGAACCAGCATCTCCCCTGCAGATAACGTTCGTCAGTTCGACGCCTTTCCGAGGCCCGATTTGAGTCCATTTTCCCTCTTCTTCATCGCTCGCCTGCTGACGATTGCCGACGGGCTTCACGAGGTTGAATTTGTCTTTTAGATTACAGTATGCCGACTTCACCCTGGGGAATAGCTTGGTGACTAAACGAAATAGTTGTGGTAAGCAGGCGCATATGATTGCCAGGCTCATTTCGATTAACGAATACATAGTTGTTTCGATGTCGTATAGGGGGTCGGGGCTTTTTATTGGAGTGTCTAGTGTTGCGACTCGGAGAATAGAGGCAGCCACGACGCTAACAATTGATAAGTGACAAGCCCAAATAAACCATGGAAACGGGCGAGGGTAATAGCTTACCAGGCACCAAGCCCAAACGCGATTATCAATGCGGCCTTCCTCAGTCGTGGCATTTGGAGAGCGCAAATGAGTGGCATCGGAATGACAAGGATGATAAGGTCAGTGCCGATAGATACAAAGGCGTTGGCGTACCAGAAAGGACTGATGTTGATGCATGTTTTGTTCGTAATATCCTTGTCGAATGCTGCCACAACTGGATTGCACTGGAATATCGTGACGAAGGTTGTGGCGATGCAATTCGAAATTACGAGGGCTAGAAGTGCATAACAGGTCCGTCTAAGCCACCTGACACTGCTGAAGATGCGTAGATAGAGTAAGAGAATAGACGATTTGGTGAGGCCGATAGAGATTTTGTATGTGATTTGACCCATGTAGAATGACTGCAATGCATGTGAGTGAGATGGAGCTAACGATATATTCACTGGTAACATTGAAGCCAACCTTGTATGACTCAGTAGTTTGATGATCTGTTAGATCTGCGCCATGTTTTCCGTAGCCGTTTCCGCATCCCCACAAGGCAATCGCGTGGGTTGCGATGGCAAAGACCTAGGCGCAAATCAGATAGGTTATCCCAAGTCTTGGCTTTTGTGTGTGTCTCAACCATACTCACCAGAGATGCCATGATTGTATAATCGTCTGCTCCAAGGCCTCCATCTGTTCTCTTCCTATACCAGAACCTCGTACCTACGACAATAGAACAGAGGATCACGAAGACCCAAGAAGGGATGTACACCCATCGCCTATGGTCGCCTGTTGGAACATTATCTTCCCTGACCTCTAGTATAGGTAGTATTCCCATACTGGCAAGGTTATGCTGATGAGATTGCCAACCCTTCTAATCTAACCTGACATATAACAGCAAGATTGCTGGAGTTATATGTTGTTGGAAGTAAAGTCAACAACTGTGCTAAAGTTGTTGTATAAGAAACTGGCTCTTGTAAATCTCAAGCAAAATAGAACGGAGAAATTTTTTCTTTTGCTGTAGTGAGCGTTTGGTGAGGCCACAGAAGCGCGAACTAGCATGACAATGACCACAACGGATATAATAAGCTCTAAACGAGCAAGATTAATATTATCGAAAGAGCTTATTGACGTGAAAGTGGGCGAAGGGAACAGTCCAAAAGAGACATTCTACTGTTCATATTGGCTATTGTATCACGCAATCTATGTGGGAAACTGCATAGTCTAAGTGAAGCTAAGTACACGATTGGATAATCCTGCCACCTCCTCCCTAATGTGCATCAGGTTGAGTGAGAACGGGCGGTTAAAAAAGCATAAACTCCAGTAATACAGTCACTAGATTGGTAGAACCGGCTATCGCGCGGATAAAAACGAGAGAGCTTGTTAAAGGGTTGCCATAATGGAAGGTGATAGAATGTCGTGTACGAGAGGCAACTATTCGATAACTGGGGCCTACTTCTTTGCCCGTGATCTGAACCGAGTACAGCATACAGTCTGTGATACCCACCAAAGAGGGGATGATTGTGTTTTGTGCTACATTTTTGCAATCGTGACCTGCTTGATTACTCTCCCTTGTTCACAATGAATCCTTCATTATCCCTCATCTTTATGGTATTAATTTGTTTAGAATATACAGTGAAACTGGCAGATATGAGCCCGTTACGTATACTAATCATATTATTGCATATAGGTTTAGGGGTCTATAGTCTGCACCGCCATCCCTGGACGTTCCGAATCAGCTACTTATGTAACAGAGAACATCGATCAGCAAGAGGGTAACAGCGCGGGAACAGAGAAATAAAAGCTACTTAGTCTGTGTAGCTAGCAGCCGTTATTGTGAGAGACTGTTTGGAGCCTGATGATATGAGTGCGTGTTACAACGGGTCGGTGTGTGTAGCGTCTCCGGAGGCCAAGAAATATAACAGCCTTAGACAATGTTTGCTTGGGTAAGACAACATAGGGATCGGATACATAGCAGGTTTAGCGCTAAATCATCACCCTTTGTTTGTATCTCATGCCGTAGAAAGAATCACGAATAAAAACTACTACCCAAGGTTAGATATTGGCTCAGGTATGCTCTATAGCCAGCCTTGAGTTAACGCACGCATCTAGTTACAGGGATCTCTTACACTCGGTGGACAAATCAGAAGTCATCCACATTAGGAGCCTAAATATCTACCAACCTACTTAATAGCTAATAAGTTTATGATTATAGCAAACCAAGATTCGAAGACAAAGACTGTAGAGTTGTATTTAGCTGCAGCGTATTTTATGCAACAGATAGAAAAAAGAGCTAGGTATATTCTAATTCCGTGATTATTCAGTGATTATTCTATAAAATATTGGATATCTATCGGAGTTCATTGACCATTACCAGGCAGTGGACAACTATTGAAGTACCGGAGTACCAGAAATAATACCGAACGGGGTCCAGTGCCTTATATCAGAGGCGCCGTGTCACAGTAACTGACGGTCGAACAAGTGTGGGAACACCGGTGACTTTATAATGTTTGAGAGACGCGGGATGGGTTGCCGCCCTAACCCTATAAGTGTTGAACTGAAGTTGATGGAGAAATTGTTTCCACTTAGAATAACATGTTAATGTCTAGATGTATATGTCTTAATCATCATACTACGGTAGAGGTAGCTACATGGCTTAACAAAATAAACAGGGCAATCATTATACTAAGCTCTGCTAGTTGTTCTGCTCGTACTTTAGGCTGCTACACAAATTATGTGGTACAGGTGAGGCATATCGGCAGTAAGGGATGATTAACTAGTCATGCGGGAGGAAAGAAGACGCTGTGAAGAGGGAAGAGGAGGAAACAGCGGTTATGAACTTGAAATAATATAACTACACAGCATGAAACGTCATGGCATAATTACAGATGTGCGTAGCATTTCCAACTTTTTGAACTTTATTGCTGTGTGGTGTTATTAGTACACGAAGCAGGGCGAGAATTCAGTATTCATAGAGATAGTTCCCAGCACAAAATAGGCAATTAGGTAATAGACATTAGTCCCTATTATTTTTATTTATTCTTCACTTACTACTTGCCTCCTTTTTCCCGTCGTACCTAATTTAATAACGTGGTTTCTAACGCACCTTGCATACTACAACAAGGGCTTGCTGTCAATGGCTTGGAAAGATTCGAATTGCAATAATCTTCCAGGGCGTCAAGGAGGTGATGAAAGTCTTAGCCCCTATTCAGTCAGGCGGGAGATTTACAGACTATATATCCGAGTAGCCGAGCTTCTGGTTTCCGATATTTGCTTTCGTATAGTCTTAGGGGATTAGGTAAAATACGGGCAAGCTGACAGCTAAAGCCTCGCATAGAGTCTCCCACTCGCAGGTCCAGGTCTTAGTACGTGTGACACGTACAATAGAACACAAACTCCACACTCACACCAATAATTTCGTTGTGGTCCCGTGCTCCCTTACTCTTCTTACCCCGCTTCTTGCTGCCAAATTTCCCAAATTTTATGCCTGTCTACCGCATATAACAGCGTGGTACATTACAATATATGCTAGATATTGGTCAATATTGATACTGAGCATCTCTTATGTGTTGTTCCACGCCAGAGTCGTTGAGAACGTAACCACGAGCATCCCTTGTGTGAACTGTCGCGCCTCACCACTCATAGAGCGAGCCATGACTTCAGAGGTGCGTAACTCGAAATCCGAACCGGAGAGAGATGCCGTCACCTCCTACGCTCCTGTCGTCGATGGCAATGTCGAGAAAGCTCGCGACGTCAATACAGCCCTTGAGCTGAATACGGACAGTAATCGCCTTGACGCGATTGATCTCAATGCCGCAAGGCGCCTGCGTTGGAAGATAGATCTTCACGTCTACCCTATCTTGGTTGTTCTCTATATGTTCTCGTTCTTGGATCGTATCAATATCGGCAATGCCCGTATTCAGGGCCTGACGGAAGAACTCGAACTTTATGGAAATCGGTACAATGTTGCCCTCTTCGTAAGTCACGCCTAACTCCCCCTAAGCCTTTTACGCGAGTTACTCTATATCATCACCAATGATGTTACCCAGTCGCCTTCTATTTACGGACACTACCCCTGATAATGTCTCTTCTAGGTCTACTTCATCCCCTATGTCCTTCTTGAGACTCCCAGCAACATGATTATCAAGAAAACCCGCCCTTGTACGTATAGCCCCATTATAAAAAAACAAGGCTAGCAGACACGCAAATCATATTTCATTCTCTTCTCTCACCTTCCCCTAACACCCTGTAACGTGCTCTATAACTAAGAGTGCTCACGACTAATTTAATGAAACAAATACAGCCTTGTACCTCTCAGGTCTCATGTTCGGCTGGGGCATCGTCAACATGTCCATGGGCTTTGTAAAGAGCTTCGCCCAACTCGTCGTTCTCCGGTTTCTGCTGGGCATTCTAGAGGCTGGCGTCTTGCCTGGGATCATCTACCTGACGTCCATGTACTATAAGCGTCACGACTTCCAGGTGCGCATGGCTGTTATCTTCTTCGGCGCTGTTGTCGCTGGCGCGATTGGAGGCGTAAGTAACTTCCGAACATAACTGAACTCCTCATCCCCGACTCGGTGTTGTTTGCCAAGATATTTGTTGTCTGGTAAATAAGCTAATTTACGACGTTTACCCTCTCTATAGCTCCTCGCTTATGCTATCGCTGACCTCGACGGACACTATAACATCCGCGCCTGGCGCTGGATTTTCATTATTGAGGGCGCAGCGACGGCCTTCGTCTCGCTTATCGCGGCATTCTTGATCGTGGACTGGCCTTCGCAATGCCGATTCTTAAATACCCCAGAGAAAGCTCTGCTCAACCGCATCCTAGCTGAAGACAGCACGGCCGAAGCCCGCAGTGAGTAATTATTGGGGATTATTTTCTTCTCACCCAAGGGTATAACCAGAGGATTCTACGGGTATTTACTCGATTCTTAAAGGCTTTTATGCTTCTGGAACAGTTCCTCATGCTCAAACAGTCATAACTGATTCCAATGCCGCAGTGGACACTTTGAACAAGTATGCATACAAACTTATCTTCAGCGACTGGAAGATCTGGCTCGCTTCTTTGACATACTTGGGCTTAGGTATCACGGGCTACTCCCTGGCCTTTTTTATGCCAACCATTCTCGTCGAGTTCGGGTGGAAGGCCCGCGAGGCGCAGGTTCACAGCATCCCGGTATACGCTGCAGGAGCTGTCTTCATGTTCCTCGTAGCATGGCTCTCAGACCGATACAAGCACCGCTACGGGTTCATCATGCTTTGTTGTGTCATCAGTGCTGTTGGGTATGCATTACTCCTCCAGGACGACCTAAGCCTTGGTGCGAGATATGCTGCGTTATTCCTTCTTGCATTGGGTGGGTTCGCCCCCCCCGGTTTGTCCGTTGCTTGGCTCGCAAACAACATGTCTGGACACTGGAAGCGCGCACTCGGCGCCGGAATCCAGATTGCAGTGGGGAATATCACGGGCGTCTTAGCGGCGAATATCTTCGTTGATCATGAGGCGCCGCGGTATCCGACTGGGTACGGTACCGCGCTGGGCCTGACTTGGCTTGGGGGTATCGCTGCTACGGCGATGTTTGTGGGCATGCTAATTGAGAATCGAAAGCGTGAGGCCGGGGAGAAAGATCACAGACTTAGTCGGCCGGTTGAGGAGGTCAGGAATATGGGTGATTACCACCCCTCTTTCCGGTTTACTCTCTAGTCTCGCGGGAATGTATACGCCATACCTAGCTGAAATCGACTGATGATTCTTAGAAGGGGTCGATATATGGGATAAGGAGTAGAAGAAAGAAAGGAGCTTGATACGAGGATATTACATAGCCTTCACACTATAGCATGAATAGTCGTGTGGGCCAATGTTATACAGACGCAAAGAACTGGGACCAGATTTGAGACCCTAGGACCGGCGAATTGTATATTCATGTGCATTTTCGCATCATGTAAATAATCATATATGATCGGGAGACAGAGCCTATAGGTGGTCAGAGATCTACCCCCCTCCCTAACCGGGAGCGAACAACTGGAAGCGGACTTGGAAGCGGACTTGGAAGCGGATGCGAAGTGGGGAGGGCAGGCAAAAGGGGGGAGTCTAAGTTACTAACTACTTAGTATGTACCTAGGTAGGTACTTAAGTATGTAGGTACCCAGTAGTCTGTGTGTGTATAGGTACCTGGTACTTGGATGATCTACCACCATTTACTAGGTACCTATACTAAGGTATATACTTAGGCTCGGCCCGTACCGACCTTGTAGCCCACTTAGGTATTTGGGCCACCCTATCGGAACCCCTCGTCCTATAAGTACGTCTTTTACCCCGCCCTCGGGCGCAAGGGTGTAGGAAAACTAAACTAACCTGATGCTCTTCGCTCCTATTCTAACCAGAAGCTATTCCCACCCGACCTTATTCGACCAAGATGCCCTCCTATTGTGCACCATGTAAAAGGTCATTTAATAGACATCAGGACCTTGATCAACATCTGCAAAACTCGTCTAGGCACAAATTACCTACTCGACGACCGCCATTGGCCATTGCATCCGGTTCCAGTACTCCCCAGGTGACAATCCCTACCGTTCAGACCACCACCCAAGGTGCGAAGTCGCCCTGGTCCAGGATTACGGAGTCCGAATACATGACAGTACTCGATGAGCTATCAGCACACTGCCATTCGCCGAAGGAGCTCGAGGAGCACGGCTATATCATACGTCCATACAATCCGCTGGATTATGTTAATGCAGGGAAATGCAAACGATGTCACTGTAAGCTCGTTGTTTTTGGCCATGAGGATTATTCTGATTGAATATAGGCAAACAAACAGGTAAAATTGATCGAGAATGCACTTTCCATCCATCCAAACGGAGGAAATGGGTACGTTCTTTAGCAAAAGGCTTTAGTTTTAGTAAATGCTGAGAACTCGACACCATATAGAACCCGAAGAAGCCGTATAAGTGTTGCAGTACAGACGGTAAAGGCTGTAAGACTTTGCCGACACACGATTTTCATCCACCCCTACGCGCCTTCACGCATAAGGACTCCCGACAAACACCAGCTGCTTCAGCGGAGCTGAAGTTTCGAGCGGTGGTGCTCGACTGTGAAATGGCGGGTATTGCTGGCGGAGCTGGTGAAGTCATTTTGCTCTGCGCTTCTGACTTCGTTACGGGCGCGGTACTTGTCAACCGACTCGTGTGTCCGAGAGAAAATATAACCCAAATGCGGTCTTCAATTCACGGTATCACGAAGTCCACACTTGATGCAGCGACCTCGCAAGGGCAGGTGTTGGTTGGTTGGGAGGGGGCTCGGTCAGAGCTGTGGAAATACATCGACGATAATACCATCCTTGTCGGTCATTCATTAGAGCATGACTTAGGTGCCCTGAGGATGATTCATCCCCGCGTTGTGGATTCCGGGATCTTGTCAGGAAATGCGGTTGGGCACCGTCGTACTCGGTTCGGATTGCAAACACTATGCTCCGAACTTCCCCGTGTTGAAATCAGGAAGGGAAAGGGGGGCATCCACGATTGCTTGGAGGACGTGCTTGCTACACGAGAGGTTGTGCTATTCTGTACCCGAGCCCGAAATAGGGAAGCATTCCAGAGTTGGGCCGAAGCTAAGAAGCTCGAGGAGATGAAACGGGAGCTGGCAAAACAAGAGAAAGAAAACGAGCGTCGCAGGAGGGACGCAGTTAAGGTCAGGGGCGGAAGCAGCAGCTACGACGAGGAAGAAGAAGTTCTGCATTGGTCAGATATCGCAGAAGATCTTGGGTGGCCACATCCTAACACTGGATACGACCCCTGGTCTGATTAGGTTCAAGTAGCTGGTAAAAGACTGTCTAATCTAAGTGGTTTACAATACCAACTTTGCTATAGGCTCTGGAACTCATACTGCTGGTCAAAAACTCTGGCTGGGATTCGCAGTGGATAGAAGTAAGAGGATGTTTAGTACAGCATATTATGATCTTGATTGGAAGAGGGGTTTGATCGCTTAGCCCACCTATTTTGGCCACCCTTCACGCCACTCGCCTCCCCACAACCATCTAAATTACAGTAGATCGAGATTAGAATATAATAATATCCACGGGCCCAATGGCTTAGTCAAATAACCAGGCGTAACACCTGGCAGATACAAGCGAAGCGGAAAAGCTAACGTTAATTAGGTATAAAGAGGGCCATAGCGTTATGGCACAACATACATCTATGAACCACTAAACAACGCGCCCACGAAGAACGAGATTTCAGTCTTCTGGCGGAGATCTATAACCGCGCCATACCGGTCGTGCTAAAGTTGCCGGCTATCTTACCTAGCCTGCCTCAATGTGGCGCCGACAACTTTCATAGCAATCAAACAGGTCAATGCACCTGCTGACCATCTCCTCTCTATTTCCGTTTCTGGGCAATCTTAATTGATCTTCAAATCGTTGCAAAACAAGTAAAGGCATAATAGTTTTCGCTTTCGTCGGTCTTCTACAAACCGTCATCATTCATTTACTCAACGTGTAAACCCTACAGCTTGGATCATTTCTAAACGAAGAGGCTTGGTCAGAATACGTCATATGGTCTCATACATGGCTGACCGATGACGAGTATTCACTAGGGCGCCACAAGCCTCGAAGCGACCCTATTGCTTGCCACGCATGAAAATGCAGCATGGGGCGGTAAAGGATACTCTGTTGGTGTTAGGCTGTCTCGCGCTGGAGATTGCCCGATTGAAATAAATGGGCTCTTTTCAGCTCCGACCTTCTCAGGCAGTGTAAACGCCTTAAAAAATCTCAATACTTTACACAGGTTGAAGTTTGTGGCACTGCCTGCGTTACAGCGCGTTGATCTACGTATACGCATCTCATAATTACCTGGGAGGTATGTTTTGGGGGCAAGATTGGCATCAGGCTGAGCTATTTATATAATTCTGTCATCCACTCACTCGCTGTTGCATCACATGACTCCTCCGGCTTGGCTAAAGCAGCGGCAGGAGCTGGGGTTTATGTAAAGCGTTCTACTGTGGTGATGTTTACCTCCAAAATATAGCCCAATGGACTCTATTCGTGATCCTTGGTATCGATGACCTTTTCATGCCCTGGAGGGTGGGTTTCTATCGCTGCTAATGCATGAATATACTTTGCCTTATGTCTAGGTATTCTACTTTCCCGACTAAATATCGGCCTGAGGCAAAAGAAAACGCCCCTCCCCAGCATCCGTTGATCCCCATGCAACCACCCCAAAGCGCAAACCCAAAAGCCGGAGGGAACCCAATGTGCAAGGCTTGGAGCAGCTGAATCCCTCCTTGCGTCCTTGCATGGAAGACAATTCAACACCTCTTTTATCCTGTGCCAATCATATCGCAAACATATAGGTTCTCTGGCCTGCAGGTTATTCTATGTAGCAATCATGGGCAGCTAGGTGGTACTGGCCAGAGAGTCGCTATATATAGAACACGTCCAACCAAGATAAGGCTGCCACGACGGCCTTAATTGTACAGGTTGTGGTTGCAACTATGTTGGCATAATCGCAGGGCTTCCTGAGAAGTGGACATGTATGAAGGAGAGTAATCGAACCGGGGCATTACCGGACTCAGGGTATGTTGGCCACCCCCTCTCGTTTATAAAAGGAAATGGAACGGAAATTGTAGTAGAGAGTACTCGAAAGGAGGAGTTCTAAAGATATCAGAACTTCAGAGTCTAATCCCCTTCCACTTGTGAGTCCTCGAGTAAACAATAGCCTAATTCTTTCTGAAAAACATTTGTTAATTTCACATTTAACAGTACCATAAGCAGGGCCATAGACATCTAAGGAAGTCTTTGACCACGACCCACAAGAGAATCAAATGTATGATGGCGCCTACGGAAGCCCACGGTATGGTTGTTGAAAACGTCAACAACACAACCATGTTCGATCTTCGTCGCACCTCGACTACAAATAGTGAAGGAAGAAATCCACTGCCCCTAGAGGAGACTCGAGGGCGAGCCTTTAGGAGCCAGGAATCAGACCTTCCTGATACAGGGCGCAGCCGGCCAGCTTCTACAACTGCGAAGCCCCTTGACCAGCTGCTCCCTGTCACAGAGTCTCTCGGTCGGGGCGGATTATTTGGTGTCGTCGGAGGCTCTTTATGGATTCTCGGAATCTTCAGCTTTCTCACTTTCCTCTGGTTTGGACAAGGTTCCAGGCCTGAGGCAGCCGACGCTACCAGGTTATGGCGTTTCATCGCCTTGCACAACTACTTTCCCCAGACTATTACTCTCTGCGCCCTTGCACTGCGTGTCGCTGTGAGCTTCCAGGCTGCGGTATGCACCTCCATGATTGCCGCAATCGTGCTGGAAAAACATGGTACACAGAGGACCCAGGTGGCATGGCTTTCTGTCATGCGCAGTATCAATGACGGGCTGCTCAAGCTATGCGGCCTTCTAGTGTCATCAAAGGGAATTGTTGCCCTCCTCAGCCAGGTAGAAATCTGGTTTACATTCCTCATGATCATAGTAACATCGACACTTCAGTTCACCTCCACTCTACTACTTTCAGACATCAACGACTTCACTATTGTCGGAGACCCGAATTCTACCCACTTCGGAGACGTCTTGTTGTATGAAAAGGATGACTTCTTCGTAGAAGGCCTAGGATTACAGTTTCTTTCCCAACCCCCGGTATATGCAGTTTTCGGCGAGGCTCAGGCCGGCTTCAACGCAACTCCGACTGCGAATGGACTGAGCGATACTGGCCTTATTCAAAGATCTCTTCTACCCATTCCAGGATCTGACGCTCGTTCTTCAGTCAGGAAGGTTGAGGCTACATCTGTCGTCATGACCTCACAGTCCGCATGCATCCGACCCCAGATCAGTGCCATGTATAACGCTGAGATATATGATATTGATGAGACCGATGTCTTCGGATACATTGTTGGGACTGTCGATTATAAACAAAGCTTTGAGGGTGCAGATGTCAGGCAAAGCGGTCTATGCAGCGACACAGGCTGCGAGGACATCGCTTTTGAGTGTCCCATTCCTAGCAGCACTGCAGGCTGGCAAACAGTTACTTGTCTCTTGGATGGTACTGTTAGAGGAGATGGCCCTGCTAACTTCGACCCTGTATGGGATCCAGCAGACGGGGTCTGGTCCCTAAATACATCAGTTGTACTAGTTATCGCGACAAACATGGACTATAGAGACTGGAAGGGCATAACTAATACGACTACGTTGCCTGCTGGCAACCCGTATCAGGAGTGGCAGAGTTATGAAATTGGCACTGGTCAATTAGTCAACATCAGTCTATGCTCGTCTGGATTCAGTCTCGGCAGGTTTGATACCTCGATGAGTACACTTGAGCATTTGCGTGAACCGCAAACTGACTTGGTTCTCACCTCCAAGACTTATAGCACTGCGGATGTTCAGAACTTTATGGGTGTTAACGAACCCCAGCGAAGCCACTTGGACCGAAATATTCTCGATCTCGAGATTCTCGGTACTCCTGCTGGTGATACTGGATCCTCCCCAGCCTCTCAACTAGTTGACTTTACAGCTGTCGGAGGTAATATGACGGTTGGGAGGCTAACGACCGCTATAATAGAGTTGGTCATGTATTATCAACTCACGCCCGGGTTCCAACCCAACGTTAGCATGTCGCTCTGCTACTTCTGCACTAGCAACGGTTACTCAGTCAACCCGGAAATTAGTCTCCTATTCAATGATATTGTCTCTGAAACTGGGCGAGCCGCAAATGCTCTCCTATCGCTTACAACGATCGTCTTCGCTTCAGTATACTACACGTATCTTAGTACGCTTCAGGTGCGACAAGATGCTCGTATAGTAGCTATTACTACCGTTCCAGCGCCAGGACCGTGCTCTACTAATGGCTGTTTGGGATTCGCCTCGGTAACAACTCTACTTTTCGTGCACGTACTATGTGTGGCAGTCATTACAATTGTGTACGTTCGGCAGGTACGGTATTCACGCCACGGAAACATATGGCATACAATATCGCAGCTCACAGGAGACGGATTGGCCGACATGCTTAAAGAAGCACATAATGCCAGCGACGCAGAAGTAGAGCGCATTGTGGACAAAGAATATAGGAACTGCAAAGTCAAGATAGGTAGGAAACGAGCAAGCGGTCCTATCGAGGTTAATATCATTTAGTTGATCTCGACCAGTGCTTTGAGCGCTTGTTACGGACCAACAGAACAAGCGACCTGTGGGCGGATCAAGTACAGAAGGAGGACCAAGATGAAGAAGCATTTTAGTATTGGAACTATTCGATCTGAGCTGAGCCACTACGTTTCTACCCCCGAGATAGCCGCAACAATTGTCCGAAGCACATAATAATCCCGTCATTCTTGCGCCCAGGGCAAGTGGACAGGGTACGTTGAGAGTCAAGTCATGACTGTTTGGAGGCGAAAGCTACTTCAAGCTGGGTACTGATGCAGGGCGCTCCTCTTGATCCTCCTGGTTGACATCTTATGCAATGCACGGCAGAGACTTTTTAAGAATACCCCTCCGGGATGTCTTTCCGCCCCTTGATTGCTACCTACTCTAGCATGGATGATGTAGTATGGGAATAATTTCGGCAACCCGACCAAGTTGGATCGAAATCACCAAGTCGCATTCGGTAGGTGTTCGGACATACTCCCATGCATTGCTCACCAACAGATTGACATACACGAAAGCCACCCAATGGAACGGTTGCATTCAACAACCCTACCCGGATCCTGCCTACTTAGCACCTAGCCGACCACAGTACCTCAACACTGGGCGGACGGGAATTGCAGTCACACACACTCTTCTGTCACCGAGCGGCCCCAAACTCGACTGATGAAGCTCGTCCCGGGCAGGACCACGCATCCAAATCAATTCGCATTTCCACTGTCTGGTGGTATCTGGAAAAGATCGACACTTGAGCTAACCGTCCAGAGGATATCTATCTCAGACCAACATGCCTCCGAACAAGTCGCTGATCTACAAGAAGTACACGCCGGGCTGGCCCGTCCCCGGCGAGCACATCGCCGTCGAGAACCGGCCCTTCGACCTTGAGGCCGCCCCTGCCCCCGGCGGCATGACCGTCAGGAACCTGTACCTGTCGCTCGACCCTTATGCTCGCGGGCAGATGCGCGAGCCCAACTCGTCCGCGACGTACTCGATTCCTTGGGTCGAAAGCGAGCCAGCTGTGCTGACCGCCTTCTCCACCGTGCTCAAGTCGGACAATCCCACATTCGAGCCCGGGACGTACGTCTATGTCATGACGCATGCGGCCGAGTACGCCAGCCTCTCGGCCGAGTTTGCCGCGATGAGCGTCCCTCTGCCACCGCTGCCGGACGGCGTCGACATCCAGCCGCCCGCCATCCTCTGCGCGCTCGGGGTCTCGGGCCTGGCGGCGTACGTGAGCTTCTTCGAGTTCGTCAAGCGCCCCCAGTGCCACGGCAAGACCATGTTCGTCTCGGCCGCGGCGGGCGGCGTGGGCCAGATCGTCGGGCAGCTCGGCAAGATCCACGGCCTAAAGGTCGTCGGCAGCACGGGTAGCGACGACAAGGTCGACTTCGTTGTGCGCGAGCTGGGGTTCGATGGCGCGTGGAATTATAAGACGGAGAAAACGTCCGCAGCATTGCGCAGGCTGGCGCCCGAGGGGCTGGACTATTACTACGACAATGTTGCGGGCGAACAGCTGGAGGCTGCTCTCGCCCACATGAAAGATTTCGGAACCATAAGTGAGTTGGCTTGTCTCCCATACCCTCCCGTTGACGGCTTGCGATGGAACTCTTTCCATTGACGTGGATGAGTCTCTACAGTCTCTTCTGGAGGCATCTCGCAGTACAACAAGCTCGAGAACGAGATCTACGGCGTCAAGACGCTTCACTACTTCTTCTTGAAGCGGCTTTCTATGCATGGTTTTATTTGTTCGGACCCGCCCTTGCTAAGCAAATACATGGCGACGTTTGGGGAGGACATGGTCCGATGGCTCGTTGAGGGGAGGTTGAAGACTAAGGAAGAGGTCATACAGGGCATCGAGAATGCGCCCGAAGCCTACATCAAGATGTGGAAGGGTGATAAGTTCGGTAAGCTCGTACTTCAAATGTAGAAAGCCTAGGTGGTACTCTCATCCAGAATCCAAAACTTAAAGAGGACAGCGATATGTATAAGCCCTCAGACGAGCTTCTTCTCACAGGCGATCTACTTGATTTCAGCACTGAGGTTGGGTATTCTCTGAAAACAATGATTAGAACTTAACAGGACGAGCTCCCAGTTTCTACACATGTCTGCGTATTTCCGGTCTCTTTGCCTCTCGGTCCAAGTACATTTATATGTGTCACAGTCCTGACTGTTGGTGTTTCCAGTGATGGCTTAGGTATCTTTTAAACTTGGTGAGTTTTGGTGGGATTTTCATCCGGTTAAAGGGGGTAATCCGGGTATTAGGGGGGGTCCCGGCTCTAGAACTTTATGGCCGCAAATCCGACCTGGTAGGGGCGTTGGGTTATGTGTGCTTATCGATACATAGTTTAGCTACGCTGTTTACTTATATGGCTTAATATAATGTTGTATATGCAATTAACAATGTTGTATTTGCATAAATACTATGGATACCTAGAATTGGCTCACATGAACACCATAAGTTAGGATATTTGAGAGGGTGAAATCAATAGCGATGCACAGGAATCATGGGCGATCAGAATTACTCAGCACCTGCCGCTGATCTCACGCACCCGGATGCAACTCTTACACTTGTAGACGTGGCCGCTTCCGTCTCGCCCAATGCTCTCTCGTCGAATACTCCAGAGCCTCGGCACGACCGGGACTCGGCCATCACCACCTCAGGTCTCACGTTCGTCGATCTGCCGCTTGAAATCCGCGAGATAATATGGAGATTCGCACTCCCGGAGCCTCGAGTTCTCAATGTTTTGGTCTGGGTATCGGCCGGATTAAAGATGCAACTGCTCAATCGATCCGACCTAAAGATGACCCTTGCCCATGTGTGCTTCGAGGCCCGTCGCATCGTCAAGGAATCCGGTTACGTTTTGGCCTTCCGTGATGAGGATGAGCCGAATGACCCGGGCGTCTGGTTTCATCCTCGGATAGATCGGATTGAACGGACTATCTGGGGACCCGGTGATTGGAACATGGGGGCCTGAGTCAGTCATATCGAGCGCGGAAGAATACGTCAAATCTGTCCACTACCAACACCGAGCAGCCTCCTACTGAGTTGCAGATCAAGAGGATTCTTAAATCATACGGGAAAATCCCCTTGGCCTTTCTTTTCAGCAGTGGCCCCAAGATTTCAGGAGCTCGTCAAGAAGACTCCTGGATCCCAGCGTATCCCGGCATTGACATAATCAATCCTCAACATGGCGCAATGATATCCCCGATAGCAAGTCCCTACGTAATGTGAAACAAACCATTCGGGGCGCAACCCTAGAATTGACCGTTTCTGGTATTCTCTACATGGCATTAATGGATTGTCGTGGTCGGAACATTCGTGCTTCTAGTGTACAGACTTCTTTTCGGGGGCAGTGTCGAAGATGATTCAGGCAAGGACAATATACCAAAGAGCTCTACTGGGGAGATACTTTGTGTCATACTGATGTTTTACATGGCTTTAAGTATTTGTGGTGTGATCTTGTTGTTGCTGACTTTGTTACACATGTTGGTAATTGCAGGTCTCTCTCTAACACCATACGAAGAATGGCTTTAGTGTTTGGAGGGGGGGATCACGCGTATTTCATAAGGAGCGTTCATCCATTGCAACCCATCTTGCTATGGATTTACGTATCTATACGATCCATGACTACCAAAGGATATTTCTAAGGGAAAGAGTCAGATGCAAGCTTCTTAGAGCTCTGGATTGTCCGCACTTATTGTCTTGTATGGACAATTGGGTTCTTCGTTCGCCTCGCCACCCAATCACGTGCCGAATGGCATCAAATGGTAGCAGGTCCTTGGAGAACCGATGAGGGTGGATTCAGCAAGCTTTGGACAGTGTGCCGGTGTAGAAGGACTAATGTCGCCGACAGGGAAAGTCAAAGGGGAAATCTAGCAGAGGAATCAGCGGACCAGGTGCCTCAATGCGAGACTGCTTTCGCCGAGGGCGTTATCTATGGCTGCCGATTTGGAAGCCAGATTGGGATAATTCTTGAAAGGATGGTCATTAGAAATAAGCATACCAGCCTAAATTTTCTCGGTAGGTTGTTATCCAACTCGGCCTTTAACTCTCGCACCACTCGACTCTCAGACAATCGACTAGGGACAGTGGTAACTTCCTACAATCACCTCTCATCCCGTCTGAAGGATTTTGTAATACATCAAATGGATTTCGATCGCGATCGCCTTTCCTCACGCAATGTTTGCGAATTTGGCGGTCCGGCTCTCAACTCGGGGCTCAGATCGGGCTAGGGGTGGGACGAAGCATGTTCAACGTCATCAGCTTGGCCAGAAGAACAATCACTACTCTCACTAGGTCAAGAGACGCGGAATTTCCAAGCGAAGTACATCTTGACTAAATATAGCGTTTGAATCTTTGCACTTTTACGCAATGTAAAAGGAAATAATCTATAGAGAATTATTTTTCGTCATATAATACCGGTGGTAGCATCTAATCACCTTATAAATACTGACGGTGTAATAGGGGCTTGAAATACGCAAATTGCAATGGTCTGATGAGGCATCAAGGGGGCAATGGAGGTCTTGCCTATTGTTCGCCCAGATGGAAGATTTGCAGTCTGTATGTCGGAATAGCTTCGTTTCTAGTTGCCACCAAGATCGCTTTATCTTGCCTCCTCGCTATCGCATAGCTGTCTCAGGCGATTAGGTAATATACAAGTAGGCGGGAGCTGAAGCCTCGCACAGAATCTTACACTCATATGATTATATACATGGTATGCAAGTCCCAGCCCCGGAGTCTCGGATGTAGGTCCTAATTATCTGGATACGTGTGATGTTGAGACTCCTATACCAACTGCTCATCATTTCTATGTAACAAGGTATTTATGTATGTATAAATTCGAACGACGCTACTTCAAACTACACTTGCCCTCTTCCGAATGCGGAAGGGAATAGGTTTACCAACATCGTCTACGCCCATTCCATATCTATAATTGGTTATCTCAATCGTCTCATCATGAAATTCAACTTCGTACTCGCTGGCCAAGAGCGTCGCTGAAAAGATCAGGAAAGCCTTTGCGATGAAGCGACCGGGACACATGGAGAAGCCACCTGAATGAGGGAAAAAATCAATGTTAGTGATGCACTCTAAGTTGTAATAAGAGGAGACAACAAATAACTTACCGCCGTATGGAACCCAGGCACCCTCACAACCATCCAAGGAGAAATACGGCTTCATATCCTCCCGCTTATTATCGGGACGGTTGAGAGACCTGCGGCATTCCGGATTGATTGGACCACTCTCTGGATCGGCCGGGTCAATGATGAAACGATCAGCCCAAAAGGTCTCGACGGGATATTTGCCGTTCTTGGTGTTCCAGAACGACTTGTCCATGTGAGATGGCGCCGAGTTTACCAACGCTAGGGCACCTTTGGGGAGGGTCCATTTTCCAAGATGAACATCCTCGTGCGGTGAGCTGTATGCCGAATAGATCTTGATGTGAACGCGCATCGTCTCCGCATAAATAGAGGAGAGAAGTGGTATATCTCTCCCAAGTTGGTGCGGATCGACTTCGTGCACGGTCCGTTCACCCAGGTAGTCTCGGAGCTCATGTCGTACACGTTTCAGGAGAGTCTTGTCCTGCAAGATGTGGTATGCCCCGAACATGCACGAAATGACCAGATTTCCTATGGTACTAGCAAATACACATGTTAGCCAGATCTCATAGAGGATCACAAAGAAAGGAAAACTTACGCCCAGGCTAGCCCAAGATCAAGGTGAGCGAGAACGTCGTCATCATGCTTGTCAGCCTTCAGAAGATGCTCTTGGCGGTTTCGAATCATGGCAGATCCCCATATCGGATCACCGTCACCGTCAGCATCAATCATTGATGGATCGAAATGTTCCCTCGCGTACTTGTACCAGCTCTTCAACTTTTCAGCAATAGAATCCCTAAAACGGTGCTGCTCTGGCAACATGAATTTTGGGAATCCAGGAGTCAACTGTGGCATAATCTTATCGAACTTGAAAATATCTTCGACAAAAGTTGGGTGTAGACGTAATAAGGTAGGGCCAAAAATACATTGGATAGACGAAGGACCAATGCTGTCCTTGAAAAATTGGGCAAAGTCGGGAATCTCTTTCCACTCTGTAGATATTCCTTGAGCTGCAAGCCTGAGAGGTACGTCCCTTGCGAACCGTCGCGTTGCTGGCTGCATTCCTGGCCCAGTAAACCCGCGGAAGGCAAGAGCGTGAGTAATAGAGTCGACACGATTGTGAGGGAGAACATTGCTTTTTGGGTGTGGTTGGGGAAACGGCCCCGAGTTATCAGCTCGGTAGACTTTCGATGACTCTTTAGAGCATCCAAGAATGTTATTGTTGCTGTACTCGTACATGTCGATCGCACTAGCTAAGGCCTTGTGCTTAAATAGCTTTATTACTGTCTCCCGGTCCTGGAAGATGTAGTATGTGAAACCCATGACCACTATTCTGGTCGAGGTCAATTTACCCTTATACCATCTAGACGTAGGACGTGTTAGAACTTTGAATCCAGTTTGCTTTCAGACTGATGATATTTTACTTACGAAACTTTGTCTGTGAGGCCTTTGTGATCGAGGCCGAGCTGGAAGATAGCACCCAGGAAGGGGACGAAAGAGGGAAATTTTGGCGGCAGACGACCCTTTGCATCTCTAACAAATGTATGGTCATAATGAAATTGCAACACTTCAATGATGTATCTGATGGTGAAAATAGCGAGAGGAATTAATCCCACCATCGCAACGTTGAAGGCGACAGGAGACAGGTTCAGGAAAGAGGCCCATAGGGCCACAAACGGAGTTGCCGTCATTGAAACAGAACTGTATCAAACAAATCTCATGACGAAGGAAAAAGAGATAGTCAAGAATCGGTATTAAGAAAAAAATTTGAGACCCGTTGATTATTTTGGTTTTGGCAGCCCGCGTAGGATACCGCAGCTTAAAGAAGTTGAGCTATTGAGTGGTCCCCGAGACAGTATGCAGAATTATACCCATGCAGGCCGGTTCCCACCCATACGGGCTTCAACGTAAGCCATACTGCTCCATTACATGATTAGAAGCAAACCAGTGATGCACTTAAAGATATCGGCAGTAAATTGCCAGTCACAAAGTCACTTGGAGGTGGGGGTTGAAGGGTCCAGCCAAATGCCAAGGATCTAAGTGAGCCCATGTGGTCCGAGTTCCGTTAAGGGAATGAAGCCCAAATGTTCTCTCATGTCTATATTCATCAATATACTAATTAACATATTAACCTTTCAGCGCTAAATTCTTTTGTAAGAGCTTACGTTATTAAAACGGAAATAACTAATAACAACAATTCAAGAAATTACCAGAATATCTCTTTTTTTTTTGAGAAAGAGAAAGGAACTTTAGTTCTGCTTTAGCTTGAACTTGAGGCCGGTTTGGGGCCCAGCTCAAGTAAGCCCACGGGCTCTTGGCATGCCCTAATGGGGATCAAAACTACAAATGTACTCGGCGTCTATCGGTTTGTTCCGTTGAAAATATCAACTTGACAAAGAGCTTTGGGGATTTCTCGTCTATGTTGTCTAGGCATACAGTTCTGGGCGAATAGGCCTTACCGGCCATGCCCACATTGATATTTTAAGCAGCATGAGTCGATAGAGGCTAGTACATTTGTCAAGTGATCTAGATCTAGATCCAGGATGTCCATTATAGGAAATAATAGAGAATGACTTCTAAGGTTTGTTGCATTAGTGCCGCACACAATCCAATCCACGTGCTTGCGACGTATCACGGAACGCTACAGAATAATGTTGGATTTTGGATATTTGGGTGTGAGCCTGCTACAGGTCATCTGGAGGCTCTCAATTAATTGACTGTTGTAGAAGTGTAGGTCTAGGTTTTTATAGCTATTGTTATTATATGTATATTTATTTTTTATATAAAATAAGTATATATTTAATGTTTTTACTATGTTACCCCCTATTAGTTAGCTAACTTTTACTTAAGTAAGCTTTTAATAATAGTTTATAAGCTTATTATTTGTTACCTAGGGTTAAATTTAATATATTTTTTTAAGAATAGCTGCTTTAAAGGCTTATTTTTATACTTTTAAGCCATTTAGCAAAAGTAAACGTAGTATATAAAAGCTAGTAGCAGGCCTAAGAAGCTTTTTTTTTAAGCAATAGTTATTATAAAGTTGTCTTTATTTTTAAATTATAGTATAAATAATCTTTTATTTAGTTATATTTTAAGCTTATAAATATTATTTAATAAGCTTAAAAGTATTTTTTTTTTTATTAATTATAAAAACGTTTTTTATTATTAATAAATTTATATATATAAACTTTTAAGCAGCTATTAACCTGTTTAAAAACATTTTTTTTATTATTAATATAAAGCTTTTAATAGTATTTTTATACCTGTAATAAAATATATAATAGTTTTATATATATAAGTTTTTAAATATTTTTAACAAACTTAGGGGTATTTTTTTTTTACGTAAATTTTTTAATAATATTTTTATACTTATAATAAAATTTATTACAGTTAATCAGGCTTTAAATAGTTATTTTTTTAAGTAGTTATTTTTTTAAATAGCTACTTTTTAAAGTTTTAGTTATTTTTTAGCTTTTTTTTAAGCACGTTTAGCTATTTTATTATTATTTAAACAGGATATAGCGATTTTTTTATAAATAAGGTCAGGTTTTTATTTTTTAAAGCAAAGTTTATAAAAAATATATTAATAGCTTATTATTAAGTGTTTTTTATAATAAATTAAATATTTTTTATTAGTATTTATATTTATATAAAAATATTTAATAAAAAAGCAGGAAAAGATTATTTTATAAAGGTTATTATTAATTTTATTATTATAATTAACTTAATTATTAATATTTTCTTTATTCGCGTTTTTTTTAAAGCTATTAAAAAGCTTAATTTTATTTAAATTATTTATTATAAATATATTATTATATAAACGTTTTTTAAATATATATAAAATATTTAGCGTAGCAGCTTTTTAATAAAATATAATAATAATAGTTTAATATTATAAGGTTTTATTTAATATAATTTTATTATATTGGTTTTTAAATACTATATATTAATTTAAATAAATACTTTATAAAGTTTATTTTAAGTTAATAATAAGCTTAAAAAAATCTAGGTTATTATTTTTAATATATAGTTTAATAATTTTATTAAACTATTTTTTTATTTATTTAATAAGATTAGTTACGCAGTAGTTAATTATTTTAGTTATAAATTATTTATATTTATTATAATATTTAAATTTAAGTATTTATTAAATAATGCTGCTAAGCTCCCGTAAATTATTATACTATTAATTAATTAATTAATAAGTTTTTATATAAATTAATTAATAGTTTATATAGATTAATTTATATATTTATTTAATAAGCTTTATAACTTTTATATAATAAACTTTATATTATTTTAAAGTATAAGCGTAGCAATTTTTAACAGTAAAAAACTAAGTTTTTTTAATAAGCGTTAAATTTATAAATATAGCTATAAGTAGTTTTATATTAACGTTTATAAATAATAAATAGTTTGCAATTACTAATATTTTTAGTTTTATAAGCTAAAGAGATTAATTTTTAAAATTTATATAGTTTTAAAGATTACAGCTATAAGCCTTAAATATAAAGTTTTTTTTTTATTAAAAAAAGTTGTTTAGTAAAATAAATATAGCAGTTATTATAATCGCGTTTTTTATAATAATTAATAGGTTTGTTTTTTTATATAATTTAAGTAGCGGCTTATAAAAAAATTACTAATAGTTAATTTTTTAATAAAATATAAGGATTAATAAAATTTTTAATTATTAGATTTTAAATATTTAAATATAAGCTTGCTATAGGTTATTTAAAAGCTTTTAATTAATTAACTGTTATAAAAATATAGGTTTAAGTTTTTATAGCTATTATTATTATATATATATTTATTTTTTATATAAAATAAGTATGTATTTAATGTTTTTACCATGCTACCCTTTATTAGTTAGCTGACTTCCACCTAAGTGAGCCCTTAATAATAGTCCATAAGCTCACCACTTGTTGCTTAGGGCTAAATCTAATAAATAACCCCCGGAAACCAGGGGTACCGGGCACGGGCTTACGGCCCGCATATATATAATAATTAAGCAATCTTTACTATATAAATAAAGGTTTTCTTTCCTTATATAATAATAATAAATTAATATTAAAATAACTAGCAGGTAAAACTATAATAATTTATTATACTTATAAAATAAAATAAAAATATATTATTTTTTTTTAGCTTTGATTTTAATATTTTTGCTTAATACTATTAAAACATTATAAATTCTTAAGCGTTTACTTTAAATAATACTTTAATATATACTTTAATAATATTTTTAACTTATAGATTTATACTTTTTAATATAACTAATAAATTCTTTAATATAGCTTAAGCGATTAATAACTAAAACAAAAATATAACTTAGCTAAAAAACATACTTTAAAACCTTAAAAGTAACATAATAAGCTAGTTTTATTACTTGTTTAACTTAATATTAATATATATTTATAATAAATACGCTTAAGTTAACACTTATAAAAAAAACTTAATAACAGCACACGTTTAGCTAATAAACAACAACTTTTAGTTTATAAAAAAAAATATTTTATTAAATAAAACAGTATAAAAATAGTCCTAGCTAAAAAAATATATACGCTAAGCTAAAGCTATATATAATAAAATAATATTTACTTAAAATAACTTTTATTAATAATTAAATAAAATATAAAAAATATAATTTAACTTATATTAATAGCTTATTAATACTACTACAGCCTAGGATAGCTTATTTATTACTACTAAAGCTTTAATAAGTTATACGTAAAATATAGCTAATATTTTATAACCTTTGCTACGTATACAAGTTACTCCACTAGCACTTTTACTACTTATATTAAACTAGGGCGCTACACTAGCACTATTTATATAATTATTACTTATATTAGCTTAAAATATTACATTATTACTACTTATACTAGTTTAAAACGCTACGCTTTTATAACTTATTTTATATTAAAATAATAACTAAAATTATAACTACTTTAAAGTTAGCAAACTATTATAATTTAATAAATTTTAATTTAATTTAAAACGTTAGTAAACCAAATATATTAATTAATATTTATTAATATAAGTTAAACTAATACTAAACTAAAGCTTTTTTTTTATCCTGTTTAATAAAATATTATATATATACTTTAAGCTATACAGCGTAGCTTACGTACGGGTTTAAGCTAAAGTTAATATTATAGCAGACTAATTTAAAAAACCTAATAAATAAACGTAAAATAATTATTAAACGTTTTTAAAATATTTAAATAATATTTATATTATTATTAATATATATATTAAAGCTATTTAATAATTTAAAAGCTTTAATTAAAAAAATAAACTTTTTATTAACTTTATTTCTAAATTTATTATATTTATTAAAAATAGCTAATAATTAAAAAAGTAATAAATTAAAAGTTTTAAAACTAAAGTTAATATAAAGCTATAAAACGTTTTTATATTATAAATAAACCGCCTAGGTTTTAACAACGTAAATAAATAAATAATACTATTATAAAACTTATTTAATAATATAGCTAACAAAAAGTTTTAACTTAGTAAAACCCTGCTACTATTACTGCTAAAATAAACCCGATTAAATATTACGCTTTTAACACCGGATAATTTAAACAATTTAATATAATTAAATTAAATATATATATTTAAAACTAAAAAGCCTTTATTTAGTAAAAAAAAAACCTATTAATAATAAAACAGCTTTTATAAGTATTATAGCGAAAAAAAATACTTTATTTTTATTTACCTTTATTTAAAAAAAAAAAATAGCTAGCAGAACAAAACCTTAATATTATAAAATAACCCCCGCTATAAATAAAAAAAAAATTAACTTTTAGCTATAAGCGTAGCTAAAAGTAAAAAAAAACATATATAAAAATAAAAAAAGTTAGCTTATATATAAAATTAATAAGCTTTAATATATTTTTAAATTTTAATATAAAAATTTAAAAATTAAATATATTATTAATTTTTTATTAAACTTTAATTAATTTAAAATATTTTTTTTTTAGCTTTATTAATATATTTTACGCGTAAAAATATAAACTATTAATTTTTACTACAAGTAAACTACAAATATTTTATTTTATAAATAGTATAGTAGCAGGGTTAATATTTTAATATTATAAAATTTAGCACGTACTAAATATATTATAAAAAATACTATTTTTATATATTTAGCTATTAAAAAGGGCTAATATTATCTTAAGCTTTTTTTAACTACACTATTATAACTTATTAATTAATTAGTAAAAAAGTACTTTAACTATTAAAAATATTATAATTATAAAACAATAACTTTATAATATACTAGCTTTTTAATAATAAAATATTAAAAACCCGTTTATTAAAGCTTTTTAAAATATATTTATTAAAATACTAACAGCTTTTAATTTTTTATTTTTTTATAAAAAACAAAATATTTATATTAAATTAATAATATTAATAAAGTTTTATATTATTATAAATATATTTAAATAATTAAAAATTAACGCCGGCAAACTAATAAATAAATATTTTATTAAAATATTAATATTTAATACTTTTACTGCTATAATTTATAATATTTTTATAAAAAACAAACTTTAAAACAAAAACTTATTATTTTTTTATTTAAAAATATATTATAACTAAATTAATAAAACGTTTTAATTTTAATAAATTTTAAATAAAAATATTAAAAAATATTTAAATAAAAAAAATCTATTTATAAAAGCAGAAATACTATAAAAGCTACTACTAAAATATTAAAACTTTATTAAAGCTTTTTTACTATAAAACATAAACTAACTACTTTTATACTACTTTTTTAACTATAAAATAAACTTAGTTTTTAATAGCAGCTTTTTAAACTTTTAAATAAAACTTATATTATTAGCTAAACTTTTAATAATATAAAAGTATTTAAATAAATATTTAGTAAAAAAGTTTATATAAGTTAGTATATTTTTAGTAGCTGCTTTAGTACTTTTAGTAAAAAAACCCAGTAAAAAAATCCGGGTATACGTAAACTATAAAAAACTAAATAATATAATAATAAAAAACTATTATTTAATATTTTTAATCCGCGAAATATTTAATACGTTATATAAAACTAAAATATATATTAAATTTAATATTATAATAGTATTTAATTATTTATATATTATTTTTAAAAATAAATAAAAAATAGCTTTTATTATTAAGTTTAAATTATTTAAATATTAAATAATAAACTTTAATATAATTAAAGCCTTTAGTTTATTTTAATATTATATAAATAATATGTTTTTTAATATATTAAATAAATATATTATAGTTTATTTAAACAATATTTTAATTTATAATAATTTAAAAAATAAATATAAATAATATATTTATAAAATATTAATAAAACTAACTAACGCTAGCTTTACTATAAATATTAATAAATATAAATTTAAAATAATTAAAATAAAGTATTTTAGCTTTATTATATTTATAACAAAAATTAATATAAACTTAACAAAAATTAAAACTATTATAAAATTTATAATAGTTTATTAGCTTTATAAACTATTATTAATGTTTTATTAAAAGCTTTTTAATAATAGCTAAATTTTTAATAAAACTAATAAGCCGGTCCTAATAGCTAAAATCCTTTAAAAACTAAAAGCTATTAGTTTTTTAAACTTTTAAATAAATATTTACTATAGTATTAATACTAGCTTATTATAATCTAACTTATAAAATTATTATAAAAATTAATATATTTAATTAAATAATAAATAATATATTATATTAAACGGATAAAAAAAGTATATATTATTTAATTACTTTTTTTTCGGCTAAATATATACTTATAAAATATAACTATAAAATATATAATAAAAAACTACTAGCTATTATAAAAGCTTTTAAAAAATAACGTTTAAAATTTTAAAAGTATAAAAATATAATAAAAATAGTTATAAATTATAAAAGCTTATAATATTTTGCTACTATAAAGCTTTTAAACTAATAATAAATACGCTAGTTTAAATTTTTTAATAATTTTTATTTTTAAATTATTTATTAACTAAGATATAAAACTATTATATTTAACGTTTTATTAAAATAACCTAGTAATAAACTAATAAATATTAAAAATAAAAATAATAATAAAATAATTAACTAGTTTAAAATTCTGTTTTTTTTAAAAAAATAAACTAATTTAAAAGGGCTACTAATAATATTATTTTTTTTAACTAAAATAAAACTTATAAACAAAGTTATTAATAAAGTTTATTAAAGGTTGTAATTAATAAATATAATAATAATAGTAGTTATAAATTAAAAAAAACGTTATTTTTTAAATTAAATTTAAAAAAAGTTTAAAGTTGTGATAGCTAACTATAAAATAAATTAAAAACGGATTTATATTAAAAAAAAATTATATATTTTTAATAACTTAATGTTAAAAATAAAAATAATTTATAAAATATATAGCTTAGTATTAATAAGTTATTTAAGCTGTTTTAAGACCTAGAATTTATTAAAATATATATATTTTTAGCCCGGCTTATTAAAAAAGGTTATAAAGTTTATTAAAAGCTATTATTTATATTAAAAAATAAAAAACTTTAAAGCTTTGCTAGCAGGTTTTTTTAATTTATTATTAGTTCTATTTTAATTATAAATAAATATTTTTATAAACTATATAAAACTATTATTAATTTATTAATAAAATAATATTAAGTTTAAATATATATTAATAATAATTAATTAATTAATTAAAATATATTATTTTATAGTAGTAAAAAATATTATTATATTATTAAACTATTTAAATATTAAAAAAAAAACTTTTTAAAATTATATTAAAATTATTATTAATAAAACTATTAAAACTTTTTTTAAAAATAAACTTATTTTATA